>VYXC01005419.1:208939-300541 GCA_013397175.1 Platysteira castanea
GGGGAGGGTGTCCCAGGGCCGCTCCCTCCCCTGCCCAGTTAATTGGAGAGGAGGTGATTCCAGTGTCCGGCCGGCCAGGGATCCTCTGCCCTGTGCACTCGGGCATTCAACCTTTCTGCTGCACTTTGAATCACTTCTATTATTGAATCACTTCTATATATTTGATACTTCTATTATTGGCAGCACCTGACCAGAGCAAACAGAGCACATCTTTTTAGGGGGATTGTTTCTGTCCTTCATCTGTTGGTTTATTTATTTATGAACACTCTGGCTGAAGGAGCTTATTAAAAAAAAAAAAAAAAAAATTTAAAAAAAAAAAAAAAAAAAANACTCAAACCAGCAACAACAAAAAAATATTATAATAAATAATAATAATAATAATAATAATAATAATAATAATAATAATACTGGGATACAATCCTGAAACAGCTGGCATAGTGTGTTCTTAAAAACCTGGTAGCATCACCACACTGCTGGGTATTCAACATTGTAATGTATTAAAAAAAAAACCAAACCAAACAAAACCAAATAACCATGTGTGCTTTTAGATAGGATTTATTCCCAGTTTGGTAGGTTTCACTTCTTTCTCCTTCATGATTTTGCTTCTGCTCTTGCTCAGCACGGCAGACCTGGCTCATTCGGCTGCTGCCCAAAGGAATTAACACTGGATTTCTGTGGCCTCCCCAAACAGCCAGAGAGAAGCTGAAGGGGCTCTAAGGGATCAAGTGTGAGGGGAAGAGAAGTGGCAGCATGAGAAGCACCCGTGAGCACAGAGATCTGTCCCTCCCCTGGCTGAGGGACTTGTGCAGCTCCACCCTGCACCAGCTCACTGCTGCTGCTGCTCCCAGAGTTATCCAGGGGGTTGGCATTGCCTTGGTAACTCTGCAAGGGTCTTCTCCTCGCAAAAATGACCATGTTTATTTTTATTTTCAGACTAAGGGAGCAATTAGCTGCCAGACTAAGCACTTGTGCTAGTTCAGTCCTTCCAGGCTGTCTCTGCTGCCACCTGATCTGGGCCCCTACCCCTTCACAGCCCCAAAGGAGGTCTCAGTCACCCTCAGGGGTGACAATGGCAATAGATGCATATATCTGACTCATTAAATATCATCTGGAAGCCCTGTTTGCACACCAAACCAGCTGGAATTGAGTGAAAGCATGAGAGAAAAATGAGCTAAGCAACACAGAGCCTTTCTTAGGAGAGGCATGGAAGTCACCAGCTTTCAGCAGTCTGGGGTAAGGGCCAATTTACTGGGGTATTCTCTGCAATTAGGAGGCTCTTCCCTTGCTCTGGAGCTGTGGCAGGCAGCTGAGAGGAGAGATCCTTTGGTTTGAGGGATTTCCTAATGATTATGGCTGTTCCCCCGTGCTTTGTATGACAGCTCAGGCCTCCAAAGTACTTCCCCTTAACAATCCTAGTGATAATTACAATTTTCCCCAACTTAAACAGAGGTGAGGGAGAATCAAGGCAAGGAGATGCTGCCTTCAACATTAAAGGCCTTTGCTTTCCCTGAACCTCTTGCTGCCACTTTCAGGGGCTGGGTTATACTGCCCGTGCTCAGGTAACACGCTGTCCCTTCCCATCCCAAAGCAGTCTCTGCAGGAGCTGAAGCTCTTGGTTGCCTCTGGCATTTTCCTGGCAGCTGCTCTGGAGCAGCTCCTGCATGGCTCAGAGCTGCCACAGCTCCCACTGCAACGGGGCCAACCCCAAATCACACACCTTGCCACTGCCAGAGATCCATCACCTCTGCTGAGGCTGGGATTTTTACTGGAGCTGCAGCAGAATCAGGCATCCCAAATCCACGGCCTTTCAGTGGGATTTGTGTGTCCCGGCAGCTCCTCTGCCATGCTTCCCCTCTGTTCCTGCTGCAGCCAGCTCTAAGCCTTTCATCTATTTTGGCAATTACCACACTATTAGAAGCATTTCCCATTAAATCTCATCCTGCATCAAGCTCCTGACACATAAAAGTGTTATAATACTTCATAACTTCACATTTACCTTATAACACTTGCAAGCAAGATAAAGTGATTCACTCTTCTGGCAATCTCCCCTGTTTGTGGCACATAAATTATTATAGAAGTCTTTAAAATTGGAGCATGTCTGTTTAAAATATGTTTCTAAGTAAGGAGGATGTATGAACAAAATAAGCTTTGTGCAGAAATTTCTAACCTGGCAGATTTAAAGCAACTTTGCTTAGAGTTTACTAATAGAACTCTCAGAATCCCTCCCACATCACCTCAGCTGGCTGCTTGCAGGGAGATTTTGCCAGAGCCCTCACAGAGAATGACCAGATTTTGGGGTTCATGCCTCATTCTATCCTTCCTTTGGCTCTAGGCTGATTTTCTGCCTCTGCATTCTGCTTGGGTTTGGGTTTGGGTTTGGAGAGCAGATCCCCTCCTGCTGTTGTGTCACCTGAGCACAGGGGTTGTACTCTCACGTAGCCATCATGGGACAATCAATTCACAGCACAGCTGGAGTTGTTTTTGTGGCTCTTGCTGGGATATTGTCTGGATTTCATAATCAAACAAGCCTGACATAGTTGATCTTGCACACTGAAGTCTGTGGCTCACCACAAATATGAGCAGCAAATCACAGCCTCCTTCTCCTTTTTGTACATATTCTTAAGGACCAAGGACAACAAGTGAGGGCTTTGTGAGCCACCTCTGTGTTCTGAGGCCAGAAAGGGCTTTTCCATCCTCTGTGTGAGCTGGGTGAGCCTGGCACAGTGTCACAGAACCAGACACTACCATGGAATTAGAGTGGTTTGTGTTGGAGGGGACCTTAAGGATCATCCAGCCCCAACCCCCTGCCATGGGCAGGGACACCTTTCCATTGGATTTCTCCATTTTTGTGCTCTCTTTCTATAACAAGCTGTGGCACAAGAACATGGAGTTAATAAACACCAAGCAGGATGGGTTTGGGAGGGGACAAATGCCTGGTCCAAGCAAACAGTACCCACCCAGGATCTCTGTAGGCACCTCATTTCAGCTGGTGGGACTGACACGTCCCCCCTCAGTCCTCTGCAGAGCTGGAGGCCAGGTTTGGCCCAAGGAGGGGCCTGGGGCCTGGGCTTGGCCTCACCCAGGGTGAGACAGGGAGACATCCAACACTTCCCACCCAGCCTGATCAAAGGCTCCGTGTTTGCAGAGCTGGCAGAAGAGCCTTTAGCAGATCTTCAAAAGATGGTGGAGAGAAATGGACTGGGAGGTTTGCTCACAGCCCTGCTCTCATTAGCAATTAGCACTCCTCTCTCCTGGAGAAGCGTTAAGGGTTCCTTCACAGAGGCTGGCATTTTCCCATCTCCATAGGTTGCTCCCTGTGGGCAGAATGCCACGAACTGTGAGATTTCCTCCCTAAAGTGACTTGTCACTGAGAGAGCAACCAGGGACACAGGCAGCCCAGAGATTCACCACTTGCAGTTACCACACCTCCCCTCCTATTTCTGTATCCAAATCCATCTGGATCAATCCTGATCTCTCGGGATTGCTCTATCCCCAGTTGTCCCATGACAGCCACCCCTACTGCACTGCACGTGTCTTCAGCCAAAAGTAGCAACTCTTAAATAAAAAAGGGATTTCTTCCCACTACATTCTATATTCATACTGCATATAAAGGACTTATTTTGCTTGTATGGAGTGATTGTATTTGATGGCACACAAAACCTGTCCTGTGCTACAGGAGCTGAGTGGAGCATGGTGTTTTCCTAAAACCTTCCTACTTCTTGGAAATGACCTGCAGGCAGCTCCAGAGATGCTGACCTCAAGACAGTTTCACACACATGCTTTAAAAGTGACATGGTCAGAGTTTTCCACGTTTTATACTGTGGTAACAGGTCCAAAATTGGCCTTTGCTCTTCTGAGAATGCAGTGATGCCAGAGGATCCAGGGAAATCCGAGAGACACGGGATATCTAGGGCTGGAAGGGACCCACAAGGATCACCAAGTCCAGCTCCTGGCCTTGCACAGGACAGCCCAAGAATCCCACCGTGCTCCCTGCAGTGGGAAAGAGGAGAAGCAGCAGCAATCCTTCCCCATGGGCAGCAAGCCCAGTGCCTCCGGGGTGCAGCCAGTGCTTTTTCAGCTCCTGCTGCCCAAACTGTCACCACCTGGAAATCCCAGCACCTCCCCAGGAGAGGGAGGAAGAGCCCAACAGCAGTGATTTCTGGAGTTTGGGCAGTCTGACACCTTCCTTTGGATCCATTCCCTCCCGAGCACGGCTGCTGCTCAGGGTGGGAGCAGTACCCCCTGAGTCTGTGGTTAATCAGTGGTGTCCATGCCTGGTACTTGGTGCACTGCTTGAGCTCATCTTCATCTTTTCCAGGGAAACCTGGAATTCTGAATTCCTTGGAACTCGTGTTCTGAGAAAATTCTGGTTTTACTGGGAAATGCTGCATTCCTGGAGACTTTGAGGAATGTCACATTTGTGGCTCATTTCATCTGCATATTTGTATTTGGAGTAATATTATTGGAGGTCAACTGTTATTGTCATTCCAGATTTACACTGATTTCCATATCTGCACCCAGCTGCTGTGTCCCATTTGATGTTACACCAGGAGCTTTTCCTTCTTCATTTTTAACCTTTATTTTTCCTTCCTTAGAACATTTTAAGGGACTGTAAAACCCCCACCATGTAGAAGATAAGTAGTTTTCAAATATAGCAGACCACAGGAAGAAAATCCAGTCTTTCGCGTATTTTTATTTAAATTTATTTCATAACCAGGAAGCGAGAGGTTATTGCTCTTTAGAACATGATGCTGAATTTGTCCAGATTTCTTGGTATAGACATTCATCCAGTTACATTTATTTAATGTGCTAAGTGACCTTTTAAAAGCGCTTTTCGACGTCATGTAGAATATCAGCAACACATTTTACAGCAGCAACAATGCAAGTTCCTTTTTCTTTCTTACTTTTCCTGTGAATCAAAAAACTGAACATGGTTGCGTTATTTTTTCTAACAGTTCTTTGGCTCAGATAAAATATCTGTTTTTTTAAAAAAAGATATTACAACCTTCAGTCCTTCCAATCCATCTCAGGTGTTAGAAGAAATAAGAGACTGAGAATTAATCTGTAATTTCTCTTATTTGCCTAAAATTTTCATGTTCATAGCTGAAGGGACCTCTCAGTCCTATTCTCCCACAATTGGCTTCTAGAGCTGAAAAATATCTGGAGAATATGGAGAGAACACCAAACCCCAGGGGTGTTTAAGATGAGTTATACTGGGTGGAAAAGCTTTAACAGAATAATCTTTCAGAATCCTAATTAGTTGGTAACACTGACAATTAGTTGCTTCAACTCTGTTTTATTTCCTTCAATTTAGACAGTTAAATATAGACACAAAGTTTGATAATTACACTCCAATTGGGAGATGTACCATAAACAAATAAGATACAGTGTCTAAATTGATTAGCAAATCTGCATAAAGCTTTCTTTAAATGCAAGATGTATTTTTCATTACTGTGTAATTATTCATTAAACACCATCTGTTAAAAGTCAAGTTAATGAAATATGAAAAAGTGTAGGATAACAACCAAAGTCAACTCATTTCAAAAGAATTTTCTTGAAAGGGTTCTCTGGAAATAAACACGTTTGATTTGAGCCAGTGAAACTTGTCACACAAATCCAAGGAGGAGAGGATAATGTTTGCTGAGGATTTCACTGTGAAAACAAAAACATTCCCATTTCCAAATACCATTTTCACGTTGGTTTTTGAGAATCAAACATGACATTTTACCCAAAGTCTCCTAGAGCACGGTGATACTTAAGCTGTTAGGAAGTTTAGGCGAAAGCAAAACTCACCACTTCTTTTCTGTCTGAAGTATTTCCCAGCTTTTCACTGTCAATTACTTCTCATTCTAATTTTAAACATGAACTTAATTGCATTCAACACATTTGACTGCTTCCATATGGAATAAGACCACGGTGAGGTTTGGCAGACCACAGAGGTGCTGCCATTTGAAATCCTCTCCTGAGCTGAAGAGGCAGGATAATGCAGTGGCACGGAGGAATTCTTCTGTGTACAGTCAAACACTCCTTAAATAGCAGAAGCCTTTACATAAGGACACGTGTGCTCATCAGCTGTCGTGGGGGAGTTGCAGCTGGGGCATGGAAAGCTCCTGGTTCTGGTTATTCAGCAGAATTTTAGCAGGATTGGGAAAGATTTGGAGCCCTGGTTCCTGAGTCGTTTCCCTGCTGCTGATCTGGCATCTGTGTCCACCAGTGCCACTTTATTCAGGGAAGCCAGGAGTTTGGGACACAGAGAATGAAAGAATTATAGAGTGATTGGGTTTGAAGGGACCTTGAAGATCACCTCATTCCACCCCCTGCCGTGGGCAGGGACACCTTCCACTCTCCCAGGCTGCTCCAAGCCCTGTCCAACCTGGCTTTGGACAATTCCAGGGATCCAGAGGCAGCCACAGCTGCTCTGGGCACCCTGTGCCAGGCCCTCACCTCCCTCACTGTAAAAATCTGCCTTAAGTCCGATCTAAACTGTTCTTCCTTCAGTTTCAAGCCATCATCCCTTGTCCCATCGCAGCAGGACCTGCTGAAATGTTTGTCCCCAGTTTGTCAAACTGAAAAGTCTGACACAGCTCATCCAGCTGCATTTTTCAGCCTCTCTGCCAGTTAAGCAGCAAGGCTTGTCATACATAAACATTTTTTTCAGAAATCTGATATTGTTCCCTGCTGCCAATTAGGTTTAGCATAAGCAATTTTTTTTCCCCATCTCTTTTTCCACTTGGTGGAAAAGCCTGATTGTTTTTCTGCCTAAGTCCAGCTGAGAAGTCAGCAAGCTGAGTGATTTGCAGAATGGAAAGTTGAAGGCAGCATGGATACAGCAAAACATTTGGTTTTAACTTTTTAAATGGAAGCAAAAGGTTTGCTTTGGATGGGCCCAAATCAAAGCGTGTAATTTGGGTTTGTTAAGCTAAATCAAAACTCTGGACTGCAGTCTGGCCTGACACGAGATGCCCACAACACCTGAATGTTGTTTCTCTGGATTCATGATGGTTTGCAGGCACCAAGCTGTTTTCTCTGTGATTCTTCAAGTCTAGGAGATAAATCACATAGAAAATCAGTTTTCTGATGTTATGGCAGCCACAGGGAAACGGTGGAGTCACAGGAGGGAGGTGAATGTCTTTGGGCTGCTGATAAGAGAGGAGAGAGTGGTTTCTAAACCAGTCTGCTTGCTAAGCCTGTATTACACTGGAGATGATGTCTGGGACTTCTACCCTATTTTGGATCATTTGTCATGGCTCCCTAATCCTGTTTTATTCCTCAGAGCTGGAAAATTTCCCTTGCATGTCTGTATTGCACAAACCACTTGGGTGTGTCTCAGCCCTTATCCAAAATGCTCTTTGAAATTCCAGTGTCATTGAATTCTAATGGCAGGAGATGCCTACACACTTTATGAAATATTGAATGATTACCTTGGCTACAGAGTATTTATTTCCAGGCTGATAATTTTCTGATAAGAAGCTGAACATTTATAATCAACTAACTAAATCAGCTCTAAAGATTATAACTTATCTTACCTACTACAGTCTTGTTGCACTCATAGTCACAGCTAGAACAAAGGCCACACAAATGTAAAAATCTATCTGTTAAAGAAATAATGGCTGTTTAGGAAGTTTGTACATGTTTATGAGCAGAAACTAGTTTTTTAAGAATTAGAGTGCCAAGAAATCCATGACTTTATCTAATTCTGGCTGTTGGGGCAATAAATAAACGGAAAGTACAAATAAAAAACTACTCCCATTCTGAAATGTGCCATAGTTCACAGAAAGGATCAGTGTGCTTTCCTTCAGGTATTTCTTAGGAATAAGAGGTCAAACTACTAAAAGGGGTCCCAGCCTGGCCTTCAGATTTAGCTTGGTCTTACTCGCCTGTCCCTGAATGCATTTACTCAGCTGAAACATAAAACATCTTACTGAGTTCCATTTTCCGTGGTGAATTCCATGGTGATCAGGGTGTTTTAACTGCACCTTGTACAGGGCTGACCATGATCACAGGACACTGCTTGGAGCAGATAGGACACACACAAGGACCCAGCCTGAGACATGTACTCATCATTTTCCTATGAAAAACCAAAAGATGGAGAGATCTTCACACACACGTGGTGAAAATTTTCAATTATCAACAGCTAATGTAAAAATTGATTGGAGAAAACCTTGTAGGCTGGCAGACACTTGGCTGAGAAGGATGTGCTGGGAGAGCGTGAAGGCTTTAAATCAGGCACTTACAGGGCTTGGTTTTCACTCACCTTTCAACTCCATCAAGAGAAAATAGTGGCTTATTCCACATGCTGGTTTATCTGCTTTGGGGTGACTGAGATCATACCAACCTCAACATCCCAAATGATTGACTGCAAACTGACTGTTGGGTTTACTTTTTTCATTTTATTCGGTATAAATATATTAAATATTTGAGTTTCATAACTTGATCCATGGCCTGCTGCTTTGGGACGTACTCACTCTTTCCCAATTAATGCAGGAAGGCAACTAAAGCCAATTATTTTTGCCTGTTTGGGAAGTTTTCCCTGTTTGTTGAAAAGCTTAACAAGGGTTAATTAAAAGCCCTCAAAGTCTTTCCACTGGTCTTTGCCTAAGCCTTTCTGCTCCAGTAAGCTCAGGGTCAGGCCTCAAATACTGTGTGCTATAGGGATGGATGTCTAAAGCAAATAATGAACAGGGGATAGAAGTGACATGAATGAGAAATAATCCTGATTCCAGCGTAAAGAATGACCTAAAACACTGAAATGCAGTAGATTTGTGTCTCGACAACTCCTGCCCATGCTGCAAGGCACATAAGTAATAGTCTTTTCTATCTAATCTTGCCAGAATTGCTCAAGAAATATCTTTTGGGGGATTAACTGTTCCTGAACACTTTCTTCAGTGTATCAGCTCAGAAAGCCTTTTCCTTTGTCATGTCTTTCTTACCTATGAGATTTTTTTCTTTAGACAAAAAGCAACCTTAACCCAGAAAGTGCAGCTTTTCAGATCCCATTAGAAAAGACCACATTCTGCTTGTGCCTTTTATGCTGTTGCATTGAGGGAAGAAGCAACGCTGCCACACTCATCTGGGAACCAAATGCTCAGGGCTAACAGAGGCAGCCAACTCAGGAGGAGCAATTTTAAAGAAAACAGAACAAAGATATTGTTCTTTTGGCAAAAATTCCGATCAAGCCCTTTCCATATAAATTCAGTAAATCACCAAAGGAGAATTTAGTAATATTTTAAAGCAGATTCCTCTGGTGGAGACAGCAGCAGATAAACAGGGTGGTTGCAGCCAGGAGAGATCCCAAGTGATCCAAGGATATAGTTAGAACGTATTTTGCCAGGATGGCTGGAAGTCTGAGCAGGACATTGTTTTTCTAAGGTGTGTCACTATTCCCAGTTCCCAGTTTTCCAAGTCCATATCCACCTATACCTACAGGTGCTCACACAAACCCAGTCCTTCGTAGAATCCATCCTCCTTTACTACCCATACAGGCAAAATCCTTCTCTTAATTTGTCTTGGAGCTAATATGACACTTCTGACTCAGGAGCTGGGAAATGAAAATGTGTATTTCATGTTATTCTTAAAATCAGATTATCAGAAAACGCCCCCTTGACTCTCTCTACATGCCAAGTATAGAATCTTACAAGGGGACAATTAAAAAATTAAGGAAATGAGACAAAGCACTTCATTACCAGAATCCCTTTAAATAAATAAAGTTCTGTTTGGACAATGCATTGCTGCTTGGAATTTTTAGTGCAGATCCTGTGCTGGTTTTCACCCACATTATAATACAGCTTTCTCTGGTGGAAATCATCCAATACAGTTCTTAATAAAGTTGCACAACAACTAATCCTGTCCTTTGGTGGACAAAGGTGATATCCTGGAATATTCATGGATTTATCTGTATTTCTGTCTGTATCTCTGTCTATCTGTGGTAATTTCCCAAGAACAATTACAACAGCCAGGGTTATTCCCATGCTCAGCACAGAGAGAAGTGTAAGAAGGAGGAACAAGATTACAAGTCCAGTTTTCCTGTTATCAGCTCAGGAATGGTGGAGAGAGGGGTTTTTCACCTCCTTCCTCACTGTGGGATCTCTGTGGACAGCTGGGAGCAAGTTAAGGCTGTAAAGAGCCCTCAGTCCTTTCTGGGATGGGAACAGGACTTTGCCAATTACAGCCCCTACACCTCACAGGACCTGAGCAAGGATGGGTAACAAATACTCGCTGCTAAATCCAGGATCACCATCCACAGCAGGGATTTTACACACTGCTCATCCCCTGTGCCTCCACGGCTCAGACTATTTTATTAAATGCTGGGAAATCACACAATTTGGCTCGAATTTATTGTGGGTTCAGCCCTCATGGGGTGTCATGGAGGCAAAATGGCTTTTGAGGAACATCCATGTGGAACACAGAGCGTTTCTCTGAGCCACTGTCAGTGCAGGTTTGTGTTCACAGTGCCATAAACCTGTGCCATCACTTCCATTACAGACGAATATTCTCAGTGATGCATGTCTTGTCAGAAAAAATCATCTTAAACCTGGGGTTTGGCAGTGCAGGCCTCATCCTGCGAGGCTTATAAAGAAAAAATTAATTCCCAAAGCATATTTTAAAATAAAATTATTGATTTTAGCTCATTCCTGGCTCAGTGGATAATTATGAGCTTTTATCCTGCTTTGGGAAGCCTGGGAATACAGGGCTTGGGTGTCTCTGCTGCTAAGGGAGATGGGCTGTCCCTGGAATTACACTTTCAGTTTATTAGACCATGCAAGCTGTTTGTTGATAAAGCCCCCGAGTTTGTTCCAACATTGCTTTTTCATCTCCTCCAGTTGCAACAACGCAACAAATCTTTTTAAGGCAGGTTTTCACTTATCCCTAAAATGGGATAATTCTTAAGAGATTTCCCTTTGGAAATCATTCCAAAGACTACATGAAAATCATGGGCAGGAACTGTCCAGCTTTTGAAACCAGAAGATTTGGATTTTCTGCCCTTTCAACCCCGCTGCCACCTCCGAGTCGCACATAGGGAAGGCGACGACCTTAAAGGTCCCTTGCAACCCAAACCATTCTGGGATGCCCAGATCTGAAAGGGTTGGCTGGTGTGTTAGAGGATTTCCAGGGTGTGTTAGAGGATTTCCTGAGGGGCAGACTTGCAGTTTATACTCATTGGGTTGAACTTTTTGTTCTGTGTGTGTGCTCCCCAGTATCTCTCATTGGAATGCTCTTCCCTTCCCTCAAGTTGGCACAAAGGCAGACTGTCAGATGGTAAAGAGGTCTGAGGAGGCGAAAAAAGGATGGAAAGTAGCAGAGGTTTGAGTTTTGGTCACTTCCCTCCACTAAGAGGGAAGAAATGTTAGAAGGTTTGCAAGAAAATTTAGAAGAAAATAAATTCAAAATCCACTGTGACCTTACAGAGCTGGAATCAAAGAGGGGGAGAAGTCAAGGTACAGGGGGGAGGAATGATGATAGCTGGAAATCCAAGGCCACAGCACTGTTTGCAGAGAAGGAAATATTGCAGAGGATTTACATTAAGACAACCTCAATTTCTCTGCACTTGAAGCCGTTTTTGAAGGCATTGTTTCCATTTCAAAAAGTGCACCTGGAAGAAAAGGGAAGCTCCAGCATCATCTGGCTGTGGGGCTGAGGGACATTTCTGGTGTCTCCAGGTGTGGAGGTGCTCCTCCTGCACTGCTTCCTCACCTCCCAGGCCCAGAGGATGAGGAGGAACAACTCCTTGAAGCTAATTGAATTATACCGATTTCAAATGAAAATTTTAAAATCCCCCTTTGTTAGTGATAAATAACAATTTTCTTTCTCGTAAGAGAAAAAAATCAGCATTTTGTAAGGAACACAAATCCCCATTTGTAGCTTTCTGTCCAAATCTTTAGGGGGTTTGGCTTTTGTTATTTTTCAAATAACAGAAGTGGGGACTTAGAGTAAATTTAATAAAGCTAAAACTTGTGATGAAGAGCAGGAGATCCTCAACATTGGGAAAAGAAATCAGGCAGCAAATCCTTTAATTTTTCTCTCTTTACAGCTACCAGATCAATGAGGCACTCAGGACTGCAGAGGAAATTCTTAACATGAGCACTGTTAAAACATTTTCATCTCCAGAGCTTGCCAAGAAAACGCAGGTGTTCCTGGAGCCCCAAGTAATAAAAACCCAGGGCTCCTGGGTCTGGCTGACAGGTATTCCTGACAAAAGGAAGTCATCTTTCTGCGTGGGAGATAATTGCAGGTGATGTTTATTATGCCTTGGCTCGATAAAAATCAAAGAGTGATTAAGGACATAGACAAAACTTCATCACTTTCTTCTTTTCTGCCTTATAATTAGATTTTTTTGGCTAGAATCTCAGCTATCAGGTGAAATTTAATATAAGAAAAGTTAAGAAAAAGTTCTAAAATATTATGATATGAGGGATGTAACAGCTGACTTCAAAGTCTCTGTCCTCACTTGCTCCTTCCACAAATCTTGTGCCTTCCTGTGTGTTTGCTTTCTTTCTTTTCTCAAGATTTCTCTGAACTTTTACCAGAGGAGTGTTTTAAAAAGACAAATGGGTTAACCAGTAGACATGGAAATAGTCTACATGAATGTGGATTCAATTAACTTTTTCCATGGGAAGAACTCACTTGAGACAGGTCAGGAGTCACTGGTAAAAATAAACTGGAGGTATCCCTGCTCATTTACAGCTAATAAATGCACACTACTGCTGTGGACTGGGTAGTTTTCCAAATTTTTCCATCAGGGGCTTGCTGAGCTTGGCTGGCTCTGTGTCTCTGTCTGAGTTTTCTTTCATTCCAGGTAACCCCCATGGACTGCTCTGACTGGGAGGAACAGTAGAAAGTGGCCAGTATTTCCTATTCGATTGTTTGGGGTTTTTTAAACATGTAATGCATTAGAAAAAAAAAATTAAAGGAGATGACAAGGCAGAGTTAGAGTTGACTGAAAGGCTGTGAATTTTTTAGGGGAGTTTTATCTCCATGTTCCACACTAGTGGAGAGATGAGGGACGCTGCTGAGCTCTCGAACACAGATTGCTGTGGCAGCTGAATCCTGGCAAAGCATGAAACTCCTGAAACCAGACCTCAGCACTCTTTGGGTTGAGCTACTAAGTGAAAAAAAAAGGTTAACTCTTTCGGGGTTTAGTGTAACTCACCAATTTTGCGTTTGGATTCTTTTATGGAACGTGCCCTGCTCCAGGCCCAAGGGGAGCCATCACACATGACCTGCCCCATAAAACGAACATTGTGGTTGCTCCCAGCTGTAGAAAGCAACAGGTGGAGCTACAAATGAGATATCTCAGAACTAAAGTCCTGTTTAGTGTCAATAAAGGGTCTCAGGATTTGCTCTTCCAGTTTATTGTGATCTTAGTGATTTGATACAGGAAAGCAAGACTTTTTCAAAGAGCACCCAGCGATCCATCTTTCTGGGTTACATGGAAATGCCAGTACAGCTGCATTTGTGGTGATTTCCAGCACCAATCTCAGAATCTGCTGGTTGTGGTCAATGGCCATGTGATTGCTTTGCATTAACACAGAAACCAAGCGTGATGAGTATTCTCCTCTTTTTGCCCTCCATTTATCCACAGAAGCTGTGGCTGCCCCTGGATCCCTGGCAGTGCCCAAGGCCAGGCTGGACAGGGCTTGGAGCAGCCTGGGACAGTGGAAGGTGTCCCTGCCCATGGCAGGGGTGGGATGAGATGATCTTTAAGGTTGCTTCCAACCCAAACATTTTAAAATGAAACAGCTAAACTGATGGCAAGGGCAGGCCACACTTCATTAATAGTGCTTCCCAAACGATGGCCTGGAAATAACTTATGTATTTTTAAAAGGCTGCTGGGTTTATTGAAGGGATTGCATAATTCCTTCATTACCACAGTAAGCCAGTTAAATCAATAATTAAAATTAGAATTTCAAAGTCCTTAAACCTACTGGACCTGTAGAAAAGCTGCCAGTGAAAAAAGCCTTATAAAACCTTGTCAATATATCACAGATCCAGGGGAATCACAAACCCAAAAGAGCTGTTACAGGGACATAACTTAAGCCTTTAATAGACTGCTTTGCAGTGAGTCTGTCTCTGAGAGAATGAACTGGATGTCTCCTTCCCTGAGCTGGAATGGCATTAATAAGCTTTCCAGTATATTTAAATTAGTTAAGCAATCAGGAGCAGAATTTGCAGGTGACACACAAGGAGCTGAGCCCTGAAGTCCAAAATCCCAGCAGAGTAAGGGAGGCAAAGCAAAACCAAGCTCTGCAAAAAATACTTACGCTCATGGAAATTAAATGTATTTTTGAACCCAAACTCTTCTGCCCAGCCTGCGGCAGAGATCCAAATATCCTTCGTTAATAAAACAGACATACTTGGTTAGATCATCCCCATATGTATCATAACCTCCTCCCCTGCAGAACTTATTAGAAAGAGCAGTAATGCTATTCTGTTCAGTTAAAAAAAAACCCGAACAAACCAAACCCCAAACCAACCAAGATGCAAAAATCAGGATTGCAGTCACAAGATAACAAGATCAATAGTGGACATGTCATGCAGAGAAGTGGATAAATACGAATATCTGCATAAAATTGCTATAGCAGAAGAAATCATGAAAAATAAAATACTTAGCTAATTGCTAAATGGAAGTTTACAAGGGTGCATGCTCATGTATGACTTTTTATATAGAAGCAGGCACTGACATCTACGTATCATTTTGAAAGCCTTCTGTTCAAGCCTCTATTTTCATCTTTGCTGAGTGAGAAGGAGCCAGCCCAGTTTAAAACAAGAGGAAATTGAAATACCACACATCTAAAAAGAGCAAGTGTGACAAAAGTGATTTCTGCTCTGACATTTTGAAGGAGTGCAGGGTGAAGCGTACAAGTTCTATCTAGAGCAGTGTAGATGTGACAGGTGTCACTTGTACCACTTATGTCACTTATAGGACCAATATAAAATGTAACATCTAGCAAATTCAGCTCTGCCTTTCCTCCACAAAAATTGGGAATTAATTTGCTCTACCTGCCTTCAGACAGCCAGGAATATTTGGGGCCTTTAAATTAGCGACTGTCTTCCTTCTTCCTCTGCATTTCAAACCCCCAGTGCCTTGCCCAGGACAGTTTGAACCCCAGAGTGACAGCACATCATAGGTGGCATTATGAGAGGTCACCCCGAGCTTAATTCCTTTCCCTGAATAAAAGCCTTCCAGTTCCATCACCTTCCCACTTGGATACAGGTTCCTAAATCTCTTCAAGCCCTTTCCAGGTCCCCTGAACAAGTACAAACTTCCTGAGGCAAAGCAAAGCTCAGGCTGCTACACAATTCACAAGGCAGCTCTGATGGCAAAGACAATTCTCTTTCAGCTGCTCCAAAAAGCATCCTAGAGAGAAAGAGCAATGGGATACTGGCACAGGGTGCCCAGAGCAGCTGTGGCTGCCCCTGGATCCCTGGCAGTGCCCAAGGCCAGGCTGGCTGGGGCTTGAAGCAGCCTGGGACAGTGGAAAGTGTCCCTGACCATGGCAGGGGGTGGAACTGGATGAGCTTTCAGGTCGCTTCCAATCCAAACCATTCTGTGATTCTATAATAATGCTTCAAGAGTTCATGGGGGCTGGAAATCATCCTTTCTAGAAAGGTTTTAAACAGAAAGAGTGTTGGTGTGTGCTGAATGATTCTAACCTAAAGTAATGGTATTGTTCTACAGGCTGCAATAGTATGGATATACTAATTTAATTCCGATTTAAATAGGATGGAATTTTGTTTGTTTAATTGGATTTTTTCAACGTCCCTCAGAGATGTTAATTTTCCCATTAGTTACTCTTTTATTCATTAGCATTAAGCAAGAGGCGAGGAGTAAAAATAGGTCGAGAACAAAAAAAAAACCAGAAAACCGAACTAGAAGTCTCTTATATCTTTAAATGCATTAAAATGTAGCAACTTATTTTTTGTTAATAAATATTTCCTGGGGTGAGAAATGGCAGTGCAATTAAAATCTAATGACCAACCTCTATTTTGAGCCCCCCTTTTTGTCTTTGAGGTAAACCAAATAAAGCAGGTACATCCACGCACTCTCTCCTTTAAAAGATTGCTGTTCTAACAGAGCTCCATATGAAGATGAAGTGTGACTCAATATCTGCATCACTGATGGTGCTGATAGGAAGCGATTCTAAAATATGAATTGTGAACCAGACCCCATGCTGGAATATGTCATTTAACCTCCTGCATTTGCCAGAATGACACAGAGGGACCAAGTCACTGAGCTTGCTCATCCCCTAATTGGCCCCCAGGAAGGAAGCTCTCACCTGGCTCCAAAGGAGCTCGGGGAAAGGGAGAATTCTGCTGTCTACCTACACACACCTCCACCCACAAACCTCCCTGACTCAAAGCTTCCCGTGGCTTCCTGCTCTTCCGGCTTGATTTGATTCCCTTAGCTGCCCTAAGAGTCCTTAAAAACCCATCCAGCAGGCAGAAGTGTCAGGAGCACCAGCCATGTGCCTCCAGACCTGATGTTTCTTTAATTCCATGAAGCAAAGCAGGAGTGACAGCCCAAGTGTGAATAATT
The DNA here is from genome assembly GCA_013397175.1 of Platysteira castanea. Classification (NCBI taxonomy): domain Eukaryota; kingdom Metazoa; phylum Chordata; class Aves; order Passeriformes; genus Platysteira; species Platysteira castanea. Next base: position 225,474 of record VYXC01005419.1, read on the forward strand.
CACCAGGAGGGTTCTGGGGAGCAGCTGTGGAGCTGTCCTGGCACTCTCAGCTCCAGGGCTGTGAGGTGAAGCAGTGCAGGGTTTCTCTCCCCACATCTCCAGAGTGGTGGCCCATGAGAAGCCACCTGGCTGGCCAGGAAATCCCAGTCAGTTCCAGAACCCACTGGAGAGGAAGGAGCCAGGCAAGAATCCACTGAATGATGCTCATTTTCTGGGGCTAGGGAGAGTAGGGGCTGAAGCAAATTAATTTTTGGTCAGTGAAGGTGACAGGGAAGGTGTAAAGGTCACCTCTGACAACCCCAAGAAGGACAGACCTGTGGCTTCTGTCTCCATCAAGCAGCCCTGCCAAGGGTTTGCACAGTTCTGGCTGAAGAGAGACCAAAGCCAACGCACAGGAGTGCCCAAAGAGCTTCCTTCTCTTCCTTGGACTCTGGTCTCAGAGTCAGTTCCAACCTAAGAGACTCTGTGATCCTATCCTAGGGTTCCAACCCAGGATTCCAACCCAGGATTCCTCTGGGGAACGAGGAGTGACTGTGCAGAGCTCAGTCACCATCTGGGGTTAACCCTCGACAGATGCCCAGCAGATTCTTTCCCCCTGATTTATATAAAACGAAGCCATTTGATGGGTCTGTCATGCTCCTTGAGGCACACACGATAAATAAGCCCAGAGGTGTTCAGCAAGCCTCCTCTGCTGCACGGATTAGCAACAGGGGAATTAGTTATGCAAATCACCTGGGCCTTCAGAATACAAAACACACACGGCGACTCAAATCTCTCACCGAGAGAAAACTTCAGCTTCCTGCTGAAATCTCCAAAGGTTTTCCCCTTGATTGTAGATTTCCCCCCAAATCTGACCCTCCGTGCCCCATCACAGCTTCACTGAACTCTCTCATTCTGCCTCCCACTATTTCACACCTCTCGCTTCGGGAGAATCCTCTTTTCCCGACTCTCATCCCTAATCCTTTTTCTCCAGGCATACATTTCCTCCCCCACTGCTCACCCAGGCTTGACACTGATGCCAGACCCCCGTCACAGCAGGGAATTACTCAGGAGCAGAGCTTTTCAATCCTGGAGGCACTACGGCTCACTGAAGGGATAACAGCATGCTGTGTCAGGAAACCACCCCGATAAACCCATGGCCTCTTGCATTGAAGGCAGGGAAAAAGCCTGAATTCCCCAGTCCTTGTGCAGCTGGGGGTCTCGCAGGGTTCATTTAAGCCCAGGAGGAGGCTGAGTGTGGGAAGAAGGCTTGGGAATTGCCTTGATGCCAAGTGGGGGTGAGATTCCCCTTCAGCACTGTCACAGAGCACCTGCCTCTCATATACCACCAAGTTTTCCCATTTTCTTTCCGCTGTTCTTCCCAGTCTCCCAACAAGTTTTCCCACATTTTTCTTCACAGTGATTCCCAACTCACACAGCACCTTCCTGTGGTCCTGCAGCTGCCTTTGCCTGCTGATATTTAAGCTGTCCATGACTGTCCCATGGACACCCTGCTCAGGCTGTTGGTGCCAGGAGACCCCTCTCAGCAGGGCTGCTGCTTCCTACCCAAGGAGAAAACTTGCTGACGTTCTGGTGCTATGAAGCAGCAGCAAAACCTCCATCTTCTCCCTCATTCCCCTAGTCCACCTCTTCTAAGAGGGTGAAAACCCCTCTTATTTAAAGAAGGGGTCACCTTTAGGCTTTTCTCATTGAATCACTAAGGTTGGAAAACCCCTCTAAGATCATCGAGTGCAGCCACCAGCCCAGCATCACCACGTTCACCACTAAGCCATGCCCTCAAATGCCACATCCACGCATTTTTTGAACACTCCCGGGGATGGTGACTCCACCACTTCACGGACTCTGGAGAAGAGGCAGACACTGTAGTCCTCTCCTCATCCCTTCAGCATGAGGAGTCGTGTTCTGGAGACCGGGAGCTCTCAGGGCTGATGGGCAGACCAGGTCACTGCACCGTGAGCTGCTGCTTCGTGGTCTTCGACGACTCTCTCAGCCCTTTAAAGCCCGGCTTTTGAAAACCAAACAAGCCAAAACTGAAGTGAGAGAGGCTTTTCCACAACATGCCAAGCTCTGGCAGCGTGCAGGCTGCCAGCTCTGCTCCTGAGCTGCAGTGAACAGCTGCTGCTCGTGGAGATGCACAGCTCTGGGGGGCTCAGAGGGAAAACTGGCCGAGCATCGAGCTCTCCGACACGTGCAGAGGCACTTACTCAGCCCCAATAACTGTGCTGCAGGGTATCTTTCGCCTTCTTTTTGTGCAGGGATTAAAGCTTGGCTGCCTTGATCAGAAAGCTGTCCTGATTGCTCACAAACTCTCAGCCTCCCCAGTTAAAACTGATTTAAAGAGACAGGAAAAGCAATGAGAAAACAGCTCCCGCTCCATCCTTTAAAACAAACTTAATTTTGACACCTAATTATGTGCAAGTCAGACTCATTCCCGTTTCCTTTGCCAAGCTGCTTTTTAGTTTTGATCTCACGGGGCACTCACCCTCACAGAGAGGGAGGCTTTGATTAGGAGGAAGCAAAAACTCTAGGAGAGGAGAAAGGCTGAGTGAACAGAGGTACCCGCAGCGCGATGCTGCCTCTGCCCCTCACCTGCTCTGTGACCTTGGGCATGTGGCACTGGCACCTGGGCTTTGATTTCCCTGCTTCTAAAGGAGGAGGGGAAGCAATCAGTTTCCTCCTCCGCATCGTATTTGGAGACAACGAACTGCAAAGTGCTGAACCAGAGCAGTAAAACCACTCCCGTAGCCTAATGGCAGCTCCAGAGAAGTAGCAGAATATATCCATTTTCCCCTTCTCTTTAAGCAGGGCTAATGACGAGAGAAGCAAGCCCCTGCCCTGGCTGAGAGCAAGCAGCAGTGCTGCAAGTGATGCACTGAAATGTAGGGAACACGCTGGAGTGCAGGAATTGGGTTACAAGGCTGTTTGCAAATTAATGGCTAAATCAATTAAGTGAAAGCATGGGATTTCTCTTGAGGAAAGTCTAGTCACAGTCGCAAGGAGAAGGGGAGGGGTTGTGGAGCAGGGATGACATAATCACGTTTGCGAATCACCAGCAGTGTGCATGCTTTAATCCATTAATGGGGTTTTTATCTGTGATCATAAAAAGCAGGTTACATTCAGACTGGAAGGGAGTGAGGGTTGGAGGAGAGGGGAGGGGAGAGAAAGACAGAGAGGGAGAGAGAGGCAGAAAGCAACGGAGAAAGAGAGCACAATTCACTCGGTGGATTGCTTGCAAGCTTGGGGCTGATAATTAAGGATCTCAGGAGAGCAGCTTCTCAGAACAACGTGCTCTCCTCACAATGGACCGGCTGGAGACAGTGGTTCAGTCCTGCTGATATTTTTTAAGCCCTCCTTGCAGTTTGATGGGCATTCCCAGGGCTTTTGTGCACGTCTCGGGAAGCGTTGACGTGGAAAGGAGCAGCGAGGAGGGGGAGGTTGGAGGAGAAAACTGCGGCTCCTCTAAGAACACGGAGGGCATGCACGGGAGCGAGCAGGCTGGGCAGGAGGGCGAGCTGGGGGCACCTCGCACCATGGTCCCCCGGTGCCGGCGCGGCGCAGTTTCGGACATGTCCCTCCTGTGACTGGACGCACCATGAGCATCTGGGAGCTGCTCCTGGCTTTCGTGGTGGTGGTGCTGATGCTCGTGGCCCTGCTGGCCAACGTGCTGGTGCTGATGTGCTTCCTGTACAGCGCCGACATCCGCAAGCAGGTCCCGGGATTGTTCATCCTCAACCTCACCTTCTGCAACCTGTTGATGGCTGTCTCGAGCATGCCCCTGACCTTGGCTGGGATCATTTACAAGAGTCAGCCGGCAGCAGATGAGGTCTGCCACGCCGTGGGCTTCCTGGAGACCTTCCTCACCACGAACTCCATGCTGAGCATGGCAGCGCTGAGCATTGACAGGTGGATCGCTGTGGTTTTCCCTCTAAGTTATCACTCCAAGATGAGGTACCGAGACGCTGCCCTCATACTCAGCTACACGTGGTTGCACTCGGCGTCGTTCCCCATAGTGGCAGCTTCTCTCTCCTGGGTGGGTTTCCATCACCTCTACGCCTCCTGCACGCTCTGCAACAAGAGACCGGAGGAGAGGACACAGTTTGTGATTTTCACTGGGGTCTTTCACGCCCTCAGCTTCCTCCTCTCCCTTGTAGTGCTGTGTTTCACGTATCTCAAAGTGCTGAAGGTGGCACGGTTCCACTGTAAGCGGATCGATGTGATCACTATGCAGACCCTGGTGCTGCTTGTGGACATCCATCCCAGGTAAGGTTCCCGTGTGCTCAGCAACTGTTCATGGCAGAAGAAGTGAGGAGGGGGCTAAATGTGATGCTAAATACAGACTAAGCTGTCTCACAGCAGGGGATGGGGAGGGGGAGAAAACAAACATCCTCCCGGCCGGTTTCTGTTCTGCATGTTTCTTTTCACTTATGCTTAATTCTCTGATTGCAGAACTCATTTTGTGTTAGGCTTGAGGACTTGTTTTGGGAGGGAGAGCAAAGAAACAGGCAGTTTTGGCTAAGCATGCACTTCCCCTTGAGACAGTGATCAGATCACTGCCCTTTGTCTCCAGAGGTGGATTTAGTGGTCGATAGCTTTGCATTTTCTGGGCAAAAACATTGCTGGATCCCTGAGAAGGAGGAGGCTGCACACATCCCTTGGAGTTTGGAAGGGAAGCTGAGTGCTGCCTGCTGCTCCTTTTCCCAGCAGTTTTTTCCCTATTGCTGTGCTCTCTGTAACTTTATCATTCCTGAAGGCAGAATCCTAAGGGAATTCCATCTGCAATATTCAGGCGCTTGAATGCCTATACTTAAACCTTAAGTGAGAGAGAATTCAGTAGCTGTGTTAGTGTGACAAACAAGGGACTGTATAAAGCTCATTTCAAATGAGGGATTTTAGGCAAGTCCCTTGTGCCTCGAGACAGGAGGAGAAAAGTCCCCAGGGTCCCCCAGGATTGTGGGCTGGAAGGCAAACGCCAAACAGGGAGAGGACTGTGTGCAAAAGTCACGCCAGGGATTATGCACAAGCTCTAAATCTTGCATGAATAATCAATGCATAGATCTGGAAGAGGATGCAGGCTTGGTGTGTGATACGGGGAAGAAATCTGCCTGGAAGAGAGGAAAGCAGGGTTGGAGAGGGCAGTCCCACGCCACACATCCCATCTGACCATCCCTGGTCCCCTTCTCCCCACGGGCTGGAGGCGAACACCAGCCTCTCCATTTGCAGCCAGCCAGGAGCAGAGCTGCAGGGCTCAGAGCACATGTGGCTGTCCTCAAAAACAGGTCATGGGCTGGGGACGCCTGAGGCTAGGACAAATAAGTCTGGAAGGATCAGGGCAGGACAGCACACTTTAGAGGAACAGAAACATTTGCTCAGAATTCTCCTGTCAAGCTGTTTGAGCTGTCTCCTGACCAAGAATGCAGAGCAGATCTTTGGGCGAGTCTTGTTGCCGTTCTTGAGAAATAAAGGTATAAATCTTCCCTTATTCACCAAGTCACTGAGGAAAAAATACCTCCCTGCCCTACATGCTGTCTGGCTGATGAACTGTGCCTCAACTGCCTTAGTTCCTGCAGCAGGAGGAGATGTGGTGGTTACTCCCAGGAAAGTGCCACGAACCCACCAGGGCTGTTTGAAACTGCGATCGTTTTGCCTAATGCTAAAAGTATGCCTGGACTGCAGAGCAAAGTTTAGTAAAAGGGTAAAAATATCTGTGCTGTTCCTCCTCCTCTGCATTTTTCCTAGTTGAGGTTGATTTGAGGGTGTTTGCGCATTTTGTGATCCTCTCGCTGCGGGGTGGATTCAGTGGGGCTGTGGGATGATGCTTCCTTTCTTCGGGGGAGACAGAGCTGTACAGGCGCTTTGCTGTGAGTAACCTGCACCACTGGCTCGTACCTCAGGTGTCAGGTTATCCTGATGCCTCTCTCTAAGAAAGGAGAGTTTTAGCTTTAGCACGCCACAGAACTGGTGGCAGATTTGACCCATGGAGGGGCTGCTTTAACCAGAGACAGCTCCTGCTGCTGAAAGGGGCAGATCTCAGGTCACCTCCCCTCCTGTGAGCGCTGCACAGGGGCTGCAGCTCTGCTGGAAGAGTCAGTGATGCTCAGGAATGTCTGGCACAGCAAAGGCACCACCTGCATTATGTAACAGGAAATTTCAGGGTGCACCGTAGGACCTGACAGCACAGCCGTGGATGCTGGGAGGGTCCACACGAGACAGCAAAGTTTGCAACCCCACCTTAGACTTCTCTGGCTCCTCTGGCTCTTTGCGGGGTCCAGTTTCAACACTGGGAAATGAGTACAGACAATTTTCTGCTTCCTATGACTCAGAATCCACCCGCAGGGGGGTCTGGTGACAGGAGTTGTGACAGATGGCTTTATTACCTGTGACTTAGAGAGACACGAGTGATCTCCTGAAGATCATTTGAGATGAGCACAAAGGAAACCTCCAAATACCCTACAAATCTGTGTGAATGTTCAGGGCACACGTCCTTTCAAGTTAGCTGAGGCTTTTTTAGTGGATCCCGCTTTTTCTTTGTTCTTAAGACCAAAATATCTTGGGTATTGTGGGAGATTTGGGCAAAACTTCACTTAAGTGTTTAATCCGTGTATTTCTTCACTCAAATTATCTATACTATCTTTTTGGTGTATCCAGCTCTACACATCTTAAGGTCCAGTATCCAATAAACTTTGTCTAAAATACCAAACCTTCAAAGGGATATATCTCAGATTTCCCAGGATATTAAAATCTTTAAGTGAAAGCTTAGTCAATAATCCTGTTCTGTTACTGATGTCACTGCTGGAACTCACATGTGTCTTATCTCAGTGCATGAAAGTGTGTGCAAAAGCAAAATATTCATCTGTATACATTGTCTACACAAAGGAGTGAGATAAAATACCTTCCTCTGTGATGTGGTATTTACTGGAGACATCTGGAAAGGATGAACAAAAGAAATGGGTTTAAGTCTACCAGGACAGTCATGGGTGAGATCTGGGAGTGAGAGACAGCTCTGCATGTGCCAGTAAGGAAAAGATGTAAATGGAGAAACAGAGACAAAAAATACACCACCCCCTCCTCTCTAACAACACCCTAATTGAACCCGCTTTGGAGAGCAATTGAACCTCCAAATGCTTTGGAGAGTCATTTTCCTATACTGCCATGGGCTTGGGATATGATGAATTTAAGAACACAGTTCTTAAACAAAGCTCACGAAACTCTAAGATCATTTTTCTGCACATAAAAATACCCCAGGTTCCCCAGATCTTGCAGAACTGAGAGCACATAGGTTCCCAAGAAAAGGTGGATTTTTTTTTCCCTTCTCCACTGTCATTTCTAGCTGCAAATAACTCACATACAGAACATGTAACACCTGTAAATGTGTCATATGCTTTAAGAGAAAGACAATTTGTTAGGGGAACAAACTTTTCCTTTGATATTTATTTCATCACATCATGATAGCTGCTCTGGGAAGGGACAATGTAAGACCAAATTTAGAATGCAACAAAAGAAACACTTTTTCTTTAACCCAACCAAAGGAACTCATTGCCACAGAGATCACTGGCACACACTGAGATCCTCAGGACACAACATGTGTTTGAATGGTGATAAAATATTTACAGATGAAGTAAATAATGTAAGGGTATGGCCATGAGCCTCAGAGCTGTGAGAGCGTGGAGCCTGAGAGTGAGTCATCAATTAAAAATTTACAACAAAAATGGAAAGACCAATGCCAAACAGTCGGGGATTTTTTAAAAATATATGTAAAATATAGGACATGGGCCAGCCCATTCAGTTTGCCTGAGAAGTGACTGTGTCACTGTGAGATCTGTGCAGGGAGTCAACACGTGGCAGCACTGCCATGAGCATAGAAAAGGGTTCAGGATGGCAGTCTGGCTTTGGCTGTGCCCTTCCCAGAGGGATTTATTGGGGTACAGGCAGTCCTGGCACAGTGTGAGGTACCAGTGCTGCCCAATCCACCCGCCTGGAGTAGACTGGGACTCATCCACATCCGTCAGAAATCATAGGGAGCTCAGGAGTCACTCAAGCAGAGAGAGGAAGAGGATGAGCTTTCACGTTAATCACTGTTTTCACAAGCAAATGTGCTGATTTCAGAGATTTTTTTTGCAGTGAAAGCAAGATCTCAGTCCTGTGCTCCTTGCTGGCACTCCGAGGGAATTCAGAGCTCTCTGGTGGCCTGCTGAGACCACCAACAGGAAACTCCAAGCAAAACTCTTGTCCTAAAATCCCACAGGCAGGAAAAAACCCAGGGTATGACTAATTTGTACGTGTTTAGTTGGAAACAGGGCTGGTTTGAGGTGAGGAATGAGGATATCCCAGCACCGTGGGTTTATTAAACAACTCCAGCCTTGCAGAGCGTTCAGCACAGCGATCCTGCAGATCTGCATGGGCTGCTGGGGTATTTATGGCCACACAGCTCACAGCTATGGGATACAGAGATTGCTCCCGTGTTGGGCTGAAGGTTCAGAGTGTTCTTTTTCTCATTGTGACTTTGTTGTTTCCTTGCTTATCTTGCTGGGAAGTTTCTCCTCTCCAAGGCAGTGGTGCTGGAATTGCTGTTTCTAGGGAAGTCGCGTGCTGCCTATCCCACACTGGATATTTTCCAAATCTCTGAGTATCATCTTGCTCGCAAATACAGCTTACAGTAGTTCAAAAACGAGCTGCAAACTAAATTCAAGGATGAATTCCACCAGTTTGACTACAGATCTATTGATATAATGGGGGGGTGTGCACATAAATGTACAGTCATGTGTTTGTCAGTAACTTTGTGGAGGGTAAGATGATCAGAAAATGCATTTATACTTGGTGTTGTCCCACATAAATGCAGTGCACCTGCTGCTGGTTTAAGCCATTAAAGCAGATTGTTCTCCATCATTCCCTAGTGAAGCCATTAAAAATTGTTACCTGATGCTATGACTGATGTTCCTGTGTTGAATGTCACGCAGCGTGCGAGAGCGTTGTCTCGAAGAGCAGAGGAGACGGAGGCAGCGGGCAACGAAGAAAATAAGTACCTTTATTGGTACCTTCATACTTTGCTTTGCACCTTATGTAATTACAAGGTAAGTGTGAACCTACATCCTGGAAAATGAGATGCACTCCTGGCTCAGGGAAGTAGGGCACGCTGAGCCAGGAAATCATTCCAGTCTCCTGTGAAAACTCGACGCGCTGTTCCCACTCCCGCAGCAGAGGCTGCATTACTGAGCTAACGAGTGATGTAAAACCTCACAGTGCTGCTCCACTCAGTCCTGATGCAGTCTGAGGGTCTGACTCTGCTCGCTCAGCCCAGTCCATGTGCTGCTGGCCTGGCATAAGGTTTTGCAGACCTTTTTTCAGTTGTCGCATACTGCTCTGATTGCCTCCCCATTCCAGGGGTTGATCTCCAGGGAAACACTGGCCTGAATAGCTCAGAGAGTAAAAATTTGGTCAACAGGATCCAGCTGAGTTGTGAACATGGCCCAAGACTTAAACAACAGTTTTGTCTGATTGGGTAGAGTTTATTACTCATAAATATCAAATATCAAAGCTGTGCTGGCTTATAACCAAAAAAAACTTCTTGTGATTTATGGTCGGGTGGCTGTCCACCAGCTTATCTCTGGAAATGGTTCCTGTGGGAAACACTAAATAGCTCCTATGAAAAATAAAGTATTAGATAGTGAGTATATCCAGAAAAAAGTTATCTAGCTGTTGAAGGAAATTTACAGCTTGTATTCTTTATTAAAAGACTCTGGAAAAACTGAGGTGCTGCTGTGCAAAACAAAGAAAAAAATTTTTTTAAAGTATCTCTTATTCCAATACTATCAATTAGAAACTGGCGGGGCTGACTTCAGTCAAACTCAGATCCACCTTAAAAGAATCACTGAAAAATCTGGATTAAGAGTCAGTATAACTGAACGTGTAGCCCACCCTGAGCTTTTTCTATTCAGTGTAAAATCCTGAAATTTTAGAATTAGAAAATAGAAGTAATTAACTAGAATTACCTTCACTTTCACTTAGTGGCCACAAGACACCACTGCAAGCCACGCACTTAAATGGTATGAAAGCATTTGTAATTAAGGACATTTAGCCTTAATTCTCAAGCTGCAAGATATTAAAATGTTTTTCTTTTTGCAAATGGTTAATTTTGATTTCCTGTTGGGTCTCTGAACTTAACGAAAATCATCCCAGTCACAGAATAGCTGGCGGCTCATCCTGAGTGACACCGAGTGCTCTAACCAGAGCTGTCAGGAGTATTTCTGTGCTTCTCCAAAGGCATCTCAGCACTTAGACACCACCTCCCCACCTCCTCTTCACTCCATGGTGTCCCAGTTTGTGTCCCAGTAGCCCTGAGATAGAGGAGTTAGAAAAATCCTGAGCCTCTCCCTTTAATCTGTACAAGGATCACTGAAATGTTGCCCTGCTGAGGAACAGCTTCTCCACAGGGAGTGATGGTGAGGAGAGGTAAAATGCAGGCTCCTGGATGCAGGAGGATGTTTTGGGGTAGGGTTGGAGCTGGCTGGACATGTCAGGAGGGTTGAAGTTTCCCACATTCCTGGCCTTTTCAGTTCTGATGTGCAGGGGGATCCCTGCACAGCAGGCTAAGGAGAATTCCCTCCTGAGCTCCTTGAGACACCTTGCAGGACACTTGCAGGGCCAGGCGTCCCAGGACACTCATCCCTTGCTTCCCTGGGCCTCACACACAGAGCCGAGGGTGTGGACTCTGAGAGGATTTGAAAAATTTGATTTTAATTGTGTGAGCAAGTAGTAATTTCTGGACTCTGCCCAGGGCTTTGCATTCTCAAGAGAGACACAACCAATCACAGTTCAAGCAGCGGACAGAAGTCAGGAGAGGGATCAGCAATACACTCCAATTAAACATGCTTTAATTACTCCCTGAATTGGGGGCTGACAGCAGCAAACCACAAGGTTTTACTACAACCTTGTTATCTTCCTGTTTCCACACTAAAAATAAACACCTGTCTCTAGGCGCTCCATGAACCACTGAAGGAGTTGTGGTTACGACCCCAGAGAGATAAATGCTCCTCCAGATAAACCAGAGTTTTTCAGATCACATCGAGGTAAAAATCAAATGAGGCACTTCTTATATCAAGAAAACACCTTCTAATTAGTTCAGTGGATGACCTTAAGTGGTGTATCAGAATCTGATTGTCTTTGATCCAGTGTTTCCTCTGTACCAGCACGACAGGTGTATTCCCCCACATCACACATTTCTGGGCGTAGCTTGTTTCTTGTTTTGTAAAATAACCTGTTGGTACACATCTCTTCCTTTGCTATATTCATCACTGTGCAATTAAATATACTCGTTCCAAACCTCTTTTCTCTAAGGATCTTTTCATAAGAAAAATGAAGATAAGTCATAGCAGTTTCTAATATTCATTTCCAACTCTGGGCATTTCATTCTGAAATACAGAACTTTGCTCATGCAAGTTAATAAGTGCTGTCAGTGTGTGAGGAAATTGGCCTTAAATTAAAAATCCTGCAGTAATAGCAGGCAGAAGTTCATAGTCCCAAGCCCTCAGGTTACAGAGGAGGACGGTGGAACAGGCAGAGATGATTAAAACTCTGTTGTATCATCTCTGGGGGATAGGGGCTAAGCAAACCCTGTTTTTAAGCTGTTGTTTGCCCTCTGCACATGCAGATCCTGCCTGGGCACACAGGAAGCTCAGAATTCTTCTGCAATTTTTGTTCTTCAGCCTCCCAGCTGAGTGGGCACACTTTCAGTACAATATTTTAGGGCAGTGATTACCTGCACAATGTAAATAAAGGATTTCCAGCGTGCATTACGTGTGTAGAGATCAAGGTCATGCTCTTCAGCACGGCATTCTCGTTTGTTTGCTGAAGGTGAAATAAAATAACTGGATAGCCACGTGAAATGACACACTCTAGAGAGTTGCACATTTCTAAAATATGAACAAAATATCACAGAAAAAGAGCTTACAGCTTTGAAATAAGAAGGGTTTGAAGACTAGACAGTAGAAGAGAGGCTTACAAAAGCAAGCCAGGGAATTATGTAGTTGATACTGTAAAATTTAATTTACAGGTAGCACTGAAATATTAATGTTTCTTCACTGAAAATGTCTTCTTTTAGGCTGAAACCTTTCATGAAAATGGGAGCTATGCATATAATTTCCCTCACAAATGAGAAACAAAACCTTTCAAAGGCAATAAATTCTGTGATATGCCTTGAAAGGCTGACATTTAATTGTTTGTACATGAAATGGAAATGCACAGCTCAGGGTTTGGCTGTATTTCTGTGTTTGCTGCTTGATAACTGCAAATGTAATTTACTATAAAAAAATAATACATGAGAATAGAAAAATGTGTAAATGTCAAGGAAGCTTACGGAACGCAAGGAAAATATTTAAGATTCCATTAATAAAAATGTAGGCTTTTCATTTGATCAGTCAATGAAGGTAAAATTAGCAAGTCTAGGCTTGCAACCCCGAAGTGTCTGTTTGATGTGCTTTAAATGGAGATTGTTAATGTCTCATAGAACTGACTGACAGAGCCTCAGACACAAATTTATCATATTTCAGTTATTCAAGGCATCCGCTGAATTTAATTAAACATAATCAAACTCACATCTGTAAAGCACTCAGTAAAAATAGATCATCCAAATGAAATTCAACATGATGAAATTCAAAACGTGGAGTAGGCACTGAATAAATGAAGTGGAGAACAACAAGGATGGCTCGTGGTAGATTACAAAGCAAATATGACTCAGTAGATGATTAATTTCCAAATTGTCAGTTCTCATTTTAGAACACATTAACGTGGATGTCAAGATGCATTTTGTTAAAGAGGAGAGGATACACCAGATGAGACCACCTGGAAACTTTAGTAGATGATAATTATGTCTCAGTTCTGATCTTACTTCATGGGAAAGATAACGACCATGAGTTACAAGTTCAGTTGAGATGAAAGGAGAGAGAAGTGGGATGGATGGGGGTTCTTTGGGATCTCAGAGCTGCTGAGCCAAGCAGCACCAGTGGAGTGGCACAAGCAATTCCCAAGCATTTTCATGTGACATTCCCTGGCCACCTGAAATGTCCCTCACACTGACTGGGCTGTGCCATTTGCCAGTGTTATTTTAAACAACATGTGGGTAGTGAAAGGTTATGGAATGGGAATAAAATGACTGAGGAAAAAGAAAAATCCTCATCTCTAAACTGTTTGAAGTACCAACATTATTGTCATTGGTGCTGCAGGAACCACCCTTCAGAATGCTCCTTGGATATGGTGCTTTGTCTGGAGAAACCTGAGCAGCTGAAGTATTTCCCAGGCAGATTTAAGAACATCTGCTGCTGCAGACAGGTTCAGCAAAGATCTGATTTGCCATGTGGGGCTCTGTAACAGCATGTGGCTGTTTGACCTCTGTGAAAATCAATAGTTTCTAACAGCTATAGAGGCATATTGAACAGAGCTGCCCTTTGGTGTTGCTCAGAGATATGGAGAATTATCAATATTTCACTGTCAAAAATATTCTTTTAGTACGTAGTGAACTATCTAGGCTAGGGTAGGTATGAGGAGGATATGAAGCTCTTCCCTCTCCCCCTCCCCTAACCATTTAAAAGTTTTGTCTTGCTAAATATGTTGCAAATGTGAATTCTTGCCCTTTGAAGGGGCCAGTTTTTGAATTCCAGCTGCGATATGCCATCTCTCAGTGATGAACTTTCCTTGGGTGTCTCTGTGGCTCAAACTGTTCAAAGGCATCGAACTCTCTCTAGAGTTGGACTGGCCAAGAGAGCTGGGTAGCCCTGGTGAGGTGACTCAGATACTCTGGAGGGGACCTAGAACCATGGGTTCAGACTGATGCTGGGTTTTTAGATTGCTGATGGTAGAGGAATGTGACTCCCATGAGACCAAGCAATGGCACTCTGGCAAACAGACCTCAAGTTTACATTTGCAGTCTTAAATATTTGTAAGGGGAGGACAACATACACATTTTCATGAGTATGGCTTTCTTTTCTTTAGTTTTGTTGCAATTGCCCAGGAATAATTTGAGGGTTTGGGGTGGGTTACTGTCATTTTTATTGTTCACTCTTTCACCCTTCCTCTTTCCCCAGACTTGTTGAATTATCCTCAGTGGTCCACATCAGCTCCCACTGGGGGATCATTTCCAAGTGCTTAGCTTACAGCAAAGCTGTTTCAGACCCTTTTGTGTACTCTTTGCTGCGGCACCAGTACAAGAAGACGTGGAAGGACATCATAAACAAGATCCTCAAGAGAAGCTCCATCAACTCCTCCGCGCTGGCGGGCGAATCGCACAACCGGAACCTTCCGCAGCTGAACGAGTGAGGAGCCTGGTATGGGACACAGAAAGTGATTTTTGTGAAACAGCAGGAACTGGCCCATCCCCAGTAGCTCTCCTCGGCTGCCCAGGTTTTGGGAGGCGGCTGTGGACAGGGTGAAGCCCAGCCCACGTCCCTCCAGTAGCCCGTGTGACATCCAAGGGAGAGGGGCTGCTCTGGACCTCCCGCCTCCGACTGGAAGAGCGTTACTGATCCGTGGTCCTGCAGGCTCCACAAATACAAATCTCCCATTGATTTCCATCAGCAGCTGCATCTATAGATACAAAACTAGTCCTCAGCAGAGGGACTCGTGAAAGTAATGGGAGCAAACTGGTGCCATGGTAAGATTATTCTGAAAAGCTGCACTGGGGTATTTGTGCTGTGTTTGTCACTGGCTGCAGGTAAAGGTCCCTCTGATGTAGCTGCCAATGTGGCTGTACAAAAATCACCCCACCCCAGTGGCTTGAGAAGGTTTTGTGTAGAAAATATCCTAATGGGAAAAGCAAAAAAAAAAAATCTAAATATTCATCCAGCGCCCAACACAGTTCATCCTTTTCTGATATGTATTTTTGGAAGAATCCTGAAGAATTGAAGGAAGAGAAAAAACAATTTGGGGTATGCTGCAGGCTGGATTCAGCCATGTCTTCTCTAAATTTTTAAAGTTATTTACACAGAATCCCACTAATATTTTCCCCGTTAAATTTCAGGAAAATACAAATGGTAGACAAGGTGGAAAGGTCAGGATGCCTCCTGCCTACCTTCCATATATCAGAGCTCTGAAGAGCTGGATTTTGCCCAAAGCTGCAGAACTGGGCCCTGTGCCCAGGAAGAAAAATAACAAACCTCTTTTTCTGAGGAGTTATTAATCGTGGGGGTTTTTCCTACTTAAAGGAAAGATCAGCCTAAATCTGAGTTTCAAGTGTAATTTCCAAAGCAAGTGGAGCACAAATAATAGGCCCCCTCTCCACCATGAGAGTGGAGCCAAAAATCTGAATCCACATCCGAACGTGCAAATCTCTGGAGGTTTCAGTACAAATCTTTATGGCTCTGGATTGAAGTTCTGCATAGGAACATTATTAACAGTTACCATGCACTCAGATGCATGCCCAGATTTTAAAATAGGCTTGGTTAATTAGGCTTCATGAATCCAGTGACAGCTTAAATAAGAGCTGACACAACTGGCTGTACTGACATCTATCCTTGCTCATATTCCAGCTGTCAGTGCCACACTGAGAAAAGAGGGCCTCAAGTGGTAAAAAATGTGGGATTACTCTTTAGTTGCCACGTTCTCTCACGCAAGAAAAGGGCTTGGTATGTTGCAAAAATGTCCACTGTTGAATTTTCTGGCCTCTGATTCAAAGCCCAGACTGGGAATTCAGTGAGGGGTTTCACCCCAAAGTCAGTGAATGTGAGGTAATTCCTCAGTTATTATCTGAAGATTATTGGCTACCATGTAAATAAAAATGTTCAGCTTAATTATTAATTTCAGTTATAAAACATACCATAATTACAATGAAATCCCCACATAATTACAGTCACAGAATTTAAAAAAAATTTACAACACTGCATTCAAATGAGCCCTTGGCCAGATTAAATAGTCTACCTCATTTTAATCATTTTACTTCTTAATCTTAACATAATTTTCTCAGGTGCAATAGATGAAAACACCCAGCTCAATACTTGTTGTTTCTTAAGAAATTCGAGACATATTGATAATTGGATTGTATTAGAATACAGGATGTAAGAAAGTTGATTATTACTGAGTTTAAAAAGATAAAAAGCTCTATATTGAGCATATTTGGCTAAGACAACTTTTACTAAATTGCACCAGAAAAGTCCACAGCTGTTGTTAACTTCCACGTGGAGTTGGTGCCAAAGTCAATGGGAGGTTTGTACGTCAAAAAGGGCAGCTCCAGAAACATTTAAATCTTCAAATTCAAAGACAGGAAGCTAGTTTCCTGGGAAACAGAATCCAAAACATAATACATTTAGGATGTCTAGTAAGAGATGGAGATTACAGCACTGGACTTGTCTCATTATGCTTGTGTATCACAGTCAGTCACTGGTTGATTTATATCCCACCATGAGCAATAAATCTCTCCCCCTGTATGTGTTTAAAAATTTGTCTCTCTTTCATGGTGCCTTTCTTCTGTAATTAATCTTACAACAGAGAATAGATACAATTTCCCCTTCCTTGCATCAGCTCTCTGTCATATTTTGACCATCTGAAGCAAGCAGGAGTTGTAAATGCTGGTGCTTGACAAACTGCCTCGGTACACGAAATAAAAATAACACCCCAACATTTCCTGATGACATCTTATAGGATACTCAAAATACGATACTGTGGCTTGTTAAGTGCTAGATATTCAGCTGAATTCTTATAGGCAACTGGCAACATTTTCTAGAGTGTGTGTCTCAGTGATGAATGTAGATGTGAGTAACTTATCTGTCCGCTGAGTATTATATGTACTATACAACACTCTGATCTGAGTGAGTTAAAATAATGATGGTAAATGTAATGCACAGTGTTCATTATCTCTGCTCATGAAGCAGAACTGTTCTCTTGTCTAACACACTTGTGTGCAAGGGTGGGGTGGGGCGGGATTTTCATTTGTTACTTAAATATTTTTGAAAAAGTTCGTAAAGTTTGGCTGCAACCTATGCCCAAAATCTGGAGCTGCATGTGCAAAATCTGGGCAGCTGCTTAGGCAATATGCAGTTTTCTGTTTGTTGGTATCTGTGACCCATATGCAATATCTACTCCTCACACGCATGTTCAATTAACATTTCCTTCGTATCTTGTAAATTTGGCAGGCAGAGCACTGGCAGATGATTAAGAGAATGTAGTCCACTGTGTCGTTTTGTGGATTCTGAGCTTTTTCCTCTGTTCATTTGAACGGTTTTTATATAATTTCAGAGCCCTAGCTGTGAACTGTGGTCCTGGTTTATGTTATGTTCTTGAGCCAGTTTGAATGTGAAGATCTGGGTAATGGCATTTGGCAAAACCTATGAGAGAGTGATAAGGGTTTGTTGAACAATTATGAAGTACCAGGCCCTCTCCGGACATAAATTGAAATAATGGTTGTTTCACCTGAGGATTGGGCCCATTAGATGACTTTATCCAGGTTTTATAGAGGTCTTCTCAATGTGTAGGGCCCTGTTTTTTATGGTACTTACAGATGGAAGGACGTAAACAGGATTTAGGGGGTTCCTCTGGTGTGCAAGTTCTCACTTCCAATGTGGTCAGGCAACCACAAAACTCATTAGGTTCTATCCCTGTTCTTCCTCTTTGAGCAGATCACCCTAACAATATCTTTCCGTAGCCCTAAATCAGACTCTTTAGAACTTCCTTTATGCCTGAAAAAAAATAAAACCTAGGCATTAAAAATGTTCCAGACAAATCCTTATGAAGCCTGACGACTGCTGCAGTAGCAGCCACACATATCACAGCATCACAGACCAGCTGAGGCTGGAAGGAACTCAGAAGTCCCCCAAAAGCCACATCCCTGCCTCTGGCAGTGATTTGCCCTCCCATTTCTGCCAGTGCATCTAGGAAATGATCTTGGTCTGCTTCAGATCAACAGCAAAATCTTCTGGCAAGGATATTTTTTTTAAAATAACTTTGAGGAGACATTTTAGACTTCAAAAAACAGCTGTATCAGAACATCTTCAAGAGGCTCCAAAAGTGAGGCAGGAATAGACGTGAAAGGGAGGCTGAGGGTCAGGGAGGTTGGGAAGTGCACTCTGGCTTTGCTGCAATGAAATGGGATTCCTTGGCTGCAGAGGGATTTTCCCAGTGCCCTGTTTCCACCCTGAGAGCTCTCCAAGCCTCTCAGACATTATCTCATCCCAAAGGAAAAGGTGAAAACCCTGTCAAAGCCCTGTAGCTGTGCCACAGACTGGGCTGAGGCTGCGAGAGCAGCACAGCTGTCACAGGAGGATCCTTTAGGGTTTGGGAAGACTCTAATGGCTTTCAGATGGTTTATATGGAAACTATTCACGTTTTTTGAATGACTAGAGAGTCTAATTCTTAAAGTCCAAGAGGTTTAGTTCACTTGCAAAATGTGAATTTTTCTG
The DNA here is from genome assembly GCA_013397175.1 of Platysteira castanea. Classification (NCBI taxonomy): domain Eukaryota; kingdom Metazoa; phylum Chordata; class Aves; order Passeriformes; genus Platysteira; species Platysteira castanea. Next base: position 243,848 of record VYXC01005419.1, read on the forward strand.
GACCTACATGTCTAAGGTTTCATAGCTCCCTTACCTCTCTTAGTCCTAAATGAAAAAAGCTCTGAATTCCTTGTCCCATACATTTTTACATGCACAGTGAATATCCCTGGAACAACCCTTTGGAAACTGCTTCTCACTGCTGCTAGATCTATCTTCTCCCCACACTCAATGTTCTTATGATTAAACAAAGCTTAAAAGCAGACAGAGACTTCACACCTCTGTCGGCTCGTTGTTACTTGACTCTAAAAATCACTGATCAGCACGGAAAGCTCGGTTAGGTCCTGATCCCACAGTCACTGTGTGCTTGCTTTGCTGGATTGTGAGGGCTGAGCACAGGCTTATGTGTCTGCAGAATCAGGGATTATGTCTTTGTAACCTCCCCAGACCCGAATAAGTGAGAACAATGACATTGTAGCCTTAAATCTGTTTATTTTTTATTTTCTTTTCATGCTTTCAGCACTCAATACAGTGAAAATTTTCGATGGGTGAAGTTTGTTTAGGAAAAACATCCTGCTCCCAAAGGCAGCTGTCCCTGCTGGGAAGGTATAAAAGTTTACATGGAGAAAAGAGCTGCTGAGTCTTTGTAAAACGTCAGCTTCTTACCTGTGCTCCTGGTGTGTGTGGTGTAAATATGTGTTTAGGATTGTTGGTTTTTAAGCAAATACTGCTGATGTAACGAACTGGAGAAGTGGCCAGAGTTTATCATACAGGTCTGTATTTCTGAGGAGGAGGATTAGCCCTACAGACTCTAAGTGCCCTTCAGAAATGCATGTGCCAAGAAGCAAAAGCATCAGGGGTGTGACAGCAGGGGTGGAAACTGTGGAATAAAATAACATTTTTGTGTTGAAGAAATGCTATTTCACAGGGTTTCAATATACCCAAAGGCACGAGTCCATATGGCTGATTATTTATACACAAAGTCATGTTAGGAAAAGGATTTTTATTTGGAATTATTACTGAGTTAGAGAATCATAGAGTGGTTTGGGTTGGAAGGGAGCTTAAAGATCATCCAGTTCCAACCCCCTGCCATGGGCAGGGACACCTTCCACTGTCCCAGGGTGCTCCAAGCCCTGTCCAGCCTGGCCTTGGACACTTCCAGGGATCCAGGGGCAGCCACAGCTGCTCTGGGCACCCTGTGCCAGGGCCTGCCCACCCTCCCAGGGAGCAATTTCTCCCTAATATCCAATCTAAAGCTCTGTCAGTTGAGTCCATTTCCCCTTTTCCTGTCACCCCCTGCTCTTGTCCAAAGTCCCTCTCCATCTTTCTGATATTAGAAAACTGTTTTCTAGTCACTATAGTTCTACAATTAGAGCTTTAAAACAAACCTTTTTTAAAAATCATGCAAACATCAAAAAATCAGAAGTCCCCATTCCTTTGGGATTTGGATTCAGTGCTTCTGAATGAAATGCCAGGGCATCCCAGTGAGATATTGGTGGGGATGCAGCAGGTCCATGGTGCAGAACAGGCTGAAGCCTTCCCCTTGCTGCCCATCCAAGGTCCTGCTCTGTTGTATTGCACTTGTTTTACACTGAGCTCTGGAACACCTCAGAAAGCCCTGTAAGATACCAAAGTGTTGTAATTTACCTCCCGACCACTAAATCCTTGTGCGCAGTCAGGTAAATTCTCCTTCTGTTTTGCTAATGGGAACAATGAAAAACGGAGGGAAAAAATACAGAGGAAGAAATCTCATTAATTTAATGACTTTTGTGAGGAAGAAGTCAGTAAAATGCTCGGTGCCCTCAGGGTCACACAGCAAACAAGTGACAAGGCTGGGGACAAGTTCTCTGTGCTCTGTGCTCAGCCTCATTCAAGTAAAATAAAGCTACTTGCATCAGCCAGACTAAAGAATGGGTCTCTTTATAGAAGAAACCCTAGGGCTTCCCAGATAAGACATTTGAAAACTATTATCACCTATTGCCTTGGAAAATAGAAATAGGTAACTAAGAGGTGCCTTGATTAACTTTATTTATACACAGGGCATTTTTCTAATCCTTAGAATTTTTTTCACAGCGTTTTTGTTTTTGAAGATTATTTTAGGATTAAAATTTCCATATATTTGGCAATCACTAGTCATTCCCTTCTGAATTCTTGCAGGAATGTAACCTACTACCAATCCTTCCAGATACAGTTAGATATAAACATTTGCTCCTAGATCAGACTATTAGAAGATTATTTGATTTTTAAAAGATTTTTAGGAGCTGGTTTTACAACTCCTTGCTGTAAGGACAGTGGGGTTGCTTGGGTGAGTAAGGACCATTCATATCATGAGAGGTATAGAAAGTTCAGTCTGTGTATTTAAAGTATTTTGTTTTGTTTTGCAAATATTGAAAATAGATGGTTTCCTATTTCTAAAAGCACCTAGAGCCAGTCTGAAGGAAGATAGTTATGAAATAACATTGATAATAGCTGCTGTAGATAGGGCATGTTTGATTATGTTATTATAAATATACCACTATAATTTATTGCATTTAACTTTTTTTTGTATAAAAATGGGGAGTAATTGCAGGGGCTATTTATTTAGGGGGAAAATGAGAATACAAATGAAACCTCTCTAAATTGCATGGATAAAGGGATGCACAGACCTCTTTGTAATGACAACACACTCGAGAGTGCCATGAGTTAACATGGATTTTTGGGTCCCAGGTAAGCTAAATTCTGATAGTCTCCTAAGAGATATTCCAGAGAAACAAATCCACTCGTGCAAAGGCAGACACATAAAATCCTCTGTGTCTACAGTTTAAAGGAATACAACAAAATCAGTGTTAATCCTGAGTTTGGATTTTGAATAATGGGGCCTGTGCTGTCTGTTCTGTTTACAATGGCTTGTGCTTTGTGGATACATATCAAATGTCGTAATATATTTTTATTACATAGAGTTAATGGTTAATACAAAGTGACATATATAAATAAATACATACTATATCTGTATATTGTGATTTTGTTAACTTTACTGCTAATGAAATGTGATTATGATAAATGACTTGGCATGAGCTATTTTTTCATATAAAATTAATGTTTTGAAAAAGTCTGTTTCACTTCTTTGTTGCAACAGTCAAGCCTGTGGGTGTCATTGCAATGATGTGACCTGGTCAGTCCCTCCCATTTTTTGGAAAACAGCTACAAAGTCCATTGCAGTGGAATTTTACTCCATTCCAATACGAGCAACACAAGTGGAATCATTGAAGAATCTGAATATGCAATGCTTATGTCTAGCCTTGACATAAATGTTTAGTCTTAGTACACGTGGTTGTACTTAAGTTTAGTTGTTCCCTGACATCTTGAGCTGGTTCCAGAGTTGGTTTCAGGGTTTGGGGGATTCCCTTTTCCTGCTCCCTGAACATCCTTCCCCATTCAGAGCTCCCACAGGAAGGTTTCAGGTTGAAGACTCTTCCTCAGCACCGCCCAAGTGGCAAACCCTGCACAGGGAATATCTTCTGGTCCTCACTGAGCAGAGTCTTTTCTTTTCTATGTAAACCCCAAATTCTTGGTCCTGAAATGTGTTTTTCTGCTGATTTACAGGGATCAATCATTAATACTTTAAAAATTAATAATGAAGTTAACAGCGTAGAATCACAGAATAGCTTGGATTGGAACGGACCTTAAAGGTTATCTCATTCCACACCCCCTGCCATGGGCAGAGACACCTTCCACCCACTGCAATCAGCAACATTTCCAGTCTTCTCCCTGTGATCTCCAGACAGAGATTTGATCTGAAGACTAAATTCCACTCCAGTGCACAGATTAGGCCTCTTAAGGGCTCTTCTGCTTCCCATACAGGTGTTAAATCTCCACTGTAGAAAACCAGAAGAGATCCCAGAAGAGCTGAAACTTCCCAGACATTAAATAATTTCTGATTTAACCGACACGATTACTTTGTGCTGTGTCTTTTACTTCCACTTCCCCCCGTTATTTTAAATAACTGTTTTCCCCACCTTTCCCTGTGCACGCCCCACCTCCCTGCCAGGCACACACACACACACACATGACCATGTGTCTCCACAGATTAGCACCCTGCTCACACAAAGCCTGGCAGGGCTGGGTGAGGTAAATCATTTATTCCCCTTCAGCCTGTAGCCACTTCCAATTTGTACTGAGAGCAAGGCACAAATCAGGCTCCCAAAGCTCTCACTGCTATCTTTGGAAGGAGACGCTGGCTCTGCAAACCTCAGTACAACAATCATGCTCTCACGTGGGGGAAAAGGCATTTCCCAAAATCACAGCTCCATCCTGGGCTCCAGGCTCGAACAAAGAGGAGAGGGAAACCTGCTAACACCGTGTGAGGGATGCTGGGACGCTGCTCCCTCTCTGAATCTGTGGGAGGTTTTATTTTGCTCTGGTGTCCATTACAACTTTTTTTCATCCCTTAGGAAGGACCTAAATATTGTCTTTCACAGTACAAAGGCAAATGCAAAGGCATATTAATTCCTGGAAAGTTTCGCCTGGAGATTTAGCAGAGACAGAATAATTATCCTGGAAAATGCAAGGAAGTGTGGTTTCAAAGGACTTGCCATCCATATCATTATATAACTTTTTCTTTTGCCAGTATCATGCTAGAACCAAGTTGAAAGCCTCATGCCAACTTCTGCTGGCCTGGCTTTGGAAGGAAAGCAGCTGCAATGCCAGCAAGACCATGGGCACGTTCCCGGCATGGCAAGGCGCCTCAAACAATGCAAATATTTATTTTAATCCCTTGTACTTAGTAGCATGTACAGTGTAGAAGAGGAGCCCAGCCAGAGCTGTAGGAGTCCCAACACAAAATAAAGAGCTCATGTGTGTCCCTGGAGGGGCCTGAGCTGTTCTGGCCCCTGACACTGGGGCAGCACAGCAAATCTCAGCACAGCACCCAGAGGCCTCTGAAGGGAAAAGGTTGGGAGACATTTAGTGTTTTCTGAGACATTTGATAACAAGCAGCTGATCTAAACTGATATTACATCCCCTTGTGTGGTTGCACAGACTTTTCCAATGGTTGTGCTGGAATATGCTGTGCAAACATCACGGAAATGCCCATTTTGATCAGAGGGATGGAACTCCTCTGCTCTGGGACAGGCTGGGAGAGCTGGGGGTGCTCACCTGGGGAAGAGGAGGCTCCAGGGAGAGCTCAGAGCCCCTTCCAGGGCCTAAAGGGGCTCCAGGAGAGCTGGAGAGGGACTGGGGACAAGGAATGGAGGGACAGGAGAAGGGGGACTGGCTTCCACTGCCAGAGCACAGGGTTGGATGGGATATCGGGATGGAACTGTTCCCTGTGAGGGTGGTGCCAGGTAAAAACCATTGCCCCCTGTCCTGCCACAAGCTCCCTGTATACAAAGTCCCTCTCCCTCTCTTTTATAACCCCCCTTAAGCTACAGAATAACCCAGAAGCAAAGAGCAAACCTGGCACGACTCTGAGGGTCAGAATTAATCCATGCTGTTTTTTCTGAACTTGGACGGAAGAGTAGAGCCATGGTTGCACTTTCCTACATTCATGTTCACAAACACCTATACTTTCTCAGGACTGCAAATTCTTGTTTTACCACTATGAGAAAAAAATCCTGAGATTTAGAGTTTTTAATACACACAAAGTCATCATTTGTTAGTTTTTACAAGGCTACTTTTTCCTTCCATTTTTTCTGATATAAAGATTGCTTCCAGCGCTTTGTCATCCGTCCTCATTTAATCCATTTCAAAATTTATCCTTGCAGCATGAAACGTTGCTGTTGATCCCATTAGGTGTCTTCTAATAATTGCAGGGCTTAAGAAAGCTAAAGACAAAAACTGACTGAAATTAAGCTTGAAACGAATAAGGACATGAAAAAAATGAGTAGGAGTATGGTAATTACATGCTTATGACTGTGACATTAGGCAAAAGAAAACAGAGCAGCAGATGGTATCTGAATCTAAAGAAAACTGTAAATGATGATGAACTCACACTATCTCCTAAATAATGGTGTGTTTAGCAGCAGGTAGATGTTCCATGTGAAGATGTGCTGCCTGATAATTCAAGGACATAGATCCAGTCCAGGAGGGACATACCAGCATCCTTTATTAGATGAGCAATCACTTTATCAGTTTCTGTGTACTGCAGGGCCTTTACCTCGTTTTCCTGGCCTTCTCTACCATGGTGCTTGTCAATAAACTCCCATTAGTGTTGATATTTGTGACTGGTAGTCACACAAAAACATCCCCTTCTCCTGTGACCTTGGTAGCCCTAACACAGCTATTGCAGCCTGGGTCGGTTTTTTAGAGGTGTTTTTACTCATACTTTGTTCCTCCTTTGCAATGCAAAAGAAAGAAGAGGAAAGGAATATATATAACTGTGCATTTTTTCATCTTTAAATACTTCTATATTTGTAGCACCTATAAATATGGATGGGCTTTACAAACGTATTCCTCCAAGGGATTACTACAAGGCAATAAAATCTATTATCTGTTAAAAATTAGTCAATTAATTTTAGAAAAGATATTGGCATTTTGTAATTATAATTTCCACTTCTTCCATGTCAAGAGGAATGAAAGAATATTTCTGCCTAGCAGCAAACAATGAATATACATGGGCTGTGAGATCATCTCCGAAGAACTTGTAGTTACTTTGGATTGTTTTCTCCTCTATTTTTTGGGCAGCTTTCACAGACTTCTTCCAGGGACTGAGGCATATTCTTGTTATGGTAAAAATGAGCAGAGTGTATTGAGTTGATAAGGTGATAGAGATTCTACCTGGGCCTTTCTAATTTCACTTTTTCTGCCTCCATAACCCAGATTCTGTGTGTGTTCCGAAATCTCCATCAATTTTAGAGTCTCCCAGGGGGAGGCAAGTATCCAGTGTGGCCCCACGACTTCCCAGTCTCATTCCCCTCGCTCAGCTCACCTCTCCACTCCTGAGCTTCCACTCCATCTCCAGGAACAGCAACACCCTTTTATGTTTTGCATTATGCTCAAGAGCTTCATTTCACCATCCCTCACTCTGTATTTTCTCTTTTCCCTGTCCACCCCAGTTCCCACCAGCTCTTCCCATGCCCCACAGATGAGCTGGCAAGCTACAGCTTGTTATTCCCTATATTTTGCTGCTTTTAATGGATGCAGGTGCACACACTGCTGCACTGCTTTCCCCAGGAGCCCACAGTTCTTAATCATCCTATTAAAGTGATTCTGTACTTGCCATCATTTTCACATTAAGATGATCTGCCTTAACTGCACACATAGAGAAGTTCAAATTAGTTGTTGTGAACAGCTGATTGAATTTAGCTCTGTTTGCTTACAAATTACCCCCTGCCTGTTTGAAGCGGTAGAGAGCTGCTGAGTCACTGAAGTTATTCGAGATATTTCAGGTATTTTGGGCTAGAGGGGCACAAGCACGTGGCTTACAGAGAGCTGAGGTGACAAGTGGTGGCTGAAATGCCAGGGGGCACTTTTCAGGGAGCTCCTCAGCCCGTGGCAGTGCCCGATCTTCGAGGAGGTTTATCAGAGTTCTTATCGTGAATAATTCACGTGTGCACAGCGCCTTCCTACAGCAGCAGTGCAACAGGAACAGCCTCAGTGCTAACCAGCGGCTCTGTGGACAGAGCACCGGGGCATTAAGCCATTAAAAAAAAATATTATTGTCCCTGCTGTGGCCACAGGACCAGAGCAGTGACTGTCCCCTGTGCTGGCGTTGCTGGAGGACCTCAAATCCTGTGTGCAGTACCGGGCCCTTCATGACAAGGAGGACATTGAGGGTCTGGAGCCCCAGGAGCGGCTGAGGGAGCTGGGAAAGGGGCTCAGCCTGGAGAAAAGGAGGCTCAGGGGGGCCCTGGTGGCTCTGCACAAGTCCCTGACAGGAGGGGGCTCAGGGGGGGTCGGGCTCTGCTCCCAGGGAACAGGGACAGGAGCAGAGGGAACGGCCTCAGGCTGGGCCAGGGGAGGTTTAGATTCTGTATTAGGGAAAATTTCTTTCTAGAAAGAGTTGTCCAGCCCTGGCACAGCTGCTCAAGGCAGCGGTAGAACCCCCATATCTGGAGGGATTTAAAAGCTGTGTAGATGTGGCACTTGGGGACACGGGTGAGAGGACATGGGGACACAGCCTTGGTGGGGGAATGGTTGGACTCAGAGATCTTAGAGGGCTTTTCCAGCCTAAACAATTCTATTCTATGAAAGGCTCTATGAATTTAAGAAGATATCTCAAAATACATTTTTATTATTGCTGTTTACAGCAGCACCCACAATGGGCTGGACCTTCTATGAACCCCCAGGTGTGGATGGGTCGTGAACTTTGATGTAGAAAATCCTCCTACTTTCCCCGTGGGAATCAGATAAGGAGTAACTCTTGGCAAGCTTTGGGATACTGATAAGGAAGTCTATCAAATGCAGTGACAAAGGGGCTGGGCAGTTTTATCTTGACATCAGTAGGCTTTGTATGGTTTCAGCAGATGAGAGTGTGTTCTGGCATGAACTGTGGCCAAATTCTCAAATGATTCAAGGTAACATTTTCAGATACACAAGTCACAGAAGAGAGACTCTGGGCTTCTCTTCAGCACAGTGGGGCTCTTGTTTTGCTTGGTTTTTTTTTTCCTTCTTTTCTTTTTTGGGTGGTGGGAGGGATGCTTTAACCACTATTTTACATCCTGAGTTCTTAGGCTCACTGAAATTCGAGGAGATACAATCAGGGAAGCTGGTAAACACTGGAGACTCCCACACTGCTCTGGTTGTTACTATATTAAGGCTGCATCCGTGCAATTTGGGGATTCTAATGTGGAACAATTGGCAGCCCTGCAGTGCTGATGCCCCCTGAGGGCTGCCTGCCCTGCTCATTGCTTCTGTCTGTGGAAAATAAACACGGGAGCTTGTGAGCCCACACAAGGCACACAAACACACACCCCACTGCTGGCGTGGCTCACAGAGACTCATTTCTACTTCATTTTTAACATCCTGGATTGCTCCTTCCTTCCCCTGCAGAATTTAACTTTTTTCTTTCTAATAACAGGGATTTATTTTATTTTAAATTGGAGATGGATGATTTCAACAGCTTCAGCAGTTCGTGTCAAATCACAAACTCATTGAAGGAATGCTGCTCTGACCATCCCCTTTCCTACTCTGGGCTTTTGTCAGCTTTCAGGTCCCTTGGTGTGAAAAATACCCAGTCAGCTTTCTGCCAGATCCTGAATTTCAGAGTAATTTTCTGTTCTATGATAAACTAGTTATCAGCATTTGCTGAAATATAATTTGCCACCATCTGCCTCTGGACTGTCTGGCTTGGGCTGGGAATCTTGAAATGCCACCACTTAGGATGTCCTTTGTTGTTCACCTCAGTGGCTGCTTTAGGAGCAAGGACTATTTGAAAATTCAGGAAAAGGCAAATTTATTCCCAACAAATAGGGGAGTAGAAGATTTCAACTGAAATCTTCTTTTCCATCCTTCAGTTTTTCCTCTGTGAAAGCAGTTCTCTTTCTCCTGCTCCAATCTCACACTTTTTCTGGTCTCATTTCCCAAACACCAGACCCAAAAATCTACCAAGTTCCCAAGCTGCAGAAGACAGGGATGAGTTTTAGGGAAGCTCTGTTGATTTATATTTCTATTAAATCAATCATGCAGCAGTCAAGGTCTTAATAATACATCTAAAGACTGTGATAATCTGAAAAGTACCCTCTGGAGACTCGCACTGCTTTAGGAATGATACATTGCTTCTGAAGCCGAGATGGAAATTCAGCAATTAATTCCTATGGATGCTTTCATTAGAGAGAAACTGATTTGAAAATACTGGATTTTCTCCAAACCATGTACGTTCTGCACATAATGCTGAGGGTGCACTGACTGAGGGCATTGACATCAGGACCATCAGCACCCAAATTTACACCGACTCAGAGTCATTAAACTGGGCCTTGATGACCTTTTTAGGGCAAACGTCACAAAAAGTGTGCAAGTAAAACCAGATAAACGTCCCTGAAAAACAACTCTCAAAGTTCCAGGACTCAGGGAATTTGTTTCAGTATTTAAAAATGATCACATAGCAACCAACAGTAGCAAAGCCATTTAGAATTGAACTGAATAAGGAGATTTAACAGCTTATGTCTTCCTGGTGGAGCTGTTGATTGATTGTGTCGGTCCTTCAGTGCAATCATTGGGGTTTGACTGTTCCCAGAAATCATTATGTTCATAACAGTGGCTCCAGCTGCCCTTCATTTACCAAATATAGAAAAATAAGGCAGAGACAGTGAAGATCATTTGAAACAGAACCTGGTTTTCCCTCCACTTGCCACTCGTCTCCCAATTATTCTGTAAATTTACCCGTTCTGCGTGTGAGGACAACCTTGGAGTCAGGAGCTGCTCCCTGAGCTGAGCCAGAGCTGTGGCTGACCCAAATTAATGATTCTGTTCCTCTGTGAGTTATGGGGCTCACAAAACTGTCATAAACAGCAATGTGATTTTAATACTTTTTACACTGAGGCCATGCAGCCAGACCCAGATCCCTGTGGTAAGAAACAGATCTCAGATTTAAACCCCCCTGGTCTGGCTAAGTGAGATTACACTGCCATTGCTCCTTATCAACCCAGGTACTGAATTTCTGTCACATCTAAACCACAAAAAGTAATTCCATTTTTCATATTTTTACTTGCTGACAATAATTCTGCATAAATATTTAATCTCTAAATGACAGTTTACTCTGAATATTTTGTTGCTTTTGGGACAGCAGGGTTAATAAAAATGATTCTGCTGTTGACGTAAGTGATGTATTGAATTTTAGTAAGCAGCTGCTGCAAATTAAGGGAGAGTTAATGACTAGAAAAATTAAAATATCCGGTGGTTGAGGTTACTTAGTGTACTAATAGGTGGAAATTGTTACTGTTTTCTCTAAACACCACCAGTATTTCAGGATTATTTAGTGTATTAACAGGTGGAAATTGTTACTGTTTTCTCTAAACACCACCAGTATTTCAGCATATACAGCACAATGCTCTTTTGTAGTGCTTTGGTGGAAAAAAAATCAGTTTCAGAAGTGCTGCTGTAATGTGAAAATCCAAGTGTTCTCTCCAAAAATCCAAGTGTACTCTCTGGGTGGGAAGCTGGCACTCCAGCCATGCTCCAGCAACCTTCCCTGATGAAGGCTGGACCTTCCCCTGGGAGAGGTAAGGGCTTGAAAGGTGTCTGGTCTGAAGATCAGTTTAGTAAAGAGCAGAAAACTGTGGGATATTGGTTAATCCAGCCTGTGGAAATCACCCAGCACCAGGGAGGGGAAGGTGGATTTAACATTTCTGAGTGTGACACCCCAGCAGGTGAACAAAGACACTCAAACACCTCAAAAGGCAGATTAAGTTTTAAAAAATACACCAGTAAAGTACCTTTGTGTTCACTGCCTAGAGTTTTTTTACAAGCTTTCCAAAATCCAATTATTGTCAATTTTTTTCACTGATGAAAACATTCATTTACGTATTAAATGGAAATGTTGCACCTAAAATTGTTGAGTCAATATGGCCCCTCTGAAATTTGTGAAATGTATAAAAATATCTTTTATCTGCCTGATGAGCAAGGAGCAGATCACGAGCATGTGAGCAATGTTTAAAATTTTAATGGAAACTGTAATTCCATCAAAATCAAACTGAGTCTCTTGTCAGGTTAAGAGGACAGAGAAGCCACAAAAGCGATCAACAAATTGTCCTGCAAATCTCAGTGTGGACTTGGTGGATTTCTAAGCCTCACCTAGAAGTAAAGTGACCACAAATGCTGCAAAATGTTGATTTTATCAGCTGAAGATGGCAGAGAATGGTTATTTAGTGACAAGATTACCTTCACTGTGATGGCTCCATTGAATGTAAATTTTGCCACTGAAAAATCTTACAGGGTTACAGTGCAATACAAAAATGTCAGCTGAAGTTTAATGACCTTCAAAAAGAAATTAAAGACCAGTAAGCATGTTAGATTAAGTGTATAGACATGATTTAAACTTGGAATATTAAGGAGATATCAGAACAAAACACTAAAACTTCTGGAAGTTAATCACCTGAAGCCAAAAGGGTTCACAGCTGTTTATTAAGGACTAGGGAGAGCCAAAAAAATGTTTGTCACTATGATAACAAAGCAGCACAGGCAGAAATGGTCCTGAAAATACCCATGAAATCAACTGTACAAATCACTGACCCTCTCTGCACGCGTGCAGCTGCTGCAGTAGGAGAGGAAAAAGGCTTTGAAAAGTTCACACTCATCCTCAGTGGGTGTGAAGCAGCAGAGCTTCCCTGGGCTCTGGCTGGAGGGCTGGCAGCGTGCACAGAGCTGTTGGTCCTGCAGCAGGAGGTGATGCCACCACAATTCAGACAATTTGTGCTTTTACACTTCCCCCTCAGGCTTGTGGCTGCTGCCTAAATTCACACAGGGACTGGTTACAAAATAAAAGGTAAAAAAGCTCCAAACTCGGGCATTTTCAGACCCACAGCAAATGTAGCTCATGCCAGTTTTTAAAGGTTAACTAGTGGAAGGCATTGGTGTGAAAGCACTTGTATTGTGTTTCAAGTTCATCTCTGTTTTGGTGTTTCTCATAAAGGTCAAACACCTGCCACAGCGTGATAAAAGAGACAAGGAAATCTGGCTGGATCAGTGTCACTCGCTGCTGAAATCCACACTCCAGGGAGATGTCACAAATTCTGTGAAAATAATGAGCTGAAGTTAGAGGAAAAAGCCCACAACTACACATGGGTAAGAGAAGGGAAAGTAGATGGTGGCAGAAGCTGAAAATATGTGACAGGCTTAAAATATCCGATGTAAAAATGTATTTCTCAACTAGCATAGACAATGATTTCATTCATATTCATTTTCATCAGTGTTTTACCCACACAGAACTCAACCTCCTGGTAAAAGCCACATGCAGATATTCCTAAAACTCTTCTGCTGCCAGAAAATTAAACTTGGATTAGAAATTACCAAATTACAGTACATTTACACCAGTGTGTGTAAGCAGATATAATTTCAGTTATATCCAGATTCCCAACCTGATTCACTCATCCCTGGAAGTGTCCAAGGCCAGGCTGGATGGGGCTTGGACCAATCTGGGATAGTGGAAGGCATCCCTGCCCATGGCAGGGGGTGGAACTGGATGAGTTTTAAGGTCCTTCCAACCCAAACCAGTCTGGGATTTGCAGGTACTGAGAGCTGTCTTGGAGAGGTTTCTGCACTTGTAGCTACCAGGATGGCTGAGAAAAACCGAGGTGATAATTAAACCAATAAAAATGAAGGGCTGGATAACCTGACAGGGACAGTTGAGGGGAAGCCAGGCAGCTCCCACTGTGTTCTAGGATTGTCAGGGCTCTGCATGGGAGCAGATGACTGATGGCTGGTATTATCAGGAAGAATTGAGTATCTCCTGCTTTAACCTTTCATTTGTTTAACCTTTCCTGTGTGGGTGAGGTTGTGCAGCTGAATTTCTTATTACTTGGAAGGGATTGTATTTTTCTCTTTTATGTCACGGATGACCAAGATTTAGCAAAGTTCTCATGTCAGAGAACTGTTATAAGCTGTTCAAATGGATCTGTAATTACAAAAGCGCTGTATTCACCCTCAAGTTCTATTTCTTGGCATTTCTGCAGGGTTGTCTGTTTTCCTACAACAATAAAAGGGAAGGAGATTAAAAGCACAGACTTTAGAAAAAATTACCTGTTGTACAGAGGTGGAAAAGGCAGATAAATAGAAAACATTGGTATCCAGATTTACTGGTTTGTGGTTTGGATCCGTCTGAAGGTTAAATGATGGTGCTGTGTATTTCAAAGGAAAGGAACATTTTAACTCCCAAGTGAAGAACTACAGCAGTGAACAGGGCACACATCAGTTTGGTGTTATTAATCCAGGGCAGGCATAAACATCTCAGCACGAGATATTCACACATCTGAAATTCCTGGTAAAATTCCTTGGAGCCTGAGTGTTTTCCAGTGCTGGACAATTGGAAAATAATTGCACAGACAAGTCCACTTGACAGCGATTAGGCCATTTATTTAGGAATGCCTGGACTAAAATGGAGTAAGGTCACCTGCATTAGTCCCAGTTCTGCTGTGCCCAAACACGTGCAAGCACAAGTGACAGCCAGGAAAGAACACCAAAGCCACTGTCCCCATCAGCTGAGGCCTTCAGCAATCAGAGTCCATCCAATCTTAGCCAACAGATGTCCATGAATTCCCCATCAAATCCACTTCTTGTCAGCAAATGAAAAATAATTTCCCGTTGAGAGGACCTCACTTCTGAGAACAAAGCCCAGGAACCCCGAGGTTTGTAGAGTTAAACTCTCACACCATTATCTCAAGGTAGAAAGAACTCACCTGCCAGGACTAAGACAGTGGTTTCCACCTTCAATCCAATTTAAATTTGGCTATTTTGTTCCACTTTTGCCTGTGCATTCCAACCACCCCTGCAAGATGCCTTTGTGGGACTCCAGAGAGAATCACCCAAAAACTCCATTCATAACCCAAAAAATTTTGTGTGGTCTTGATCTATCATGGTGGTAATAGAATCTACATATGCCAATGAACAAGTCAAATTAAACTGCAAACAAATTGCCTGCTGTCATTACTCCATATTCCACAATTATTTCACTTTGTTACCTGCACAAAGACATCATTAATCCCTTCTCACCTCTCGAGAAAAAATATCCCTTCTTGACAAACTGCAGTTATATTTGCTATACAAAAATATATGGCATACAGGATGCTGTGAGGGTGGTAAATAGGGTGAAATAAGTAAACTATAATTCCACATGATGGAATGATGGGATGAGTTGTTTACTTCTATTACTTAATTGAAATTATACTGACTTGGAGGTGTTCCATCATTTCAGTCACAGAGAATTAAAAAATGCACTCTTCTGTTTTCTTGGAGCCCTTGCTGTTATTTAATGGTATCTGCAGAACAAGCATGGGCTGGAATTGTCTGGGAAATTTAAGAATATGATTATTTACTATGCAAGGACTCATGACTGAGTTTTTCATTCTACAGTCTTTTGCCTTTTATGTGTTTCCTACATTCCTTGACAATAAAAAAAATAATTAACACAGATGGCCCATGGTATTTTTACAGTACGTTCTCTACTTGCACTTTATTTTTCCCTCAGTTTCAATGATATTGTGCTGAACATCTTTTCCAAGAATCCTATCAAATTGGGAAAATCTGTAAATAGCAATCAAAGTGTTTAAAACAGAGTTGTATTTGGAAGAGTATGCTGCAGTCTTTCTACAAAGCATGTTAGGAGATGTTTATTTAGCCTCAGACTAGCTAAAATCATGCAGCTGACGCTGGGATTTTAGGTATAATTTGGGTCATAACACTGAAGCTAACAGAGCAAAGTTGTGTTTTCATCAGCTGACACTGTGTCCAGTGTTACTTAATTCTTTCCTAGATGGGGTCTGCATATTTCCTGAACCCAAATCCTGTCCTGCTGTACGATTTTATTACCCAAAAGCCAACCATAAAGCACAAATCCTGCTCCCAAAGAGGCATAAGGCCAGAAAAGCAGCAGCAGGAGGAGCAGGCCTGCAGAGGAACCCAGAACCCCTTGCATGTCACAGAAGACAGTGGTGTGATGTGTGCAAGAGCACAAAAGGCACTTCAAGTCAGGCCAAAAACCAAGAAAAAAGATGGTATGGGTGGATTTGTGAATTAAGCACCTCTCAGTGACTAAGCCTCTCCTCTCAGACACATGACACAACTGGCTGTATCCTCAGGAAAAGCTTTGTTCAAGTCCTTCTCCCACATCAGGGAAGAACAGCCACGCCACAGTGCTGGAGCGGTCCTGATCCCACAGCCTATTTGTCAGGTTTAATTCATGGAGTGAAAATGCAGCCTTAAAAAGCCAGAGGAGGAAATGCTCCTGGCATTAAACTCTGGCAGCACAAAGCATCCTTAAATCTAAACAACCCAAGCAGGAAAGCAAAGGTGGGTTATTCACTGCAGACTTTTTTCCTGAAATATGGTGCTAATGAAAAGGGGAACTTCCAGAGAAAGAGAGAAATTTTGACACAAGTTTTAATCGCATTGGACAGAAGTTGTCCCCTCTCAGCTTTTCCTCCCACACGAGAATAAAACATAAAGAGTGTCAAAACTTTTCTGAGTTGCAAAAATATACCAATTTTATACTTTAGATACAACATTTTTCAATTTCTCATTCGGAACACTTCTTCTTTATAAGCATCTCTTTTTTGTTGCTGTTGTTTTTATCCTTTCTTTTCAATTTTTAAAGACAACAGATTGACAAAGGGTTAAATAACCCAACAAGCAAAACATTTCATCCCAGGTCCACTCAAAACACCTTCCTCCCTTCTCCCTGTCTCTCCCCTCAACCCGGGGCTCCTTTTGGTTTGACTTGAACTTCCCTTTTTTTCCCCACCAAAAAGAGAGCCCCTCCCTCCCAGCATCCCTCCAGCTCCACTAACAGAAAGGCCTCGCGCAGTTAGAAAAATGCATGAAGAGATGGGCTAAGTAACTCTCACTACGACTACAGCCAGGCTGAGAGAAGCAGAGCCGGGGCCGAGCTCTATCGCCGCCGCCGCTGCCACTGCCGCGCCCGCTGCCGCAGCCGGCGCGCCGACAGGCTGAGGGGCTGCTTCCCAAACTTCCTCATGATCTCCTTGATCCTCGCCAGGTTGGTCTTGGAGATGGTGAAGTCGCACTGGGTGGCCCCCATGTCGTAGCCCACCTCGCAGGTCTTGGTGGCGGCGGTGTAGCCCTCGGCCTTGACGCCCACCACGTACTCGCCCGGGTTGAGGAGGCGCCAGTAATCGCCGTCAGCTCCTGGTGGGAAAAGCACGGCTTTGAGGACTTTGGTGCTTTCTCCTTGGGGAAAGTGTCGTTTATAAGGCCCTAGAATCATTGAGGTTGGAAAAGGCCTCACAGAGAGATCACCAGGTCAAACCACCCACCAGCACCACCACCGTGTTCACCAATAAACCGGGTCCTCACGTGCCACAGCCACACATTTTTTGAACACTTCCAAGGATCAGGACTCCACCACTATCCTGGGCAGCCAGCTCTTGAAAACCCTTTCCACGAAGGAATTTTTTCTAATATCCAATCGAAACCTTTCCTGGCGCACCTTGAGTCCATTGAATGAGGACACAGAATCACACGGGATAAGCTGAGTTGGAAGGGGCCCACAAGGACCATGGAGTCCAACTCCCAGCCCTGCACCATCCCCAGGAGAAGTCCTTGGCCATGGGCAGGGTGAGACCCCAGGCTGAAGCCTCCATCCTCACACCAGGATGGTGTCCAAGGGGCTGCCCTCCACCACAAGTGCCCCTCCTCCTCCTGCCAACCCTAGAGGAAAACACACCTCAATCACATTTTCCATTTGATGAAAAAGGCTCCAGTCTGGCTGTAGATTTTTGGCAGTTGGAAAGGCCTGAGGCAAAATCTGGCGATTCTCACAGGATATAAAAGACTTTTCCCAAACTAATCCTACCTGAGGGATCCAGAGGAGCTCTAGTGAAACACTCACATCACGTGACCCTGACTGGACTGCCAGGACACAGATTTTGGTGCTATTTATTGGGAAAAGTGTGTGAATACATAATATCAACTCACTTTGAGGTGTAAGTAAATATCCCCTGCTATAAAAACTTATATTGGGGTTTATTACACCGATTTTCCTACAAAGTGTAATTCACCAGGACATTTAACTACCCAGTTAAATGTAAATGCACAAACTGAGCTCCTGTAATCAACTAAACTACTCATAAAAATGTATTTTAACACCTTATTGAATCAGGAGTTTTTGGTTTCTTCTTTTTCTCCCCATGAATGATCTCAGATATACCAATTTTACATACCCATATGTGCATCAGGATGGTTTTAGGCTTGTTTTAAATACGATTTTAACCACTGAGTATTCTTAGCTGTGAATTGAAAAAGGGGAAAAACTATTACCTAAAATTAGTTTTGCACTCTGTCCTGGAAAAACTGCCTGTGAATGCAAGTACATATTCAAATATACAGTTCCATGTATAAATAGAAATGGAACATCTCCTGTATGAGGAGAGGTTGGGGTTTTTTAGCACTGATGAGACCTGACAGCCTTACTAACACCAGCCTTGCCTCGCTGGCAGTGCAGAGTCTAGCAAAAACTGAAGATGATTTGCATAAAAATATCGTATTTGGGAAATGATCAGGCTGGTCAGCCTCTGTTTAAAGAAACAGTGTTTTAACTTAGGGTTTGGTAAAATAAAAAATGTGTTTGCAAACAGCAAGTGTTAACAAATGGCAATATTGATTATACCTGACAGTGCAGCCTGAGTGTGCCAGATTTGCACCTGATCGGGTTCATTCTCACATCCCAATTTGATACGGGTTTTTTAAATCCAACTTGACCACATTTGGGATGATAATAAGGTCCAAATTTTCTGTTTCTCAGGACCTGGGTGTTTTTAGGAAAGGCTCTAAGAGAGGCTCTTTATTCAGTTCTGCCTCATCACTGGGTCTGTTGGAAGCTGAACAAAAGACCAAACCATAAATCTGCCCAGGTTCCTTGTGTTTATCCCCAAGAGCTCATTTTCAGCTGGAAATGCTCTGGCAACACCACAGGGCAGGCAGAGGGCTCTGGATCACCCCGTGTGTGGCCGTGAGCACATCCCTGCTCCCAGCCTGGCTTTAGCCCCGGGACTGCAACCCTGACCCACATTTTTCTGACACATTTAACAGTCAGCTCATCACAGCCTCACACAGGGCCAGGAATAAACCTACACATTCACACCCCGCTGGGAATTTATTGCAAAGCTGGGGATTAAGCCTTCAGCAGGATGCACTTTCCCTCCTTTCCGTTTACAAGCAAGCAGACAGGAGTATTTCTGTCAGCTGTCAGTGCCCAGAACTTAACACCAGGCTAAAAGGTTGGGGTTTTTTGAAAATCAGATTAAATCCTGTAGGTAAAAAAAAAAAAAATTCAGAACAGATGGCAAAAAGGAACACAATTAAAAACACAGATAAATTTAGTAAATTATAGGTTTGCTGAAGTAATAGGTTCCAGTGGGAGCAGGCTGGAGGCAGACTGGATCCATATCCACCTACTGGGGCTGGAAAAGGATTGCCATGTCTGCTTAGATAAAATAACAATGCATTAAAGGACAAAGATAGCATTGCTATGAATTTAATATGTCAGACTATTCCATAAATTCTACAATTTCTAAATTCTATCCTTTGAGCCTGCTAGGACAGACCTTAGTTACAATGAAGTAATTGTAAAAGTGCAGAAGCAACTTTTACACTTAAATGTACAAAACTGCGCTGATTTAAATACATTAGAAAAATCTTTCTAATGCTTTTTTACCTATAAAAGACTCTCCAGGAAACCTGGCCATAGTGCTGCATACCTGAAGCATGTAACAACCTAATCTCAACTTTTCTGTATGGACCAGGCAGCCAGGAGTGAGGCTGAAGAGTTGTAATACCAGAATTATGCTTAGCTTAAACTAATTAAGTAAGTATTTAATATGGAAATATATTTACTATATTAAATATTACTAAATGCTATTTCAAAATCCTTGGGTTTTGGTCCATCAGGTGTATACCTGATATCATAGCAAACTCGCTGTGTACCTGAAATCACAGCAAACTCACCAAAATATTCATAAAATTTTCTCAGCACACTGTGTGAAATTAAATTAATTACGCTTTGGTTCAAAACCCACATAGAAGCATCTGTCTTTGAAGTCTGGCTGTGACAGAAAAGTGTTTCACCAGGAAGAAACTGCACCCTTCTCCATGAATATATAGTTTGACATTTCCCAAATTGCAGGAAGCAACCCCCAAAACTGCCTTTGCACCATGAGGAGGGGAAAGGTGAATTTGTTCACCCAGCTGAAGTCTTTTGTAGAGGTTTTCTCATAGAATCCAGTTCACCTCTGACTGTAACAACGTGGAATCACTCAGACTTAATCAATAGTTACATCTGCATCGAGAGAAAACGGAATAATTTCCCACAAAGCCCTGGCTCTCAGAATCTAATTAGCCCATTACTGGTGTTAGCTGAACGCCAGCATCCCTCTCCTTCCACAAGGGATATCGTACGAGTAGGAGAAAGTCTTTTTTCACTTTTACAATGTGAAATTCACTTAGAAATTCACTTTTAGAATGTGCTTTCCGTGCACCTTTATTTCGGTCCGCAGGAAGAAGCAAAGAGATTTTCTCCAACATTTAGATGTTGTCAGAGGGCTTTTACAGACAACTTTTGTCTGGCTCTGCGGGCAGCTGGCCACGTTAAAGTGTCAGGGAAACAGCAGAGCTCAGCTCACTTGAAACAAAACTTATGTGAATGGAGATAGTGGCCATAATTCTTCTCCTGCTTGGCCTATTTTTACATCAAGGCAACTCAGAGGTTTAAATGGATACATCTTTCATTTTAAAAGGTAGAAATGAAATAAGACTGCTGACAATTTGCCTTCTTTCTCTGGAGTTATACATGTCATTTTAGCTTTTTGGCTCCGGCATAAATCCTCTGGTTTCAGGGCCTAATGAGACGTGTATTGTTATCTGGATAATATGAAACAAGACAGAACTTTTATGTTCCCATCTCCACAGTGATTCCAGAGTGTGAGCTTAAACGTCTCATTAAAAAGAAAAATTAAAGGGAATGAAATAAGTACTTTTATTTTTACTAACAAGTGCAGATGGCCTTGAGCCATAGAGGCTCAGCAATAAGTCAAGATGTAAATAGCTGCAGGATTCCCTGAGTGTTACAAGGTGGGTTTTGGGATCTTGTACATTTATTGCACTTTATTTTCTTTCACACAACAATCCAGAGTACAGAGAGCTGGACATTAATCACATATTGCATTAACTCAGCCTCAACCAGAGCAATACATTAATTCTGTTAACAGAATAATACAACCCACACTTTATGGCAGACTTTCAGCACTGCCGAGGCTTCCAAGACAAGAAAAAGCAGCTGATTACTTTAATTCCCACTGTCATTTCCCAGTGGTCCCATTTTGAAATATTTAAGGCAGAATCATTATTGCCTAATTAAATATCTGTCATTCAAAGCTTTCTTTAACAATGGAGGCACAGTAGCACTGAAATTAATCATAAACTAAGTTAGATATTCCAAGATGCATTACTGGCTCAGATCAGCTCCTGTGGCAAACATTAAAGTCACAAAGCTCTCTGATATTCCATGGCCTGAAATCAGTTTATGTGTCCAAATCTGCCACTCTGTACCTCAGTGGCAAAGAACATGAAAGTGACAGCAGATGAAGGACACAGAACACCAGGAAAGACATAAAAATACATAAAATTAGCGTTCAAAAAACATGTGGAAGTGGTACTTAGGAACATGGTTTAGTGGGTTTGTTTTTAAACCATGAATCTGTTCTTTTGGGCTGATGTATTTTATTTTTATTGGTTTTTTTTTTACCTGTGCGAATGTCATGGTTAACACCTTCCACTGAAATAACAGCATTTGGGATTCCCTTTCCATGCACATCTTTCACGATGCCTTTGATGCCACGATGGACCTGTGGAGAGAATAAAAAAAGCAAGTAAATATTGCACAGCAATGAACAGTGGTACTCCCAGGAACTTACAATGAATCATTAATTCCATAAGTGAATTATATTTTTATATTCCTACTTCATGGCTCACAAAATTGTGAAATATCATTATTAACCCCGTAGCAGCCCTTCAGGCATTAACTTGTGAATCAGTTTGTGAATTTTGTTAGGATTCCTGAGGCATCAAGTTCAAGACATAAAGAACAGATGAAGCAACAGACACAATATTGGGGTTTTTTTCTAGCAGCCCTCTCTAGCAAGCTCAGCACTCACATCAAATTTTCAGAAGCTTCATTATTTTGCTCCCTGAAGGCAAACCAGCCTGGCTGAGGAGATACGTCCATCAAAAATACCAATAACCACGTAATTAGTCACGCAGGAGAAACAGAGGAAACCTCAATCTCTGAGTCTGAAAGGAGTTACACTTCTGCTGGATACCTGTTCCATGAAAACAATCAGGGACTCGCGGTTGTTCTCCCACTCTTCGGGCAGCTCGCTCTCGTGGGGATACTTGTCACAGCCAACATAGATGGAGAGCTCAAAGCAGTTGGTGTGCAGGTAGCTGAAATCATTGATGCCTGTCAGTAGTGGGGAGAAAGGGAACAATTTCATATCCTTTTTAATTTACTGATCAGATCTGAGTTTTTACCCAAATTAATGCAACTTCTATAAAGACAAGCTGGGTGTTCATCCAGCTGGCTCAGTCTGCAGAACTGGAAGGGCAAAGGGTTTTTAGAGATGCCACATGTCCTGTAATTAAGCACCAGAGTGTCCAAGGCCAGGCTGGGCAGGGCTTGGAGCAACCTGGGATAGTGGAAGGTGTCCCTGCCCTTGGCAGAGGGTGGAACTCAAAGGGCTTTAAGGTCCTTTCCCACCCAAATCATTCTGGGATTCTACGGATGGAGGAGATGGGGACACAGCCAGGAAAGAGGTCTCTGTCTACAGCAAAAACTTGTGCTTTGCTTTGAGAAAGCACTAAGCATCCCTAACCCTGGACACTGCCCACGCAGCAGCTCTCCCTTATGAGTGCCCAGGGTAGAGATGGACTTGTCTGTGTTGGGGTGCAGGGAGGTGCAGCTGTTAAGCCAATTTACAGACCCCTGAATGCCAGGACACAGAGCAATGTACTCACAGGGNATTGTCTGTGTTGGGGTGCTTAGTGCTTTCTCAAAGCAAAGCACAAGTTTTTGCTGTAGACAGAGGACAGAGCAATGTACTCACAGGGATTGTTTTATGTAAAAGCGATTTATCAGAGCAGTTGTGAAAGAGTTCCTCAGTCTGTTTCCCTCCCTGAGTAACCTAACTGATAGAAAAGCCAGAAAAATCAAGGCAGTAGTGATTATTTTAAGTTACAAATGGTGTCTGTAGTTTGTAAGAAATGCAAGGTGCTGCAGAAGACTGGGATCTGCACTGTTGCTCTGCAGTAGGGATTTCCATTAGAAATATGTCCCAATCAAGCCCCAGGAACCTCAGTGCCTCCAATCTCTGAGGAGTTTCGGTTTAATTCTGCATTACAGAGACCACTGTAACCTTTGCAAAGGGCCTGAGCACTGAGGAGGACTGTCCTTACATACAGAGGTCAAACATTTCCATCCTCCAGGTTTCTCACCATTATTTTTCCCTGCTTATTAGTTCTCCACTATCACACAGATAATGAGATACAGAGCATGAACACAAGAGGAAGAAATTCTGTGAGCCTCATTTCTTATTCCACCTGCACTTCTAATAAGACAATATTTTAAAATACTTTCATCAATGATCATTAATTGTTATGTTTTAAATGGCAGAGATTAACAGGATCTGCTTTCACTGAGAGCTTCTGACCGGGAAGAGTTAAACCAAAATCTGTGTTCCTGTCCAATTACCACAGAGCAGTAGTCAAGTATTTAATGAGCCCTCAGTGCCTTCTGGAAGCAGAGCAGGAGGATTATATAACACAGATGTTCAACTTTTCACTTTTGTCGATGGGGAAAGCCTAAATATCAGCCAGTGGCATATGCTCCTCTGCATAAACGTGCTTCCCCTCCACTTGAGAAACAGCCACAATTATTTTCCCCTCACATACTGTATCACATCCTGATTAATCTGCTGTGAAATGTTTTGCCATACACAGTAATTGCTCAGTTTTAATACACATATTTAAGAAAACGGCCTAATGTTGCCAAGAGCAACTCTTTCTTACTGCCTGAACGTGCAAATCCAGCCTCACTCAAAAACAACGGAAATAAAATGAAATCAATCTCTTTTTTGCCTCAGTGCAGCTCGCCCAGGGCAGAAACTTTGTATGTAAAATTGCTGAAGAACTTGCATTCACTGCAGTTCAAAATATGTGCAGGAAGGAACACGGCTGGGTTTTTAAGGCATGAGGGGGTGCTGGGTATCTGTGGTGCACGTGCTTCCCTAGGGACTGAAAAGGAATTAGAAAAATCCCATCTAAATTCTCCTATGGCATGAGCAGTGAGAAGTTTCTGTGCAGGACCAGTGCAAGGACGGAGATGGATGAGGGGAGAGGGGATGGGCAGTTTCAAGGTGTGGTACAGAGGGGAGATGTCACCCACACCAAAGAATTTGTGGGAGAGCTCCTGCAAGCATTTTATTGGAGGTCTTACTATAATGTGACAGAGCAGGATATAAATTATGATTAAAACATCATCAAGCAATAAAACAAATCAGATGAAACAAATCCAATATGTAATTGGTCCTAAGAAATCAGGGTAATACTCAGCATCTCTATAGTCCATCTTTACTTAATGTAACTCAGTGTGACAGCTGCTAGTGACAAGGCCAATGTCATCTTTTCTGGATCGATTCATAATCATGCTTCTTATAGTACTTAGGAAAATTAAACTCACAAATTAGATAATTAAGTGGTCAAGTTAGCTCTCAGAGTATGCTTTAGAATTCATAGAAATACATAGAAATGTACTGTCAGACCTAAGAGTTCAAGGTTTCTCCCCAAATTCACCCAACACTTTTTAAGCTCCTGAAAAAATATTTGAAAAGCTAATTCTTGACTGCAAGCCTTTAAAGGCCGGCCAGCACTAACTTCACATGGGCCAGCGTAAAAGCTGTAAAAGCCACGTCCAAAATCCAGAAATGTTTATGCAGTGGAAGTACCTGCAAGTTCCAAACACGAGCCAGTTCCAGCAAAACCTGGGATGCACAGGCCCTGGCCTGCATTGGTTTGCCATTAGAGCTGTACCTGGTGGAACAGATCTGTGTTCCTGGTGGTGGCAGATGCCCGTCTCAGTTCCTGATTTCAGGGACTGTGTTGTTTGACTGATGCACTTACAAAAACACAGACTTTTTGAGCAGAACTGTGATGAATCAGCAGTGTCTGATTCCCAGCCTGCTCCAAGTGCACGCCCAGAGAGACAAACGTGCCTAATGCTGTTAAAAATGGGCTTGTAATTGGGCTTTCCTGGAAATCGAGGTTTCGGCTGCACCACAGGTCACAGCTTCCCCGCTGTGCTCCTTGACAGGGTGACAGGCTTGGGTGTGTGCAGATTGTTCCAGCCTGTGGTTTATCCTGGCAGCAGGAATGCCCACAGAGCCCATGCAAAATTTAAGCTTAAGGATGTCCAAGTCTTTTAGAAACAGGACAGTAGCAGGCAAACAGTGGCTTTTTTATGGCATGTTATTACAACTCCGAGTGAACGTGAGTGGGGGCTGATCTGAGGCTGAAACCAGCATTTCCTGATCTGAGAGCCACGGGAGTCTCTCCCTGGAGCCACTGTTTCAGCTCTGACACTGGTTCTTATGCATGGCAGCAGTTTTCTTGTTGTCACCTTGTGAGATGGCAAAGGCTGACAGGGTCTCCCCTTCCAGCGGGTTTGGGCTGGGTTGGTTTCTTCCTGACAAACTCTCCTGAGTGCACAGAGTTCTTAAAACTAACGACGTGCATGTGCATTTTGGAAAAGCTGGTTGTAAAAGAAGCAGTCAGCGGGTGTTAATGACAATAATGACATTGGATACATGATGAAACGGGGAAATATTCCCCTCAGAACACACATTTTACCCCCACTGCTGCTGCAGCGTACACCAGGCAGAGATGGCTTTACCCTAATTAGCGACATAACGCTAATTGGAGTTGCTACCACTTACTTCCAGCCACGGTGTGCCAGGAGGCTCCGTTCACAGTGCCATCCTCCTTCTGGAAATCCTCAGTGTGGCAGGCTCTCCTCCTGGCATCCGTCATCAGCCGGTGCGTGGAGGCGTAGGAATAGGCCAGCCAGCGGAACACGTGGTCATCGGGGGTGGGGGTGTAGTCCTGGGTTTTCCACATGGATCTCACCATGTCGTAGGGATAGGCCACCACCAGCTCTCCCCCCTGCAAGTTGCCACCCAGCACAAAAGGGATTTTTTCCATCCAGGCTATGATTGCCCGCGTCTCCACCGCCACCTGGGAGAAAAAGAAAGAGCAGCTTTGGTTCAGCCTGGAAATCTCATATGATGCTGTTTCAGAAGGAGACCAGGCTCAGGAGTCCTGCTGGGAGCTCCTGAGCGTGAGGAGTCAGCAGAAGGCACGTGGGCAAGGAGAAGGCCTTCTTTAAATTATGGTGCTTGTCAGCCATCCTTGGGAAGCCACAGACATCCCTCAAGAATTAAGAAAACCTTCATGTCAGTAATTTATGGAACAGGAACATCTCTGTGGAGTGAGGCCAAGAGCAGGAACTGACAGAGATGTCAGATGATGACACTGCTCCCCCTCTTCTTGTTTCCAAAAATAAGGGATTTTAAACATAGAAATAACGGCCACAAATTAAAACACAAGAAGTTTCACCTCAGTGTGAGGATGAACTTTTCCATGAGGGTGGCAGAGCTCTGGAACAGGTCCACGGGAAGGTCACGGAGTCTCCCTCTCTGGAAAAATTCCAAACCCACCTGGACGTGTTCCTGTGTCACCTGCTCCATGTCACCCTGCCTTGGCAGGGGCTTGGACTGGATGATCTCCAGAGGCCGCTTTAAATGGTAACTATTCCGTGATTGTGTGATTCTAAAGTACTAAAAACTGCCCCAACGAAGCTGCTATTAATAGCTGCCATTATATTTAAAAGATCAGGTCAAAATAAGCTAAATTTCTGACACTGTGATCCAATAAATGACTTCAGCACAAGCCACTGTGCTGGTTTCACACATGCCTGATCTGTTGCTGTGTTTTTTGAGATAAGAGTATATTTCAGATAAGAGTAAGTAAGGAAACCCCAGGAGAAATCTGCGAGAGAGTTTTCAAACAGCTCATCTACACCACAAAACCAGGGAGAAGCCTGATCCACATGGCTGAGCTCATGGAGTGCTTCTCCTTGTCTGCCTTGCTGCCTAAATTTGGGTACTGAGTCCTCCAGGTTCTTACAATAGCTGAGGGAAAAGAAAATCCTCTAGGAAACAGTTTCTTCCTCAAGATCTGCCACTAAAACCTGGGGGGGAATGGTCCTTTTGTGGTGCATTTTTATTTCCACTGACATACAGAGAGCTATTGACAGGAAGCTTAGATCAGGTATGGAACTTCACCGCCAGGTTATTCATTTCTTGAGAAATGTAAATCTCCCTCTCTCAGCACATCCCAGCCTTTGTGTCCCCTCTCCTGGCCTTACTCACAGTGGCATTTTCGGACAGGTACCAGTCAGGGATGGGGATGTGATGGTTTGGAACTTTTCTTTTACTCTTCTTCTGATCTTCTGACTCCCAGAGCAGAGAGTTTAAGTCAGGGAAGTTATTGTTGATGTCAATGCCGTCCTGAGTCCATCGTCCTAAAGACCAGCCCCCTAATTCTGAACCCTTACATTAAAAAAAAGAAAAAGAAAAGAAAAAGAAAGAAAATAAATATTAATGTTCATTCAGAATACAACAACCTGTGAGTCCCTGCAGAATGTTTGGGAGTGTGCCAGAGGGAATTCTATATAGAGTAATGGAAGATTAATTATTTAATAACTGAAATAAATAATTGGCACCTTTTTTTAAAAAATTTTGTAGGAAATCTTGAATGAGGTGAAGGAAAACCCATGAAAATTTACTTGAGGTTAGCCAAAATATGTCTCTCAATGGAGACAGCACACATCCCCTCCCATGACTATGATTCTGACTATTCTGTGCCAGTCTTCTGCAGACTGCTCTGGAAGATTTTCCAGAGCATTTGACCAGCCCCTACAATTTTTCCTGCTGTCTGTCTTTGTCCAGACTGAATTATTATGATGCCCAACACATTGTGCTCTCCTTAAAGGTACATTATTAAATTTCAGCTGTGGAGGAATGCAAATTTTCACGTGCTGAGCTTGGTTTCTCATGAGAAACGGCTGCACGAATTTTCCATTTTCCATAATGGTGTTCCCATCGCTCTGTACACCTCAGGATGGTTTGTTCTGGCAGCCTTTGTGACCCTGCTTTCCATGTACATTCTCCTGTTAGCCAGCATCACATAAAATACTGTTTCCTCCAGCTTTTCCCCAAGACATTCCAGTGGTTTGCGTTGACTTTGACGTGCTCATCTTTTTATTTTTAAATTTTGATCGTAAAATGCGATCTTCGAAGAAAACAATGACAAGAGGGGCATTTTTGATTCATCTACTGTTGTCCTGGATTTTGGTAAAGCCTTTTGTTTTAACCTTGGAGTCGGAATTCTTTCTCACACAGTTTCATGTAAATAATAGCCAATGTTTACTTAACGGAATTTTCTGTTTTTCATTCCTTTTGTGATAAGAGAACTTTGATGAGCATCTTTTGTCTCCAGTGGGATTGAGAAGGAAGTGACATGTCCTCCAATCCCTTGTGGAGTTGAGAATTGTATAAAACATGACATATGTAAATAAAGTTGCCTTTCCCTCCTTTCTGCTGAACCTAGCAGGTGTGAGAGTGTCTTTATTGTGTTTTCCCAGACACAATCTGCTGGAAAGAAAAGAGTTCCTTGATGTGTTCCTAGCCCTATTACCGCTTTGTACGCCTTGTCGTATCCGTCAGGGTTCACCGAGGGCAGCAGGTGGATCCTGGTGTCCCGGATGAGGTGCACAATGCGCGGGTTCCCAGCCAGGTACTCCTGGCACATGAACTGCATCAGCAGAAGGATCAGCTCACGGCCCAGCACTTCATTCCCATGGGCTCCTGCGATGTAGTGGAATTCTGGCTCCCCTGTGGAAAAAGCCACAGAGCAGAGTTGTGGTCAGAGCAGCAAATCAAGTCTCTGTCAGATGGCATTGGTGCCAATCAGCAATATTTTACTTAAGGAGTGTTGGAAAAATGTCCTAACTGCAGAGACAAGAGGTGAAAATGTCACTTTGGAGAAATAAATTGCTTTCTGCTGCTGTTTTAGAACAGGCTTATGTATTAGTGAGATCTAAAGCCATTGTGCAAAACCTCCAAAACCCATTTTTGATTAAATGTATTTTCAATTATACTCACAATCTGGGCACATTAGATGTAGATTTTAACAGTTCTGATAGTCTCAAAAATCACATGAAAAATCCATTGCTAGCAGTTCTTTGGGACAGAAGAGAATTTTCCTAACAACCAATTTAAACATGTATCAGGATATTCGTGGATACAGCAAAGCACAAAATTCCTTTATTCCAACAGCTGCCCCAGGCACCATCACAGTGAGAAGGACCAAAGACTGAATGAGTTTCTGTACTGAGGAATTGTATTGTGGTAGGAAATTGAACCCCAGCCCTCATGAGTAAAAAATTATTTGGAGGTTTGACCTCTCTCTGCTTGCAAGGCATTCACCCCACATAAAAAAGGTAAATTTCTATCCAAAGCTACATCAATCCCCACAATTAAAATCCATCTCCCAGCACTAAAATTCACTTATTTTTCGTTACTGTAAAGAATGATCATTAAAGAATTGATCCCACATTCAAAATGTCTTCTATTTGTCCTCACCCTCCTCTTCCCAATTTAGAAATACAGTGCTGAGGTTCCTCCCACATACATTTGAAATTTTTGCTGCCATGAATATAATTCCATCAGTGATAATTAGTGCAGATACAGGGAAAGAGAAGGGCGGAAAAAAGCCAAATCCCAACAGCCCTTCAACAGATCTAGTTAAGACTAAAATCCTAACCAACTTCGTGTTCTCCTGGGTTGTCAGAAATCTCGACAGCATACAGCTTCAGTCCTTGGTTGCTTTTCCCAATATTGTAAATTCTTGTGATATTTGGGCACATTTTATTCACAGTTTTCATCAGCTGCCAACAAAAAAAAAAAAAAAAAAGAGACATATTAGACAATGCAGCGCCAAAATAAATCCACCCTGAACTGGTTTATTCGAAACTGGATGTGGCAAAAACTCTTCATTTGCTTCTCTGATTATTTCTTAGTTGTAAAGGCTTTATGTTTAGTTCATGAATTTATAGCTCTGCCATCACATTTTTAAAACATCGTGCAATGGAGAGTAACTAAAATAATGGAGAGTAATTAAAACAACCACACTCTGTGATGTACTGCAGGCAAGGGACTTGAGGTGACCCAGGGTGGCAGTGCACAGCATTTATTTTGCAGGTTGCCACATTCCCTCCAATAGAAATATTAATTTTTTCACTCTGCCAGCAAGCAGAGATACTGCATTAAGAGCAGTTTTATTTTAGCTAAAGGCTGAAACCGTACTGGATAAATAATGTCACCGACTCAGACCTGTGTTCACTAATTTCTCTCCTCATATATTCTTCAAATTGAAGGCAACTCAGGTGGCTGATGTTTCCCTGCATCCATGCAGCTCCACAAGCTGAGGAGTAGGGAGGGTGAGCCTCTTGTCTCAGAGCTGTCTCTGAAACCCAGCAGAGAAACTTCTGCCTCCGAAACGTCCACGGAGCAGAAGCTTTCCTGACGTGCCTGGCACTCCAGTGCTCACAGGACACCAGGAACATCAATTTAGAAAAGTGGTTGGAAGTATGGAAATGCTCATTAACATTGAGAAAAATGCCCAGAACCAATTTCAAAGTATATTACATTCAGTGGAAATATTTGCTTTGGCCTCAGTCGACTCTCACCATCTCTTTAATTGCAAACATGTGATTATTTTCTGAGTCAAAGAACTTTTCCTGCATTAGAGCCTCTGCAGCAGCCTTTACTGTGACTCTCTTGGTAACACGTAATGCAGTGGAGGTAATTGTTTATGGAAATACAATGCTGAAAATGAATATATTTCATATTTGATCTTCTCATACCCTTTTCCTACAAATGGCACATTATTTCACCTATGACACGGGTTTGTTGCCTCAAAGACAAGGTCCTCAAATGTCCACATCAAACCATGTAACAGCTCCCTGTGCCACACGAATACATATAAATATACACATAAAACATATATATACACATATATATATAAAAATGAACATGTAATAAATATTTTGGGCTGTAAAACAATCCTGACTTCTGCACACAAGATACAGCGAGTGTTCCCACTGACTGGAAGAATATTGAATGCTTTTTTACAAGGAGAAAACTGGAGCTGTGAATTTCATTTTCCCAACCAGAGAGTTCTATTAAAATAATCTGGCAGTGAGAAAACCCCTCCCTCTCACAAATACTTGATTTGTTGCAATGCAATGTAATGCTCCCAAAACATGGCCCAGGGAACGCCACCTCCTTGTCCTTCAGTATTTATAATAAATTGCTTCAAAGAACAGCATTTTTCTAGGATGGTGAAGTAGCTATGAAAAGTGACAATAATGTATATTTTGGGGGGTTGGGGATCTTTTGTTGTTGTTGTTTTTTGTTTTGTTTGTTTGTTTTTAATAAGAAGTTGACTCTGGCAGTTATTATTCCATTTTGCACTGAAGTTTTGAAAATAGTTTTGGGACTATAAGACTTTTTTGCAATGCAACCCACAATATTCTGCCCACCAGCAATTAAAATCCAACGAGCTCCAAACAAATTAATTATTTTGACACAGAGGAAAGCAGAAACTGGGAGAGCACACGGTTCACTCCTCTCAGCCACAGTCACAGATTTTCCACTTGTATGAAGAGTGCAAAAACATTCTGGTTTAAAGATGTGGTTTTTTTCCCCCAAGATATTTCTAACCTGGCCAACCTGTCTTTCTGCAACGACAACATAAATACCTTTTATTTTATTGTTCTTGACAGTAATTATGCCAATTGAGTTCCTACTCGTCTAATCTCTGTGCTAAGAAATATAGGCCGTGAAATCTCTACCAAAATAAATGTGTGACTCAGTACACAATTGCTCAATAAAACCCAGTGGTGATTCATGCAGTATAAATACACTGAAAATCCAGCGCGCAGCAAGTGATTCACACACGTCAAGTCCAAACATATTATCTTTATATTTGAAGAGAAAGCGGGCAGAAATATTTCTTCAGGACAACCCACACTCGTGTCTGTGGTGATAGGAAGCAAGATTAAAAACAATAACAAAGCCAAGAACACAGCTGGCTGTGTGAAGTTGAAGAAATGGGATTAGCAAGCCTGGTAGGGTTAAAATTATACTAACAAGGGGGCTTTTTTCTGGTGTTTTTGGTGAATTTTTGCTGATTTTCACAACTGTGAATATGGAATTGGACTCTAGAGTTTATTCTGATTATCCAAACCCACTGAAATAAATGAGAAAACTGATGGCTAAATCAGAGTCAAATCTAGAAGGAGAAACCACTGTGTCATTCACCACTCAAATACAAATAGAAAAAAAAAAGGCACATTATATGAGAATACTCCCTCTGTCATGTAGTGTCACAGGTTTCAGGTTAGTTTATGTACAAATTAAGACTTTGGGATTTCATTGGACTGTTGCTTCTAATAGATTAAAATGGGGAAAATATTTTAAAACATATTGCTGACAGAGCTTAGTAATATTTTTAAGAGGTGCAATTCAGATTCCACAGGGCTGAAAAGCCTGAACCCATCCACCCTCCATCACACCCCAGCCTCTTTGCCTACCTGCCTCATTTCCTTGTAGTTGTGGTGCTTAAAGTCCAAATTATCAGTGGTTGTCATTTCATTTCTTCTGTGGTAATAATTATTTGGATCTGAGAAAAGAAACAAAAGAGTTTTCATGTGCTTAGGAATTTCAAACACGGAGGTGCTTTGGCACAATGCAGGTAAGGAACGCAGAAATCTGAATTCCACTGCCCTGTGTGTACTTACAGCAAGTTTTCTATAGGCAAAACTCAGAGAAACAACTAATTGTAAATATTTCTAATCACTGCACAAATCAATTCATACAGATGCAAACAAAAGCAAGCAGGCAGCAGCTTTCCAGACAGTTCCTCTGCACAAAAAAACTCAACTTCAACAGGAAAGCAGAAGGGCAGCCTTAGGCTGCAGAGGAGGGGAGAAGTCATTGGGAAATGATGAGTCAGATGCAAGATAAAAGAGTGGAAGAAAAATCAAATTAGAGGAAAAAGCCACAGTAAATGTTTTGTGTCCACTTGATTAAGTTACTATTGCAAGGAATTTTAGTTTTCCTGATGAGTATTTTCCAAGTCCATGCACTGCTTGCAAAACATGGAAAGGAACAACTGTGTACATTAAACATTCCTAATTATCTTCCAAAACAGTTCTTGTGGAAGTCAGAGGTCTCTGTTACTTAAAAATTTACGTATTCACTTGTTTATGGCTCTTATTTCTAGTTTGAGCATTTTGAAGTATCAAAGGAGGATCTGTGGTTAAAAAGAATCTTTGGTCTCCTTGGCATTCCAGGCCCTTCACCTGGAAATAAAAAACAGGCCAAGACTGTCGTGGCTCAGCTTTGAAGTTCCTGATAAATGTGCTCCTAGCCTCATCTATTAGGATTTATTTTCAGAGACAAACAAGTCTATTTGGAAAACATCAGACACATGCCTTAACTGGCCACATCTGGGATGTCTGGAATTTTGAGTAATCGTTTGTCAAGCCAGTGGTTGTCAGGCTTCCACGAAAAATTGTTTCCCTTCACACAAAATCATCTTCATTGGTTTAAAGTTATTAGGGGGAAAAGTGAAATATGAAAAGGTCTAAGTATCATCCTGCCTCATTGCAACACAAAAAGACATTTTCTCTAGAGAAGGAAAATGGTTTTAAACAGTATCACCTGTCAGTTGTGCCTTTTTGGGGGGGAAAAAGAACAAATCTGAGTAGGAAGAATAAGTTGTTACCATCCCACAGCAACAAATCCTTAATGAAATTAAGGAAAACCCATAACACTGCAAAATACTTTATAACATTTTCAAGTTTCATATTTCTGACATTAAACCCACTCAATATTTCCCTAAAATTCTGGAAGTTTCTGGGCCTCTTGCACTATTTAAGTTATTTATGAAATGAAACATGCAAGTTCCATTAAGCTTCACAGTAACATGACCCATCCAGGTCTCCACTTCCATTTCCTAATCTGCTGCAGAGATGCTGGAAGGTCACCTGAAGGCTGTTCTACAAATACAACTGAAAAATGTCCAAAATAAATCTTGTCTCATCAAAACCTGTGTTAATTTGTAGAAATTACTCATTAATATACTGATGGATGAGAAATGGAAATCAGAAAAAAAAAAAAAAACACTTCTTCTCAAAAGAGACAATGTGTTTAAGGCCCCACAGAATATCTTCCTAATTGAAAAAATATCCCCACGTTGTAAAAATATAAAAATAAACATCATAAAACTGCCAGGATGTTGAAGGTTTTCTCTATCACCATGAGCCAAAACACACAGCAACTGATTTTTTTCCCTGGTACTTTAATCCCATTCCTTTCAAATCCTGGCTCTTTTTCCATACATCAAACACTAATATCATGGGAATGACTGGGAATGCTGTAGAGTTGGTGGAAACTTAAAAAAATTGTGCAGTGAGAATGATTGTATCTCTGGCCTTTCCTCAACAACAGAGCTCAATTTGACAGTTCCCTAGGGAATTAACACTCATATCTTGCCAGGCTCTGCTTGGATCACTGGATTTCTGCTGCAGCAAGAATACAGATTAGAACATTAAAAGCAAAAATGTAGAAAGGCAAACAAGGCTCGTGCACAGCTGGATGGGTTCACTTTGGCAAAAATTATTCTTTTTAATAGAACAGAGAACAAGAGATGGAGAAACTCAAACCACAGAAGAGTTATAATAGAAATATGCTGATTTATTCTCAGAAATTGCACAGAAAGTCTCTTTTTCTTCCAAGGAGAAAAGATTCTGCAAAACTGTGGCACTCACATTTATACAGAGGGATATATTAGCAATAATCTGTCATTACACCACCAGTAGAAGTAATGAAGTTTGCTGGAGGATGCACCTTGCTCCCTTCATCCTTCTATTCTTTGTAAAGATGAACAAGTGACTAAAGCTGTTAAATCATAGGTTCATGGGGCCACAGAATGATTTGGGTGGGAAGGGACATTAAATCCCACCCAGTGCCACCCCTGCCATGGGCAGGGACACCTTCCACTGTCCCAGGCTGCTCCCAGCCCTGTCCAGCCTGGCCTTGGGCACTGCCAGCGATCCAGGGGCAGCCACAGCTGCTCTGGGCACCCTGTGCCAGGGCCTGCCCACCCTCACTGGGAACAGTTTCTTCCCAAAATCCCTTCTAACCCTGCCCTCTGGCTGTGGGAAGCCATTTCCTTGTCCTGGCACTCCAGGCCCTTGTCCAAAGTCTCTTTCCTTCTTTCTTGTCGGCTCCTTCAGGTACTGGAAGGTCACAATTACATCACCCCAAAGGCTTCTCCTCTCCAGGTTGAACAATCCCATTTCTCCCAGCCTTTCCTCATGGGAAAGCTGCTCCATCCCTCTGATCATCTCTGAGGCCCCCTCTGGATTTTCTCCAGCAGCTCCTTGTCCTTCCTGTGCTGGGGGCCCCAGGGCTGGATGCAGAACTCCAGGTGGGTTAATGCCCAACTACTTTGCAGCACGAGGGCTCTGAAAACCGCCCATAGAAAGTTCCAGAAAGGACCAATTGCTTGGCAGGTGATGAAAAAAAGGGGATTTTCACTTATTGCAGCTCTACAGCACCTCAGCCAGTGGAGCCCTGATGCTTCCACTGGGCTTCAGCTTCTCAGAATGTAGGTACTAAATGTAGGTGCTGAACCAGCACAGCAGGACATAACGAAGGCAATCCAAGCAATTCAGAGGAGTTTTTGACAAAAAGAATATTCTGGTCCAAATCCTTTAGCCAACCTTAAAAACCTCCATGTCCTTTTTCGCAAATGACTGATTTCTTTTTAATTTCTGTGTAATTTAAGTGAATTTGACTTGTCTTCACTAAATTGAACATCTCACAGACAGCACATGTGTAATCTTGAAATAAATCTGCAGGCAGCCACGTCAGGTGATGCTAAGTTTTCTTCCACATGATCTATTTCATGGCAGCCTCATGAGCATTTCTTATCAGCCTTAACATCACCCATGAAATCAGCAATGAAATAATATTTTTCAACTGCAAATTGATTCTTTTCTCCTTTTACTCTCAGAAGCAGTGAGCTGGATTTAGAACTGCTGTTTACACGACCATTTATAATGACAGATACTTGTAGGAAGTCACATTTTTATCAAAAAACAAACTCAAGTCTAGACTTGACCAGGCAGCCTGGCACTAGGAGAGAAACAATAAAAGTAAGACTGAAGCCACTGAAAACACTCCTTTTACAGAGTTGTTAAAGTTCATTTTTTTATCTCGGGTTCAAAGTAATGGCATAATCATGGTACCAGTGATAGTTTTCTATATAAGAACTATTAAAAATTAAATTTCATCACAGATTTATTCCATTAAAATAATTGCCTCTTGCCTTGAATACTCTACAATATAAATAAATGCATGAAGAACTCAACTTATTTTCTCCCTCCAATCTCCGGGTACTTTTGATCATATGCAATTTCTTTCTGACCTTCCTTAGGTTTGAGAAAGAAAAGGCAAGGAAAGCACATCCATCCCCCTGAGTCAGCTGCAAAAGACTGTGTGTGTCAGTCTCCATCCATGTAAATACCAGCACTTTTGGAAAGTGGAGAGGGAAATGAATGCTTGTGGTTTTTGTCCTCTTTTTGCCCGGTGAGACATGGCAGCACTGATTGTTGGTACAGGTAGGATTTTCTGGCATTTTTCCTCCACAGAGAAATGTCTTTCCCTTGGTGAAACAGCAAATCCCTTCTGCTGCCCAAATGACAGCACTGACACCGGGGGACAATACAGATTTTATTTTTTTTAGAGCTACTGTAACAGTCTAGAAAAGGTTGTTTGTCCAAACTAGTCCATGATACAATAAAAACATATGTTATGGAGAAGCTATAAGCATTTCACTGATAAAGATTCCAATTATCTTATATAATACTGATTAGATAAGCAGTAATTTCTCTGTTCTCATTGTCCAAATAGGGTTTTCTCATAATTTATCCAATTTTTAATGCATCTACCACATGCAGCAGGTTTTATGGAGAGAGCCCTACCCACAGGAATGGCTTCTAGCTGTATTTAACTATTTCCATCTCATTCCAACAGTGCTAACAACCTCTCCTAGAACATTAATATCTTGTTCAGGTTTTCTCTTAATCTTTTATCCTTTCTCCTTATTCCTTTATTACCCTCCCTTGTGAGCTTGCTTGATGGAAAGCTGATACAGAGCACAGACTGAATGCAAATGGTTCAATATATTCAGGGATTAATAAAGACATAAACCCTAAAATTACACGTCTAGAAGACACGAAAAGGAATTCAGAGTTATGAAAAATTGGTTTCTTTCCTTCCACCCTCCTTTAGTTGTTGGGATATTTCCCTACACCCTGTGTCTCTGGGCTTTGGAAAGGCTAGAGGTGTGAGACCTGACAGAGCTCCACCTCCTGGTTTTGGTGAATTTAGGAAAATTGGTCATTTTTATGGAAAAAAAAAACCCGTCAGAAAAGAAGAGCCCTTGATTTCCAGTCCCACAGTCAAGACAAAGTGTTAGAGCAGCACAAAGTCACCCCTGCCAGGGCCAAACCATCTGGGTATTTAAGTTGGAATGAGCAAAATGACACCAATAAAGGGTGAGGAATCCACTCAGAGGGAGCTGCAAAAAAAATATCCAGTCCTACAGGAAGAAAACGTGCGTGGAAAGGCCTCTGGAACCTGAGGAACAGCTTTGTTCCGGGCGCCTTGCGTGCGAGGAACAAAATGAGCAAGGAGAAAGAAATGCCAGCTCTTTCTGAGCTAAAAAGATGGGTCAGCACTTATCAAAACCTATTAGTTCTTCAGTCCAATTACATTTTGAATGAACACACCCCATTCCCATTGTGTTTCTCAATGAATGATTCTGGTATTTTCTTTCAGGAATACACTGAATCAGCCACTGCGGGCAATTAACTCAATAAATGACTACCAGGAGGGTGCACTGATGCTGCTTCCATGCGAATCCAAGATCTGTGAAAAGCTGGCAGAGCACTCAGCAGGACAGTGGTGAAAGTGCTGATGTGTTCCCACCTTCACAGCCCCGTGACACTGAAAGGCAACAAATGCCAGCACTGCCAAGCAGAATTTGGCCCTGGATGGGTGTAAATCCAGTACGAATCCAGGGTTAAAAACAGCTGCACTTAGCAAAAATCACCTTTCCAAATACTGACATTTTTGCTTTTTCCTGTTTAGATGCAGTTTTAGGGAACAGAAAGGGATCATGAGGATATCCCTACAAATTACCCCACAAAACGGTTTGGGTGTCACCTCTGTTATTCCCTGGAGACCTCTGTGTGTGCCCCGTGTGCCAATACAAAGTCATGGTGCTGAAGAAAGGTTCCTCTTCCTTCAGCCTCACACCCTGCTTTATAGAGAGTGGATCCTCTCCAAACCCACAGGAATCTGGGATAAATCACTGCTCTCTGAGGGTTCTCTTAAGAGCTGAGGGGAAATATTGTCTGTGAAATTGCCCATCACAATGGGAAACAGGCAACCCACAGAGGTGCAGTGCTCTAAAGCCACAGCTAAAAGCAATCAGAACCCTCCTGAAAACGGGGAAATTCACATGCACGGGGCACCTTTGGTCACTGCCATCAAGTCCGGGATGCATTTGTTACCCACTGACAGCAGCTGTCTACATGCTACTAAATTTCAGTGATAACACATCTACAGACTGAATTTTATGGCAATACGTGCCCTACACTTCTCTTTGGCAGAGAAATATCTCTTCCATGCTCCAAACAGTTCTTTTTTTCCTCCTGAATGTTTAAACATCTAAAGGACGAAAATCAAGCTATGTCTGCTTGGCTTGTGAAGACCCCACATCACCAGAGGAGCTGGAGGTAGCAGGGCTCTGAACAGAGGCAGAAACAATTAAAGCAGCGATGAAAAGCTCTGGACAGGCAGTTTTTTCTGCCTCTAGTATTTCTTAAAATGCTATTCATAGACCTCTACAAAAAAAAATCCCCATGGTGTCAGAATTTGAGATCAAAGAAAACAACAAAATAAGCAGATGAGAGGTGTGGAGTGAGTAGCGAGCAATTTAAAAAAGATTTGAGAAAAGAGGTTTTTTAAAAATATTTATATACACGTACACAGAGAAATGAAGACATTAATCCACCCCAATACTAGTCATAATGTGTCTGGCAGAATCATGGCTTTGCCAGAATTTGCAGTATTGAATGTTTTGGGGTTTGGGGATTTTTTTAGTGGCCTTGCATAGCACAGGACGATCTCCTTTCACTTTGGCTTTACCAGGGATGATGCTGGATTTACCAACACTTGAAATATCCTAGAAGTTCCTTACACCCCCAACTCCCCTCCTTCCTCCCTACAAGCTAAGCACTAGTTCAGCAAAAGGATTTACCTTCAAAATATTTCAGGGAAGCCCTATGGCCTACATAATGAAAAAAAAAAAAAAAAATTAAAAATCAGGCTATATAATAATTGTTATTTCTTGCCTTGAGACATTTGCAAGTGACTTTCCCAATACATAATCCTATTGCCTCCTTGTACATGTGCACTCAGGAAGATTTACTGCACTGCATTTATGCCCGAACAACAAAGAAAATCTTGTTAGATCATCCATGCAATCTTGTTTTATTAATAAAGGCACTTACAGACACTATGGGATGCATATCAGAAGTTATCCTGATACTGTCCGTGGGCTTGGGCAGATATTTCTGTTTCTTTTTGGGTGGCTCTACTCACTAAAGACGAATTTGATACCAAGAGCAAAGGTATCTAAAGGAAATGAAATTTTTGAGTCTCGGCACAGCAGCCACGCCGACAGCCACTGAGGAAGGCTCTTACCTGGCAAGGGGCAGCCCAGGATTTCCAGTCTCATGCAGATGCTGCCCTCCTGGAACCAGGAGCGGGGGTTGATGCGGATGTAACGCGCCACCAGCGGCACGGGCAGCATGTTCAGCACGGGGATCTCCTTCTCACTGTTCCCTTCAAAGATCTGGGCAGGCCAAACACGGGGAAATGGCAACATCAGGGCTTCACAATGTTTCCTCATGGTTTTGGTCATAGAAATATAAAATTGCCTTCCAGGTCCAGGTTGATGGTGGCTCAGGCCAGAACTGCTCTTTGAGGAGTGCAATCCCCCCATTCCCCCTGGACAACCCTGTGTCTGTTTCTGTACCTCAGGATTTGCTCTTAAAATCAGGGGGACCACTGAGAGATGCTGCCCTTAAGTCGTACACTGATTAATCTGTGGCCAGCCCCTGCTTTCCCACCTCTGCTCCTCATAAAACCTGTTTCATTCCACTCACCACATCTCCAGATTCGTTTCTGACAGCAGTCCACGCGTGGCTGTCATTGCTCACCAGCACTCTGTAAGAGGTCACCCAGTTACTCCTTGAAAAAGGCAGAGAAAAAACTAAGTTATTTTTCATAACTTAGAATGACTGCACATTATTTAATATAATCACGCTCATAAGGCTGCTAGCAGCGAAATCCCATTTGGCAAAGTCATGCCAATCTGGATTCGACAGACAATTCAGAAAGCCTAGCAAATAGAAGCAAAATCCTGGTGAGATAATATTCTGGGATTCCAGGAGGTGAGAGACTTGCTGCTCTCCTCTCCTTTTATATGCAGAGTTTGGGATAAATGGCTTATCTAGAACAGATTTATGCAGTGTTCAAAGATCATCTTTTCAGCTGCAGAACATTTATTAGTTCTGCTGTTATTATCAGAGAGGATGGGAAAAAAGTAATAAATCCTCAAGGATGAAACATCTGTGAATTTCAATCAGCAATATTTCCATTTCTTTCAACAGAAGAATAACTGGAGCCTGCAGTTATTCTTGTATTTATTAGCAAGAGACAGGGACAGAGAGAGACAATTGATCACAGGACTACTGCACTCCTACAATACCCTGATCAATCCCCAACAGGCTGATCTTCCTAATGTTATCTGATTTACAGCAAAATCCCCTCTCATCTAAAAAAGTCAAATAATTCAGTTCTGCCTTGTCTGCATCCATCTAAAGAAGAGTATGAGGAGATGTATTATTCTGCCTCCTATATTCTGCAGTTAAAGCTGTGGAGTTTGGCACTGCTTGGGCATCACCCATGGCAATGTGTGTACAGGGATGGAGAAGGCTGGAGAAGGTAATGCCCAACTCTCCTCTCAGATTTGTCACTCAGGAAGAGCAGCAGTGATTTATTTTTCCTCCTAACACCTGGTTTCAGTTGGCACTGGGATTAGAGTTGTGGCTTGTAGGAACATTTGTGCCATGAAGTCAGTCCAGGATGATTAAATGCCATCTTTATGGATATAAACTGGTCTTGTGCAGCCAGCAGGGCTCTAGATGCTTCTTCAGCACAGGTTCTGAGCTGTCACACGGCTGGGAGTCAAACCAGGGGAAGGAAAGCTCTCAGCACTGGAAAGAAGAACAGGAGCCTTTGGGGCAGGCACTGGAGAAGCATCAGAGCATAAAAACTGGAGATCAGGAGTATCTGGAAGGACAAACATACCTAAAAACTTCTCCTTGTACTGCTTCTGTACAAACACAACTTTGTTTTGTTTTGTTTTTTCTTTTAAAATCAACTAAATCAATAAACTAAACTGAAATAATTTAGTAATACTAGCAAACTACCTACGAACACACACACATCAAACCCACTGTGCCTGTGTTCAGAGGGACAAACCAGCCTTTATGTGCTCACTAAAGAGAGCCAGGCTTCTAATGAAGACTAAAAAGAGACAAGGATGGAACAAGAGTAAAACCATCAGCTCCAGTTCACCAAGCCTTGTACAAAACAGACAATAGAGTTTTGGGGTTTTTTACACACCTACAAGCAAAGATGAGGCAAATATTTAGAAGGATTTGGAAAATCACTGCTGGGCATTCTATACTAATGCCCCCAGAAGGAAAAAAAATGAGATTTTGAAAAAAAAAACCAAAAAAAGACTGAACAAACCCAGCTCTGTTTTAGACACTAAACCAGTCCTTTGCAACTCTTTCACCAGCTTCCTTCAGTGAATAGATTTTGCCATTCATGTTAGATTAAATGGAAAAATCTTGAGTATTGCCAAGCAGACTGAACTTTTTGTTATCGTAGTGAAAAGAAGGGTACATCTATCACTTGTAATGCACACAACTTTAGTATTTGGTAAACAACTGTAACAAGTTAGCAGCACTCTGAAAATCCTAATTGTCTGCCTTTCAGTGGAAGGGCTCCTGGGGTAGGAGATTTACTGGAGAGCTGAGAAGTGCCGTGCTGGCACCTCCAGAATTTGGCTGTAAAGTGATAAATGACACACAACAAAATAAACAGTGACTTCAGCATGCTGGATAAGTTTCTACTGACTCTTGCAAAGAACTTTCTTCCCTCAGCTTCTCTGTATTCTTAAGTTGAAGAAAGGCAAGTTTACCTCTGGCAAAGGAAGGAGCTGACAAGAAGGAAGGAGAGGGACTTGTGGCAAGGAGATGGAGCAGCAGGACAAGGGTGATGAAAGAAAGCAGGTTTGGACCAGATATTGGGAAGAAATTCTCCTCTGTGAGGGTGGGCAGGCCTTGGCACAGGGTGCCCAGAGAAGCTGTGGCTGCCCCTGGATCCCTGGCAGTGCCCAAGGCCAGGCTGGACAGGGCTCAGAGCAGCCTGGGACAGTGGAAGGTGTCCCTGCCATGGCAGGGGTGGGACTGGATGAGTTTTAAGGCCCCTTCCAGCCCAAAAAATTCTATGATTCTCTAAAATGGCCAACAGCAAAACTCCAAAAAGAGCAAAACAGCTTTTTCTGAGTTAAAAGAAAACGATAAACTTGAGAGCAAAACTCCTGGGTTTGAAGGAGGGTGCTGGTGGCAGTGTACGTATTCAAGGCACATAACATTATATTGAGGGTTTTGTTGGGTTTTTTTATTTCCTTGCTTGTTTTGTTGGGGTATTTGCATGGATTTTACATTACTGTTTTCATAATATTCTTGGCCATCTCTCAAAATCAGGCTAAATGACCAAAAGAGGCAATGCCACAAACCAAATAACATCATAACTACAGAACCCTTTTCACTTCAGCTGCACAGATCAGATTAGGAGGGCAAACACAACACATCCACATTCACTGCTCAGCATCTGCAGAAGGAACTCAGACAGAGGGCAAGTACTCTTCAAACCAGTACTCAAATTCAAGCCGGGACAGTACCAAAGTCACATAAAACCACGAAAACAGTGGTTTGCAACAGACTCTGTAACAGACTTTTGTAAGAAAATCATGCCACATATAGGAGGTTTTAAAAGAACAAGCTCGCTTTACTGGCATGAGAAAATGTTGCTGTCACAGTAACATTTCTAAGCTGGGAGTTTTATTTAACGTATTTCGATTTTCTCACTCCCTACCATTACAAAAGTTCAAACTTCTCCCTAAGGAAAACATACACGAGTAGTCCTGCACATTTTCCATCTTGAGTGGCAACGAGTAACGTGCTTTGGAGAGGCAGAATGCAATTAAAACCCTAATGGACTGCATCCAGTCTTGGACACTGGCGGGACAGAAGGACCTCAGAGGTCATGGATGAGGTAAATCAGTGCAATGTGTGAAGGTACACACCGTACACCATTAACTGTGTTTGCCTGTTAGGAAGAAGCAGCATAAAACATCACAGGGGACCAGATTCCTCTCCCACTGGTGTGCCAGTGAAAGCACAATAAAGGACCCTCTCACACCTGCTAGGTTCAGCAGAAAGGAGGGAAAAGAGAGACTTTATTTACATTTATCATACTTTATAGGATTCTCAACTCCACAAGGGATTGGAGGACATGTCACTGCCTCCTCAATCCCACTGGAGAAAAAGGATGCTCATCAAACTTTCTCTTATCACAAAAGGAATGAAGAACAGAAAAGAGAGTTAAATAAACATTGGCCATTATTTACATGAAACTGTGAAAATTCTTTGACTCCAAGGTTATAACAGATGGCTTAGCAAAAAACAGGACAACACACTGGCACTACATGTGAATGCCCCAGGGGCTTGTATTTCCCCCCTTTTTTCCCCCAATGCCATAAAAAACTCAGCTTCTGATAATATTAAGAAGACTGCTGTGAATTCAGACTCCCCTGAGGAATGGGATGCCTAAATGCCCAAAAGCCACATCCCCCATGCTGGGGTAGGGGAACTCTCTGTGTGTGTTCTTGTGGTCAGAGGATCT
This sequence comes from Platysteira castanea, assembly GCA_013397175.1. Taxonomy (NCBI): domain Eukaryota; kingdom Metazoa; phylum Chordata; class Aves; order Passeriformes; genus Platysteira; species Platysteira castanea. The sequence goes on from VYXC01005419.1 coordinate 287,782, forward strand.
GGAAAAAAACTAGCAAGGCCTAATGCTCAGGTGTAGTCTGGTTATTGCCATTTCCCGGAGTGGAGCAGAGAAAGAGAGAGATGCAGCAGGCAGGGATTCTGCAGCAGGATCGATTTATTTCATCATTTAACAGCTCTTTTATAGGATAATTTTCTCACGGTTTAATTGGTCAATTTCCTAACCACCCCTCTGGGGTGATTGGTCAAACTATATGCAAAATATTTTCTCTACTTGTACTAAAACCAATGTGGAGGTGTCCATAGTTTACAGAACTCTACTGATAGCTTTCGTGAGAGACTTTTCTCTCTCACAGACTAGAGAGAAGCAAGAAAATCCTTGCTTAGCAGCCTTCTTTGTATCCACACTCAGGGCTTCTGAGCTTCTGAGCATCTTCAGATCCCAGACACTTGTGCAGCTCCAGAGCAGCAGCAGAACATCCAACTCACTCAATCTCCCCAAGAGCTGTGGTTTTTCCACCCGTGTGTGGCACAGGAGGGCTGCTGACCCCCGGAAGCAGCTGGATGTGCTGCACAAGCTCCAGCCTGTCTGCAGCAAGAACAGCACTTCCCAGACTCGAGGAGCTCCATGCACACCTTGTTTATTCATGTAGGCACAGAAACCGAAAGCTTTTTTGTGGCAGTCCATCAGAGGAACACGATGGCTACAGCAAAGCCTTGTGCTAGAAGAGGTGTTGGGGAAATTTGTCTGTGTGATCACCTGGTGACACCAAGATCCATCTCCTTGGGTCTGGGATTTGCAGAGACAGGGATTTCTGTCACATCCAATCTTTCTGGGGCCCATCAGCACTGAACAATAAAGCTGTCTAAGCAAGGCTGAAAAACAGCTGTAATGTTTTCCAAGACTCAGGATGTCCTTGCTGTTGTTTTAGAGGAGCTCTTCTGGTTTCACTCTCTAAAATCTCCCAGGACCTACCACTGCACTCCAAAGAGAAAAATACAGATATTTGTTGGGTTTATAGAGCTGAGGAGACAGAACTCGGGGGAAGTGCTAGGCCAGCTTTCAGAAGAGTGCATTAATCATGGAGCTCTTTCTTGGCAGAGGGCAAGGCCATACAGGAGCCATTGCAGGACAATTCACCAGTGTTCAAGGTTACCCCCAGCTCTGTCACCAAGTGCCACTTCTGCCTCACAAATTTCCTCAGTGCTGGAAAAAGATCACGAGGTATAGATTTGACAGGGATCCTTTGGATTCAGGTGCATCCCAGCAATAATCCCTTTTAAAATTTATGCCAGCCTTATCTCTTCAGAAGCAGTCTATCTGAAAAAATCTCAGTACCCACTGCCAACATTAATCAATTCCTTTCAGAGGAAGTAAATGCAAAAATCAAAATATGATTCAAATTCACTTAATGTGGTGGATTTTTGAATTATTACTAATTACTTGGTTTTTATCTGTAATACACTGGCTTTAGACAAAGCTTATTTGAACACTTTCCATTTCCAATTCAGTTTCTTGTGATGCATGGAAATGTCCTGCTTTGTCATTTTCATCCAAAAAGAAAAAGCTGAGGGATTAAATAACTTGCCCAGGGACAGAGAGAGTAAACCTGAATCAAAGCAGAGAATTAAAAGCAGATCTCCTACAGCCTTGGCAGATTCCTGTCCCAGTAATCAGCTTTTCCTTATCTAACCACAGCATCAGGCTACTGAGCAAAGGCAAAAAGAGCACGGCAGCAGCAGAACAACAAAACATCTCCCATCCTCGCCTTCCCTGATACAATTTCCTGACTTTTCTTTCTGTGTGTTGGACACGAGGCTGAACCCCAGCTCAGCAGAACTCACAGCGAGTGCTGAATGGGAGGCAGTGGAGGGATGCCAGGATTTTTCCTGCCCAGGCTTTTTCCTGCCCAGGCTCCAGCAGGCAGCAGGTCAGCTGAGAATTGGGATTGTTTGGGTTGGTTCTGTTTGAACAGCATCTGCTGCAGGTAATATTTTAAGGCCACGCTTCTCAATCACAGAAGGCTAAACAAGCAACAAGTGAAATAAATCTGACGCTTTGATCCTTGTCTCTGAGGGTGCATTTCCACTTCAAGGAAACCCCACGTGATTTGAGGTAAACAAGGAAGGTTGGCAGGTGCTGGTGAGCAGAAGCTCAAGCCCAGAGTGGCAGAGGGGGGCCACAAAGAAGATTGAGGGGATGGAGCATCAATCCTGTCTGGAAATGCTGAGAGAATTGGGGTTGTTCAGCCTGGAGAAAGCTCTGGATTGACCTTAAAGCATCTTCCAGCGCCCAAAGGGGCTCCAAGAGAGCTGGAGAGGGACTTTGGACGAGGTCATGGAGTGACAGGACACAGGGAATGGCTTCAAACTGCCAGAGGGCAGGGCTGGATGGGATTTTGGGAAGGAATTGTTCCCTGGGAGGGTGGGCAGGCCCTGGCACAGGGTGCCCAGAGCAGCTGTGGCTCCCCTTGGATCTTTGGCAGTGCCCAAGGCCAGGCTGGATGGAGCTTGGAGCAGCCTGGGACAGTGGGAGGTGTCCATGGCAGAGGGATTGGAACAGGATGACTTTTAATGTCCCTTCTAACCCAAACTATTCCATGGTTCTCTGACATTCTTGGGATGAGACCAGCAAACACCAGCAGAGCTCACATGAACATCATCTACAAGGGACCTGGCTCCAGCTGAGCATTTTATTCTTCTGCTGTCAGGCTAACCTGATTTATCTGCAATAAAAACCCCTAAAATTAATATAAAATAGAACCAGTCAGGCAAATAAATGTGTACCCAGCAGTAATTTACAAATTGAGAAGCCAAAATACTTGAAATAGCAAAGCCTCTATACCAAAAAAATGCTGGACAAGCCTTATACTAAATGGTACTCATGCAACAAAATCAGCATGCTGGCAATTAAATGGCTTTCTACTTGAAAAATTAATTTGTACTCTCGTGCAATTAAATGTAAAACCATTAATATTAATATTCTCTAAATATTCTAGAATAATATTTATGCTGATAAAATTTTAAATCACCCACTGCCAAACAGCTTCCAAACGAGCCAAGTCAAAAAATGCCCAGGCTAACCACAGGTAGCCCAGCAAGTTTTACAAACTAATTAAAATAAATATGATTTAGGAGATGAAGATTGACTAGCCAGCAAGGGTAGTTTTTTTAATAATTGAAATCTTTGAATGTTTAATTTTTAAAATTGCTTCTAGCTGACTTAAATGAATGTACTGCTGTGAAATCCATCTCTTTGGAGGCCCTATGAGGAAAAGCTCAGAGCCAGAATTTCACTTGCATGAAATGAATTCAGCACAGATTTTTCAAAACTTTACTCAGTAAACAGGAGTTGGGGTTGCAAATATCTTTCCAACCCAACATCTGCAACGTACAGCCAGGTTTTTACAAGAATTTTATGTCCTCCTAGAAAATCTGGTGCTGGATGTGGGTGTTTCTTTTTGCTGTTGTACATTCAGCCAGTAATTCCTGAAGGTGCCAGGATCAGAGACATCCTATGCTGCTGTCCTGTTTTCTGCTAAGCCTTCTGTTTTAACCTTGGAGTCAGAGAATTTTCACACAGTTTTATGTAAACTATAGCCAATGTTTACTTAATGGTATTTTCTGTTTTTCATTCCTTATGTGATAAGAGAAAGTTTGATGAGCATCCTTTTTCTCCAGTGGGATTGAGGAGGAAGTGACATGTCCTCCAATCCCTTGTGGAGTTGAGAATTCTATAAAGTATGATAAATGTAAATAAAGTCTCTTTTTTCCCTCTTTTCTGCTGAACCTAGCAGGTGTGAGAGTTTCCTTTATTGTGTCCTTACCGGCACACTATGCCCAAAACATTTTGGTTTTAACACCCATCATTTTGGGCCACTCTTTGCGACGAGATCTGCACGAGTCTGAAATTCTTCCTTCACCAGATCCTCTGCATCTGCTGAACACAACAAAGCTGTGATGCCTTTTCTTCTGCAGCTCCTTTTGAATTTTTCATTCTTTTTTGTGCCTATCTTGCCCTTGTAAATCAGCCGTGTATTTGAGGAGAAAAATCCAGGCTTTACAGGCGCTGCCTCAGTACGCGAGTGTTAAATAAAGGAAAATGAAAAGCCCTGAGAGTCACCAGCAAACAAACAGTGCCGTTTGTGTCCACAGCTGAGGTGTCACTGCTACCAAGCCCACAGAGAGGTGGCCAAGTGCCACTGGGTGATGCGGAAGGGACACTGGTGTGGAAGGGCACGAGCGGAGGGACAAGGAGCCTGATGTCCCCAACACGACCCCCACACCACCATTCTCAGCGCAACAAGTCACCACGCACGTGCCAAACACACAAATCCAGGCTGTGATGAGTAAGTGTGAGCAATCTGCAGCAGCAGATGCCTAAACTCGTTTGAAGTCGCCTTTTCCAAAAGGCTTCGGCTCGTTTGATTTCAAGCCCCTTCCGCGGAGGTTAAAAAGCTTTTCCCCCACTTGTGAGCACCCCCAGTGAGTCTCAGGGTGCAGGGAAGGTTCTGTCCACTGCTCAGCACCCTTTGAGAGGGCAGAGTGACCGGGCAGGAGCTGTCCCTGGGGGTGGCAGTGACCTGCTCCCTCCCCGTGAGTCACCGAGGCTTGGCCAGAGGATCCCTGTGACAAACCAGACCCACAGCAGAACAGCATCAGCTCTGACGTTTTTGTCACACAAACTTGTGAGAGCATAAATGTGTCTGTGATTGTGCTGTCAGCACCCCACCCACACAGGATCACCCGAGCTGGGCACCCAGGCAGGTCCCCAGTGCCACGGAGGGGTGGTGAGTGCTCATCAGCAGTGACAAAAGATGTGAAAAATCCCGGGCAGGGGACAAGAACTGAGCTGGAAAAATCAACAGGGCACAGGGATTGAGCTTAAACAAATAGATGGAGAGCAGTGGAGGTGCAGCTGCTAAAGGATGGCTCAGTGCTGCAACCACTGAGAAGGATCCAGACCCCACAGAAAATATAACTTATTAGGTAAATCCATCATAAACATTAGTATATTGTACAACTGCTGACATTATTGTATCAAGGGAGCTCTTCCTGCAATGAATTCAGGTTGTTTTACAACTCCCATCATTACACTTGGTATGAATTCTATGGATTTGGAACAGTTCACTCCACGAGGCTGACTTTGGGAAAGCTGCAATAATCTCTGCAGTCCTGTTACCCAGTCAGGGCAAATAACAGTTTGTGCTGATTTAATGCACCAGAACAACTCGAGTCTGCACACAGCAGCTGCTTGTTTTGTTACAGGATTTGGGTAAAGCATCGAGGCATATCCGCTGAACTTGTTGAAGTTTCACCAGGGTGTGTTTTCACAGCCTTTGCCTGGGGAGAGGAGGAACTGCTCTGAAAGTCAGTGCCAGCTTTGTCTGCTGTACTTGTGAGCCAGGCAGGGTTTAGGGTTAATTCTCCTCTGCTCTCACAAGCAGCACTGCACTGCTGACTTCTGACCCTTCATGTGCACAGCGCAAAATTGTGTTTTCTGAGGTTGTAGTGACAGCTCAAATACCTGTAAATGTCCACCCCAGTTTCCCAAATGCTGCCACAGTGTCACTGGAAGGATTAGCACTGCTCTGTCTTCTGTTTTTGTTGGAATACTGAAGGTGCTCAGGTGATTGTCTCTTCAGGAAGCCAATGTTACCACTGAGACCTTGACCTTACTACCAGGAACAGCTGATAAGACCCCGGCAGTGTAATTTTAATGGTTGGACTTGATGATCTTAGAGGCCTTTTGCAACCTTAATGATTCTGTGACTCTGGTTTTTACTGCCTTGCGAGCAATGAAATTACCCCCTTGATATACAGATTGCCCAAAAAACAAATCTCAGCCTCTGACAAACTGCCAGTGAGTACAGCAAGAAGTTGAAATGTGGGGCAACACATTAATTTTGTGACTAAAGGAAGAGCAGAATGCTGTACCACCGAAATTAGAAGCGAGCAAGCAAATTGCTCTGACCTAAATTTATCCTCAGCTGTATCTCTGGAAGGCACCCAGCTTGTTACAGACCTACAATCCCCTCAGGCCAGTCTGTCAAAAGGGATGCTGGGGCATCACGAAGAGCTGCACTGCACACGGGGAAGGCTGAGGTCAAGGGTGTACTACCAAAAAACCTGCAAAATTATTCCCCTATTCAATCACAAGAATCTTATTCTTTAGCAAAAATATGATCAGACACCAAATCCAGTCTGCTGGATGTTTATTTGCTATCCCTATGGAGCAGCACACAGAAATCAAACAAGGGACAGAGCAGAGAGTGTGCAGTGCTGTCTACACCAGCCTCTAGTTAAAAAAGTGACCAGCTTAAAAGTGTGTCAGTTCAGAACCAGGAAATACGTGGAAGTCGCGCTTTCCAGCCAGCAACACCACTGATTTGGTGTCTCCTCAAACCTTTTCAGAGCTGTTGCAATTTTGCAAGACACAAGGACTAATCTCTACCCAAATCGGACTTGAAAAATTAAGATGCTGCCCCTCCATTTTTTTCCCTAAAGACAAATATCTTGCATACAAGTAAAAAATCCTGAATATTTGCATGAAGCTGAAAAGTCTTAAAGAGAACATTCTTGAAAGTAAGTCTAGTCTGATTTTGATCTAAAAATTTCAGAATTTTGCTTTGCAATTCCAGCTTCCTGCACAGATGATTTCCTCCGTGCTTTTTCTCGTTGTTGTCATTTTGTCATTCCATGGCACGCAGTGACAGTTCACAATTTACCACGACTGAAAGGTTAATTTTTAGAAAATGCATTGTCACAAATACATCTTACTCACTGCAACATTACATCCTCTCCTGAAAACCCAAACATCCTCTGCACTCACACAGCCTGAAGCTTTAAATTACTGTCAGCACACTCTGACTCTATTTTGACATGTGGGTTCTCTCTTGACACAAATGATGATGCTGAATTATCAGAAGAGAGTTTGGTTTGTGGGAAACAAGTTCCCTCTGGTTTTTTCAGATTCTTGCCAAACTGCTCGGAGTGATTAATATTTTCTTTCCCTCTGTCAAGAGAGTGCATATTTCAAACTACCACATCATTGCTTTAAATACATGGCACAATTCCACAGTGATGCTTCCAGTGTCCCACTCTACAGCCTTGAACAGTTGTTTAAAAGATATTTGGTTCCTAAAAGTGGAAGATGGATTGGCAGCAAAAAGAAAAATTAAATAATTTCTCTCCCAAGGCAACTGATATTCTGCCCACTTTCAAGGCATTGGATTTTATTCCTGTTACCCAGCACTTGTGGCACTCCTGACTTTTGGGTGTCTTCAGTGTAAAAATCAAAAACAAGTCCTGGTTCTCGCAGCTGGGCTCCATCTTTTCTGTGAAATTCATCATCTGCTGATCTTCTGGATGATCTGAGCAGATTTGCCCACTTATGGTGGTAAAAGAGCACTTTTCCATGACTTCAGGTTGCCCAGGAATGACTGAACAGCAACAGCCCTTGAGCCCACATGCTTGCTTTGGTAAAAGGAAGGACTCCCCAAATCCAGGATTTTTTATTCAAAGACTGTTTTTCCTTATTACAGACATAAAAAAAAAAAAAAAGAGCAGAAAGATTTGATTCCACGTGACCATCACAGAATCCACACCCGGGCAGTTGGAACAAAAAAAAATTGACTCAGAAGTGCTTTTCCTTGAAAAGGAAATGATTAAACAATCCAAGTATTCATTACAAACCAGGCTCAGTTTCCTTCTCTCCTCTTGGGTCATCTGTGTTTTCAAGAGCTGCTTCTGCAACTCGGCCTCTTCCTCCTCAAGGCTCTCCTCTCTCAAGCCTGGGATGGCCAAGAGGAGCCAAAGTCCACCAGAGGCAGACAGGGAATAGCAGGGGAGGAAGGACTGAGGAGCAGCAGCTCCTGCCGAACACAGAAAGTGGAAACCCTGAGCATTTTTGTGCTCTTTGCATTGTGTGAAGTGTAACCTTCAGTCCATCATTGCACGTAAAGCCCAAAAAACCACCCAGTAAGTACAGCTGGGTGTGAGCAGATGGTGTCTGGTTGGAGTGGTCACCAACAAAAGCAGGCTCCAGCTGCCAGAGCTGCCCCAAAGGAGGAAAAGGACAAGCCCAGCAGCAGTAAAAGGGCTCTGGCTGTGGCACCACACACAGGAGAGCAAAGGCCACACTGCTGAGAGCTCAGGTGCTGCAGCCCTGCAGTGAAGGCCAAAGCTGATACAGGATTCAGCAGGGTGTCCCTGCCTTGGCATTTTAAATTCCCTCACCAAGTCAGCATCAGGAAACCACAGGGAGCAGGACAGGTACAAATCTGATCCAGGCAGATCTCCCAGTCAAGTACATTTTTTCCTTTTGTTAAAGATTCTTGTTCAGTAAAAAGGGTTGGTTTACTGGTTCTTTACCTCTGTTACATAATAATGTGAACAGAGCATATGTCCCAGTGTCATGGAATCACAGGGTGGTTTGGGTTGGAAGGGACATTAAAGATCACCTCATTCCACCCCCTGCCATGGGCAGGGACACCTTCCACTGTCCCAGGCTGCTCCAAGCCCTGTCCAGCCTGGCCTTGGACACTTCCAGGGATCCAGGGGCAGCCACAGCTTCTCTGGGTACCCTGTGCCAGGGCCTCACCACCTCACAAGGAATAACTCCTTCCTAATATCTAATATAAGCCTGTCCTCCTTCAGAGCTTTGATTTTTTTATTTTTAAAATATAAAGCTGGGCAAGTCTCCAAGGCTTTGGACTAAATAAAAATCTTACCTCGGCTCCCCTGCCTGGCAAGCTTTCACTTCTAATACAACACAGATCAGAGAGGTGTTTTTTTGGCTCTCCTACCTACAATAAGATTATTCTCCAGCATATGTTTCCATCAGTCATGAAAGCACTCTCTCCTTGTCACACAGCCTCATAAAGCTGGGAAGGTGCCTCAGGTAACAGAAGGGCATCTTTTGGTACAGACTTTGATATCACAAACAATTCTTTTTGATACCATCACAGTCGGCAGCCGAGGGTAAGGGAGGGAAGCTGATGAGTCCCCGCTGTTTTCTGAGCACAACAGGCACAAAGGAACCTGCCCACCCCGACACAAGTCCTACCCCACTCTTTTCCTCTCCCTTACTGGGACTGTTCTCCCCACTCTCCTGGTCCTTCCACGGGGCACAGCTCAGTCCTGCAGGACGTGTTTTGAGGGAGGCATTAACCAGCCCCACAGTGCCGCTGGTCCAGTTGAAACCATCTCTGCTCCTATCGGGCAGAAATGGGCCTGGTTGTCCTCAGATCTGAGTGGCAACCCAGGAAGAGCCCAGACCTGCTCTGCCAGCACCAATCCTGCTCTTCCTGCAGACCCTCAGGGTTCTGCCCACCAATTTTTTGGGGGGAAAAAAGGGTAAAAGCAAAATTCCCTGCCCACGGCAGGGGGTTGGAACCAGATGATCTTTAAGGTCTATTCCAGCCCAAACCCTTCTGTGATTCTCTGTTTCTATGGCTCAAAAAAATCCCCCAAACCCCCCCAAGATGACTGTGAATACCAGCTATAAATAGAGTGTCAGGTCCTGCTGTAAACTCCTAAGAGAGCTGAACTAAAAATAGAACCATGACAGGATGAAGCAGTGCAGCTCTGGTGTTGAGAGGAACAGCCGTGTCAAGAGGATGAATAAAGAGTAAGGCTTTGCTACAGTAATTATCTACCTACCATAGAACAGTGTGGAATAAATATAGAAACCTTATTGCCAAATAAGCTCCTACTCCCACAGCCACGTTAAAAGAAATTAAACCAAAAAAAAAAAAAAAAANAAAAAAAAAAAAAGAAACAAACCAAAAACCCATGGACAATTAAACTGTTGAAAGAAAAATATTCTTTTTCTAAGATATAGTGGCATTTTTTCTGGTTTACCTTTAATCACATGCCACATTCACCTTCTAAGGGAGAATTCTGACCAGAATGGATCTGTCAGAGTGGTTGTGCACCTCCTGCATACTTGGGCAAAAGGTTCAGCAGCACGAGTGGCACTGTTTGCTCACATAAAGCTGTGAGACTCAATGACAAATTAAAAGGCCAAACAAACATGTATAGAGCAGGAAATAAAACCCCAAATCCTCACCTCCAGTTCCTGTTTCTGCCATCTGATTGCTGCATCCCTCATATACACTCAGCAACAGTCACAGAGGAGTAAATGCACACAAAGCTGGGCAAAACACTTATTTCTCAGTGCCATGAACACATTCTCTGGCACAAGCAGTGGCCAGAAAGCTCAAAAATAGTATTTACATATATTTTTTATTTTATGCAACTATATATAAACAGATATTTAAAATATTTATTACATTTGGTAAAATTAATTATAAATATACAGATATAAATTTTTAAATAATATACTTACATATATACAATAGTGTTATATGTATATAGTGGTATAAAGTTGTTTTTAGCTGCTCGTGTAAAAATCACATCATTTTGGAATTACAGCAATTACTTGGTGATTGCCTAGGGATTGAGACATCTCAAAGAGGAATGGTTGCTCTAACTTAAATAAAAAAGGCCCAAAACTTTACCTAAGCTAATCAAGTTAAATATTAGAAAAGAATGAGGAAGTTTAACACCAGCAAATACGACATGGTGAGGGTAAGGCTTAGATGGAGATAATGACTACAGAAGTTTTCTATCCTTAAACTTCTATTTCACGCCATATATAATGACTTTCCTTTTTACTGTTCTCCCATTCAATTACTTGATGTCTCACAGCATTTCCATTGTTCTATTTTTTTTTTTTTCCTTGAAGAACCAAGGCACATCAGCACATGAACCCCTTGGTCTGAAAGCTCAGCATCCCACGGAGAAAAGCCAGCGTGTACTTACGACCAGAGGGAGTTTCTTCCCTGTGTGATGACTCCAGTGAATTTTGTCAGCCTGCGAGCATCTACTTCAATCCACTGGTAGGGGTCGTTTCTTCCTGCACACCAAGCACCATCATAAAAATCATTTTCGTTAACACCTGCCTGAAAAGAAGGCAAAGCTGACCATAAATCAGAGCTGGGAAACTGAAGGTCTTTCATGGGAAAAAGAAAGGAACACATCATTCATCCCAGTCACTCCTCTGGCACCACTTAAAGACCCTTGAGGCTCTCATCAAAATATTTCCTTACTCAAAGCAGGGCAGGAAATTCTGGGAAGTCCCTTTGAAAACTAAGAATGCTTACATATAAATTTAAGTCAGAAAAGATAAACAGAGCTTCAGTCTGTTCACCTGCCTATGCCTGTGGCCTGAGAGAGCCTTTATCCAGAAAAAATTATCCATGTGGTCTGCAGAGTTTTGAAAGTCCTAAAAAGGCAGCTCCAGCCCATGTCAATAATGGTCAGTGATGAGACAATCTCGTTTTCCCTGGAAGCAGCAGAGCAGAGTGGAGGGCACAAGCAAGCAGTAACAAGACTTCCCACCAGCACCAGAATTATTCATTTTCATAGCTAGGGTGGCAAAGGTTAAAAATTCAGGAATGTCTGGCAGTTCCCCAACCTGAATACAAATCCATATCCCAGTTTCTGCTGGGAAACCCACCACAAACAGCCTTCCCAGCATTTTCAAAGGAACAGCTGAAGGTATTTTGGGTAAGATGTTTTCCAAATAAATCCGAACTAGAATTTAATGAAACATAGCATCTGAAGCCTTCAGAGATTTATTTTCCTCCTAAAGCCCAGGAAATATTTGGCACCAAGCTGGATACTGCCATGAAGAGCACAGAAAGGTTGCCACGTGGTCCTCTGAGGTTACATGTGATTTTGTGGTATTTCATCTGTGGTTTGTGTGGATTTATGATTGCCATCTATGCAATCCCAAGAATGGATACTGTTAAATATTTCCCAAATGGAAATGAAGAGGTTTACAGACTGTTTCTACCCAAGTGGGCATTGGGTGGCTCTAACTCAGAGAGGATGCAGGGGTTGATCCCTTTTCCCAGTGTGGTTCTGGTGGGATCTGCAGGAAGTGCTGCAAAACACAAGACACTGATCCAATTTTCCTAAACCTTCTCATTTTCTCACGTTTTCAGATCTGAGATAAGGCAGCTTAGAAGTTATTTGTTTTCTTCCATCTAGCAAAATTAAATTAAGCCACCTACTCCTATGCATTAGCTCTGATACTTCAGGGACAAGTTTGTATAAAAGTCAAAGAAAAAAAACCACAGAGAAAAAGCCAATTAACAATGGGAGATAAATTCTTCAGGGAGAGCAGGACAATGGGAAACCATGAGAATACAAACACAGTCACTGACCTGAGTTAGAACCCTTGGCAAGAAAAGGTTTCAAGGCATTTTAAAATAAGATGGAATTTGAAGTGGCCTCAGGCTTTAAAACCAGCTCTTGGCAGGAAGAGTTAAGATCTACAGAGCACCTTGAACCAGCATCCTGTGAATTCCCTTCACACTGGGGAACTTCCACCAGTTCCTGCAGACCCAGTGCCCCTATCTCCCAACCCCTGGTCCTTATTCAAGCTGAGGGGATTTCCCAGTGGAGTGATGCTCATCAGGGAATAAACCTCTCCTCCACATCACACTGAGAAGAGGAAAGCAGAAGAAAAAAGTGCTTATTAAAAAAAAAAACGCTTCCCACCTAACTTACATACATGAGTATCCATGGTTTCAACTAAATAAATTTAAATAAAGTTTAAATAAAGTTAAGCTTAAGTTGCTTGTCAAATACGGGGAGTCTTAGTTGTCCACAGCTTAAAATACTCTGGCCTTAAATAGGGGTAAAGATACCATAAAAAAAAACCAAAAACCAAAAACCAAAAACCAAAAAACAAAAAACAAAAAACAAACAAAAAAAAACCAAACCAAAAC
>VYXC01005419.1:300571-371579 GCA_013397175.1 Platysteira castanea
AAAAAGGAAAGAAAAGAAGAATCCATGCTGCTAGTCCTTCCTGCTCTCTTATTTTCTGATATCAGCTTCTCTGAAGCTAAAATAAAAAGGTTTTACTGGGTAAAAAGAAGCAGGTGTCTGAGTCTAATCAGCACAGAATACTATTTTAAAAAGAGGAGTTGAATCAATGAAAAGTTCTTTTTAGAAACGTTTCTGAAGGGAAAAAACTCAAGAAATTTATGCTACAATTTCTCTTCTCAAGATTCAAGTCTGTATTCTGTTGCTGAAGGTGCTTAATTTGTCCTATGGCCACTTCAAAAACCTGTCTCTATAAAATAAAAGCTTATAGACTCAATCAAGTATTTAGTAATTCGAATTCCTATTAAATTTCTTGGGGAAAATAATCATTCCTGAGGCATGGGTACAATTACCACCAAATATTCTATCAAATAATACAGATCAAGATACCTTTCCTCAGTAAGGTTTTACTTGAATTTAAAAAATCCATATTGATTTACTGGAAAGAATAGATTCAAGTTATGGACACTTAAATTGTCTTCGTAAGAAAGAGACTGAAGGAGCTAATGAAAACTGGAAGCCAGGGCTAAGTCTTGAGCAAATCCTTTTTCCCTTCATGGAATATTCAAGAATAACTCCCAGTCTAACCCAGTTTGTGTTTCACTTGCAGCCAAATGCAAAAATATTTCTCAATATGCAGTGTCTTATGAAAAAAAATACCTTCTGGATAGAGGAAAAGAGACTTTTTTCTGTCACTCACAAATAAGTTATTCCCAAGTGTGAAAGCTGAAAACTGTAATTCAGCTAAACCAAATCAGCTGCTTATTAGGTAGCCAGAAAATGAGATGAAGGTTCCAATTCCTTTACAAATAATATGACTTTGGGTTTTAATTCATGTTTCTCTTCCAAATTAGATGTGTGCAAGGCAAAGTAAAAACTTGCTCACATTATCACTGTTCTAAAAGACATTTTCTATAATGAGGAGAGAGATGATACTACCAAAATGTATTCAAATAGAGAAAGAAATTCCAGTCTTGTGCCACAAATCAGCTGGAGCAGCAGTAAAAATACACCAAATATCAAACTACCTCTGCTTAAATTCTTTTCCATTCCCAGCGGGATGACCAAAAAAGTTATTTTACCATAGGAAGTTTGGGAGGGGGGAGAAAAAAATTGCTCATCACAGGTATTTACAGCAACCACTGCCAGCAGGGGAGAACTAAAACACACAGGCTGCAAGTAGATCTTCAAGAGTTTTGTCTTTTCCTTGTGATTTGATAATGCAGCTTTTCAAAAGAACAAAGACCTGGAAAGACCTCATGGAACCACAGAAGGGTTTGGGTTGGAAGGGACATTAAAGCTCATCCAGTGCCACCCCTGCCATGGGCAGGGGCACCTCCCACTGCCCCAGGCTGCTCCCAGCCCCAGTGTCCAGCCTGGCCTTGGGCACTGCCAGGGATCCAGGGGCAGCCACAGCTGCTCTGGGCACCCTGTACCAGGGCCTCTCCACCTCACAGGGAACAATTCCTTCCCAAAATCCCATCTAACCCTGCCCTCTTGCAGTTTGAAGCCATTCCCTGTTCCTCCATCCCTTGTCCCAAGTCCTTCTCCAGCTCTCCTGGAGCCCCTTTAGGCACTGGGAGGTCTCCTTTCTACACAAATACCTGTGTTTGCAGACACAGGATTGCTTTACTTGGTTAATTTTCAGTGTTTGGATTTCCCCAAAAAAGGAAAATGATGAAGGGAAAGAGACGTAGTTTGACTAATTGCTCACGTTTCAACCACTCTTTAATTATTGTATAAGTGACAAATATTAATGAATTTTATCCCTGAAGGCAGAGAGCCTCAATTAATATTATTTTATGCCATGATTTCTCTTGATGATGTTAAATTACAACTGGTTGTGCCACTATTGCAGTTGCAGCTAGATCTCCAAAATACGGGCTTCTACTGACATGGCTCCTGCCCTTGAGAAATCCCACCTTAATCCCCACCTTCAGGCAGGACTGGCAGCAAAATCAGGTCCCACACAATGCAAGGGCACAGGAGAAGCAGATCCTACAAGGTCTTATCCAGTTTTAAGCCTGTGCTTCTCTGGGATGAAGCACACACCAACTGATTCATTTCATGTGCTTCAGATAATCTAAACAGGAAAAAGGAAAAAACCCAAACAAACCCGCAAAAGCTTTTGAAAAACTTAATTATTCTGCAAATTCCCTGTGAACTGAGGCAGTGCCAGTAACCCGGGGAGAGCCCTGAGCTTCTCAGCTGACTTCGCATCAGATGATGCGGTTGGGCAGAGAGAGGATTTTGTATTATTTTGGGGGGAACACCACAGTCCCATGAACATCGTGACAGCTCTGTGGTGATACCCAGATCACTGCACAAGGGCAGCAGCCCATAAAATTGCTTGTCACCATACCCACAGCATAACCTGGTCACAGAATTCCAGTGGCACATCAGTGTCTCTGTGCTGGGCCAAGTGTTTTCCTTCACATACAGCTCTGAACAGCAGGAAAACACAGCAGCTTAAACCCCAGTGCCTTTTGCCTTTTCCCAGCATGCTGCAACCTCCTGTGCTGAGCAGCAAAGAGAAATCCCCAGGGACCTCATTACCCACCTGGCACATCAGCCACCTGCAGTACCTGTTCCTGGTTGGAAGCAAATTCCCTCTAAATATGAAATTCAGAAACCTTCATGCGGAGTAAAATGAAGCACTGAAACCCCAGTGAGAGGGTGACTGAAACCCCTGTGACAGGGACCTGCAGATTCCAGGTTTAGAAAAGTTTTAGTCCTATTCATTTTTAACGAAGCCCAAAGAAAACTGCTCGCCAAGAAAAACAAAAGCAAGCTCAATTTTTTTAGCAGCGCCAGCCATAGTGGTAACCCTAGGTGGTCAGGGGCTTTAGGAATTACTCCATCTATAGTTTCAGTAGGGGTAAAAAACTTTGGATCACACTTGGTCTAATCCAAGCTTTGAGAAATTTTAGGAAGGGCTGAGTGGCATTTTGCTTCTGCTTTGCTTCCCAGTAAAGACTGCGCCCTTGGGTTCTCTGGAGACTCCATTTAGAGGAAACATCAGCCATTGGTAACACTCTATTTATTATACATATATTATATATTTATTTATCACCTCTTTGTTATTTTAACACAATACTGGTGATGACAGGACTGGATGGACTCCTGGTCTAAACCAGGAATGTGGCCTTGTGCTTAAATAAACTGAATTTCAACAGCAGCCTGAAAAATAAGTAGCCACAACCAACAGAGAACTCAGAGGTTTGTATCACAGCCCTTGGTTTTGTGCCATTATGTAAACCAGACTGTAATAAAATAACTAAACATTCCTCTGAATATCATCTGCATTCCGTTTTTGTGATCATGAGGGGTTTTTTCCCTAGCAGAAAATACCAAGTAACAAAGCAAACTACCTCAGTGGGATCTCAGAAGCCAGTAAAAACGAAGGCTGAGGGTGAGAGCTCACCTTGCACACAGCCCCCTGTACCTGCACCCTGGAGTGCAGGGGAAGAGCCCATTCCCAGCCCCGTGCTGGCTGCCTGCCTCTCCCCCAAGTGCCTTTCCCAAAGTGGTTTCCTCAGCTTTCTGACCAACTTTAATACTTTAAAACAAACACTGAAAAAACCCCAGGAGGGGTATGGAGGTATTTTCCTCAGAGGGAAGCTCAGAGAGCTGTTTGTGCAGAGGCACGGTGGGATTTTCACCAAGGGTGAGCCCTCTCCCGTGTGGAATGGCACTGCTGATCAGAGCTCATCCCTCCTGGTCCCAGCCTTAGCCCCCTCAATATCAAACCCCTTCAGGTGGAGACAAAAACAAATGGAGGGATCTAATAATAAAAGATAACACATTAAATAAAGTTCAGAGATCTTTCACTGTTGGCTTGGCGCTAATATCCTGTTTATGAGTTTAAATGTTGTGCTTTATCGTGCAAAGTAACATTTTTAGTCTGGACAGACTGTAATTCAGAGAACAGCACTCATAATAAAGTGGGAAACAGAAACACGAGAAATGGGAAAATGGACTTTGGTCCTGCAAAACACCTAAACACGTTTTTAATCTTAAACAAAAGAAGCTAAATGGGATTGTGTGTTACAGAGTCCTGAACTGAAGCATTTTTTGGATGGTATAATCACTGTTTCTGAAAACAAAAACCTGCCTTGGGGAAAAGGTTTCACTTGAAACCACACTTTCAATTAACCATGTCATTAATTACATGCAAACAACAAAGAAAAAGCAACTTGCTGTGAGAGCTGCCTCGCAGGCTGACTGTGAAGGGAGCTGGGATGGTTTCCTGGAGCTGGGAAGGGACCTGCCTCCACCTCTGCCTGCTCACAGAGGTCTTTGCACACCAGGTTTGGGGACTTTCCTAGCCAGCCCACGAACCCAAGGGTTATCCATCCAACTCCCTCCCTCCTGCAATCCCAGTGCTTCCCCTTCGTTTGAATTACAGGAGCTGACAAAGCAGTCAGAACCAATAACTCTGCACTGGTTCTCTTTGTTCAGCAGCACAACCTGGAGCCCTTCTCCCACTTAGGAGAAAAATTGATGTTACCTGAATATTGAGCCTCCCTCGGTGGGCCCCGAGGCCGTAGCGCTTTGCCGTGGAGGCATGGAGCTGGAAGTCAGTAATTTTTAATGTCTCTAGACCAAGTGGAGGGCAATCTACAAAACAAAAGATTGATTAAATTTTAATTAAACAGGAAAAATTAAAAAAAAACAACAACAAAACAAAAACCCAACACAAAACAAACAAGTATTCAAAGTTTCTGGATTTCAGCACTGCCAAGCTGGCCGGGGTCCTCGCTGGGATAAACGAGCCCAGCAGTGCTGAGGTCAATGAGAAATGGCAGCTCTCGGAAAATCAGTGAGGCAACGCAGATTTACACCATTTTCAGGGGCTCAGACAGTTATTGCTGCTTGCTCTGTGCTTCAGGTTTTCAAGGATATGCACAGTATTTCCTGTCAAGTGCTTTTCAGTACAAAACACCAGTGAAACGCCCTTTCATTTTTCTTTTTGGTGTTTTCTTTCTCGTCTCCTGCTTGGATTTTTTTTTTTCCCCTCTCTGTACTCATTCCAAACTACTGTACGAGGTTATGTTTCTAATTAAAATCTGTTCTGGAAACTTCACTCAGAGTCCCTCCCGGTGCACAATAGCATCTGTTACAGAGCTCTGGGAGCTCTGCAGAGGTGGTGATTAAGCACAAACAGAGCAATTTTGAACCAAGGACCATCTCTCTAAGCCCCAAATTCTGCACAGCCTTGAGGACAGAAAAGCAAATGCCATTCCTTTAGCAAACCAGTGCTTGGAGCTCTGGCTTTGGAAGATAAGAGGTTGGGATGATTCTGTTTCGTGATTAGCAGAAAAATGTTTGGCTTTTTAATCCCTCACCAAAATGTCATGAGGTTATCAAAGTGTGAAAGAATTATTTATGGTGGGAAAGCCCTCGAAAATCATCGAGTCCAACCATTCCCCCAGCACTGCCGTGCTCACCACTGCTGTCCCCAAGGGCCACATCCACACCTCTGTTAAATCCCTCCAGAGACGGGGACTCCAGCACTGCCCTGGGCAGTGGGAATGTACCTGAGAATCTCATCCTGGCTGCGTCCAAAATTCAGGTGCAGTTTTGCATTATTAGGCACGAACTGGCAAGACATGAGATTTCCCAGACTCCTCCTTAGCTCACAACAAACTAGAATCCCTCAGGAAAAATGTTACATGCTGTCAATTCATGCTGCTGTTTCTTTGCTCATCCTTAGGAGAGTTCTCACACAAATCCAGGGCCAAATGTCTCCTTCAGAGGTAGCAAAGACAAATGCTAAAAATTAATGTATTTTCTAAAGTACCAACAGTGATCTCAGTCTTACATAAAAGCTAAAATGTAGACAGCTCCTCATTTCAAAGAGCTTTCAATTCAATTATCCAAAACAGAGAAGAGACAGGATGTGCAAGGAAAGCCAGAGGAAGGAATGGCGGGGAGGATTTTGGTTTCATTGTCTGATTGTTTTAATTGCATTTCCTTATAGAGTGTTGCATCTTTCATCATACTCCAACTGGAAGAAGTCTCAGGCTCTGACAGATCTCTGCTGGGAGTAAATTACATAGCTGGGAACCGCCTGCCTTTTTTAACGAGTTTGGTCCTCAGGAGAGGTTTGGAAATCAATCTCGTGGTGCAATCCTGAGAACGCTTTGGCACTTTGGTGTATTTTCCTCTGTGAACAATCTCAACATTCCCCGCACTCAAAAGTTACCCAGAACTACCTGTGCCGGGTCTGAGGTGAGAATAAAGGCAAGCTGAAAATAAAAGCAAGCTGCTTTTGCATGCTCAGTTCATAAAATATCATTTAATTCAATGTTTAGGCTGTGCCTACCAAAGGCAAGGGGCAATCTACAGGTACTGCTGGGAGTTATAAAACAAAAGTTGAAAGTTCTCTGTGTTTCACACCCTGTTCTCTGCGACCACACTGCAGCAAAGGCTTGTGGAGCTACCCCAGGTGTCACATCCCTGCTCCATAGGAGGCACAGGCACAGTCCCTACCCATCACTGCTCTCTGCTCTGCAAAACCCTGTTCTGATGAAAGCTGTATGAAATGCACTATTTTGGAGCCTGGCAGCTGCCTGTCAGAGCTGAGGTTCCCTGCAGTGACATTCACCCACCCATGCAGGTAAGAGAAGCGGCTTTGGTTTTATTCAGAAGGAAATGTTATTAATTCACTACAAAGCTGCAAAAACCCTGGGTTGCCTGTGGATTTAGGCTGCAAGAGGTGGGTATTTCCAGGCTGAAAAAATCCCCTGAGTATTTTGGTGTTTATCTCTGTTTCTAGAGAAACTGAAGCTCAATAACAGACAAAAAATGTTCATCTGGATCTCAGAGAAAGGCACTTGACTGCTCTTTATTTTTCAAGGATGAATTACTTGTGTTGTCTGTGAATGCACCAGGTTACCAGGCCAGTCTCAGGAAATGCTCAGTTCAGCAGGAGCTGTCAGTGAAACCAAGGCTGTGTGAGCAGGGGCTGCAACAGGCAGAGCAGGTACCTCTGATGAGAACTCTGCAATGCTCTGTTCACAGCACCCTGTCCTCTCCCAGCCTGCTCAAGCCTCACAGCATTCCAAGTAAAATCATGAGGATCTTTATCACCAATTCAATAATATTCTGGAATTTATTTTTTACAGTTATCCATATATCTTAATAGGAGAACACCTGCTTTCTCCAGATTTTAAGCTATGACTTCACTGACTCACCAAATCAAATCAACTTTTTTTCTTTTATATTGGTAAGAAAAAACCTGAATATTTTGCTCCAGTACTTGACTGAAAATTAAAGAAAATAATTTCTTCCTCTGTTGGCTCCTCTTTCTCCAGTGGACATCCCAAACTGGGAGCAGAGCAACAGGATTTGCATTCCAAGACCTTTAGCTGTCTCCATCTGTGCAGCTCTGCATGGGGATGGTATTCTTGGAATCATCAAGACTATTGTTTGCAGCAGCCTGGATGTATGGAATTTGTGCAGTTTTCCACAAGAGAAGACCTTTGGTTTTGGTTTTAAATAAACGTATGTCTTCTATTTATAGCCATAATATTTGAATATTAGTGCTCTAGGAATATTCATGTTTTCCACACACATACAAATTCCAGCCTCAAGAAAGGGATGAAAAGAGAAGCATGTAGACCAAAACAACAGTTTGTAATGTATAGAGATGGTGGGGACAAACTTTTCAGTATGACTTCTTCTGATTAACTCTAATTTACTCATTATAATACAAAAAATCCACCTGAAGTTGCCATTTCACTACTGAAAAAGAAAAAATCTTGAGTCCTACTGTGAATTTAATTTTCAATAAATTAATTTGTTGGGGTGTGTGTCCCCTGCTTCTGAAAGCTACTGGAGATAACCAGGACAGCCTAGTTTTGAAAAACATAGGGGAAAAGAAGCTGATTTATGGCATTCATAAAAACTTTACTTTTTAAAATATTGCTTTAATATATTTTATTTAACTTGAAGAAATCTCTCATGTAACAATGAAAATTGCCACCCAATCAGTAAGACTGTCTTAATGATTTTGTACTCTCTGTGCCAGTTTGAAAAAACCTTGGGGAAGCTACAGAAAAGCAGGAATGATCAGAGATTGTGTGAATCCATTGCATAATGGATTCAGCTGGAAATGACCCAGTTATTTGGTCGTTTCTTTAACCAGCTGAAAATTTAATCTTTATAAACCACAGGGAATTCAGCTGTGGCTTTGAGAGACACTGAAATACACATCCCATGTACGTAAGAACTGACCAACAAAATGCACCTAAACATTTCTGGTTTAGAGTAATGAAAAGCAAACACTGAGTTGCAGGTGCAGGGAAGAGGCTGTTGTGGACATTTGTGTCTCCCTGGCCCATACCCAGCCATGATTTTATGTGTGATTTGCAGCCATGGATAGGTATTCACTTCAGAAACAAGCCATTAATAAGAAGTCTGGATCAAATCAATTAATTCCAGGCTGTGCAAAAAGACAAGGCTTGGATTCAGACTCAGTAACATTTGCCTGTGGCAGTGTGTTCCTGTCAGGTTTTCATTCCAGAACAGCTTTCCTACAGCAATGCTGAGTGGCCACATCTCAGTGTCCATTCTTGTCCATCATCCTTCTCCCAGGGGGCTGAGTCCCAGCTGTGGGCATCAGGGAAGTTCTGGTACCCAGGCATGGTGAGAAATCCCCTGTCCCTTAAAATCAGCAGGAGAAACACTCAGGAATTATCTCAGCCACCTCCTCGTCTCTTGAAATCTGAATTTACCTCTTATTTCAGCATTACCTAGAGCGAGCAATACCTGCTGAGCTCCTTCCTCCAGCCAGCAGGGGCTCAATTTGCAATCTCAGCATGTGTGGGGATATTTGAAAGCAGTTTCGTCCTCATGATGGCTTTGTCCTGTTGCTGCAGCATCTTCCACTGAAGCTCTGGTCAAAAGCCCCACCTTTTGCAGAGCCAGCTCGGTTTCCTTCACTCCTGCAGTACAATTACAGCTGCTGTGCTGCAATTTTAGCTGTTCTGCATTAGCAGGCATCCTTAGAAACAGCTCCACAGGATGTATGCATGAGCAGGGCAAGGAAAACACTGGTGTTCATCTCTATTGCCCAAATTCTCCATTTATTTTATTTCCTTCTGGTCTAAATAAAGAATGCCAGATAAGTCCAGACTGCCTCTATGGCTCTGGTATCCAATAAAGATGCCTTTAGGAAATCATTCTGTCCTCTTCTTTCAGAGGCAAAGCAGACAAACAATTCTTTTACTGAAAGAGTATTTCCCATAAATTTTGGAGTATTTTCAGTTTCTCAAATGGAAGGGCAGAGGGAAGCATCAGGTTTCCTCCTCAGTCATCTTTTAAGAGCCATACCTGTAATCCTCTTCAATTCCTACAAGTCTGTGCTTGTCTAACTCCTCATGGACGGAAATATTGGGATCTGGAAATGGAGAAATATCAGCTTTGTGCAGCCTGACAATCTCCTGTCCCAGGGGAAGACACAGATTTTAAGTCTTGTTTAAACAAAACACTTCAACATGCAGCTAAGATGCAAAACTGTGAAGCTGCTGATACAGGGAAATTAGGAACAAAAATAAGTGTGTATTTTGTGGGAATGAAGGCTGTAATGCTCATTATACTATTCATACTATTCTTAGGTCTTTATGGTCTTGCACAAAAATTCCTGATGGGGCCAATATCATAAATTTTGCTCTAGCAGCTAAATTTGGAGGTTTACCTAGGAAAAGCGTGGTTGATAATTCATCTTCCAACAGCAGAAACTTTTAGTGGGAATTTGGCAGTCTAATTTCAGTGGCTGAAGTTAAGCTTAGGTCACAGGCATGCAAAGTGCTTTAATACTGCAATGCACCTGCAAGGTGAAATAACAGCAAAAACACATTTTTGACAACCCTCACCTTGCTGAAAATATCTTCTGATTGCTTTTCTGTGATGGACAACCTTGTAGGGGCTGCATTAAAGAGAATAAAGTTCTCAATTTTCGAAAAAAAAATTATATATATATATTGCATAAATAATTTATATTATTTATGAGGGCATTGGGGGGGTGCAAATGTGGTCTCTAAATGTTGCTGTTTTGATGATGTGATCATGGAAGTGTGAAATTCCCACAGATGTTCATGACTCACACTCTACAGTTGCCATGGCCCAGCTTTTCCCTGGAAAAACCTCCATGGATTTCAGTCTGAGCTGTTTTCTGACCCTGTTCATCCCTGAAGTGCTGCTAACAACAATTACAAGTTTCTTTTCTGGCCTGAATTCAGGCCCCCAGCCACCCTGCACCCCAGACCATTGGAAGCAGCATCTCAAGGCAGGTGAAAGCTCCTCAAACAGACACATTCTGCTTTTATTGACTTTTTCTGAAAAACCCATCCCCAGAGCACCACGGGAGCCACGCAAGCAACGCACACTTACAACAAATCCCCTGCACAGGAGTTAAAACACTGAATTATAGCCCCAGACCAAAGACCAAATAAAGAACTAAGGAGATGCCAACATTTCCTATCCTGAGAGCGCATTAATTATTGGCTAATGTTGCATTGAAGCTGTAGATTTTTCTAGGACAACCAACAAATGCTGCGTTGAGGTCTGCAACACCGGGGGCTCCTCTCAGGAGGAAATATTCATCCCAGCACTGCAACATACACTTACTCTTATGATTGCTCCTCAAGATTTAAACACAGATAAAGAATAAATTGAGAATTATCTGAGTTCTTTAGGTCAGGTCTGACATGAAACCAAACGAGATTCAGAAAACACACTTTTTGATTTTCTTTCCTTACTTTTCACATTTTTGCTCTCTCACAAGCCCAGGTTGTGGCTGGCTCGAGATGCAACAAAACATTTAGCAGGAAGAGCTTCTCTTATTCCTGGCACAGCTGGAAGCAGGAGTTTCCAGAGTGCCTGGGAGTTTTCTGGCCAAGCCTTTGGCCTCACGAGGCTCATCTAAACTCCAGACATCACAGTCACTCCCTGAGCTGCCCTCTGCTGCCACCAGCCTGGCACAGGATGGGATTTGTGACGTGGCACAAGGTGCTCTCCCATTTGTACCCACTCCTGAAAAGACCTCCCCTCTCTCGACAGAGTATTTACTGAAGCCCCGTTGAAGAAACGTATTATCTTTAAAGGCCATAAATAAATTCATCCTGAAAAATATCATATCAATTCTTTTTATTATGAGCTTTGACAAAGGCTGGATTCTGTGCCATTAATTTTAAAATGTCTTCTCTGATGTTTTTTTCTGAAGCCCCGGGTGAAGACTTTCTGTAATTCCAGCTGAAGCCACAAAACCGAGTGCAACCATCAAAAATGAGAACAATCCTCTTTTTTTTTCCAGAGCCAAACAAACAGACTTAGCCAAAAAATGGATAACAAAACTGAGACAGACCACTTGCACAATGGCTGGGTATAAGACAAAAATTACCATTAAAAACACCTCTTTGTGCCAGAAATAGCTAAAAATACCAGGTCACTGAGGTGTGCTGCAAGAGCAAAGACTCTACACTAAGAGCATTAATTGTAGCCATTAAAAATAAACACTGAAACTTGGAATACCATTAACAAGTACAAAACCAAGACAGAAATAGGTCTGATCTTAAGATACAACCCTGGCTCAACAAATGAGACATGTTGGAAGTGTTCAAGTTTAATCGTATTAGCAATCCCATTTGAGTGCATTTTACCAAAAACAGGAGAAATATCTAAGAAGTTGTATGAGTATAAAACTGGCTTGTTGGTGCAATTATTTCCCTCCCCCTCCATGAGAGCCGTAGTAGGAATTTTATACAGCAGTAAATATATCCAATATATCCATAGCTGGTATATTCACTGGGCAGGGTGACAACACGGTCATGAAATTCCTCAAACATAAATAAACTGGAGAGTATCCATAACTCCTGGTGCCAGAAATATACATTTACTGGGAGTTCTGGCTGTTTTTTCAGGATTTTGCAGCACAGCCACGCTTTTGGAGCAAAACATGGATTTGAGGTGGCCCAAAGGGAGCATCCAAGTGGGAGGACGCAGGAAAGGGGCTGTAAATGCTCCACCCTGAGGATCAGAATTGCTCACCTGGGGCTGAGATACACAAGAACAGCTTCAGAAATTCTCTGGAGACGCCTAATTCCGCTGGAATACATGGCACTACTCTGATATCACCCAGCTTTCCCCTTCTCACTCTCCCGAGCACACACATGAAGCCCACACACACGGAGGGAGGAAAAACCTGAGAAACTGTAAAGTTCTCATTAGTAGTGACGAGCCACTAAATTTTACCCCCACTGCTACAGCCACCTCCACTCCCAAGTGCTAAATCTCCACTTGAGAAAAGTTGGAACCAGCCACTTCCCAGTCAGCTCCACTTGATGTTATTCGAACTTTAACCCAGTTAAGCTCCAGCACAGACAAAACTGTATTTTTTTACTTCTCAACAAGGCGGAAAATGAGTTGAAAATGATACTGAAACAGATGCATGAACTTCCTTTGATGGTGTAGCTCAAAGCCTAACACGAGTAAATCATGGATGCAGATAGAAGCACTTGGCTCTTCAGTTTTGGGTTTCAAAGGCTGTTTTCTACCAGTTTAGCTTTCTGACTCAGTTTAGCTTTCTGACTTAGCTCCTGATGGGAGCCAGAAAGCTCCAGAGCCAGGCTGAGGAAGAAGCATGAGCTGTGCCTTTAGGCAGCCGAGAGTCATTACTCATCTTAGCTGAGAGCTGGGATGTCATCTTTCATATTTTTATCATTAAAACAAAAAATACTCCAATTACCAACAGAACGCAGCCCAGCAGCAGTCTGTATCTGCAGTGAGACCCGGCTGAGTGGCACAGGATCATCCTTCTGGCCAAATCAGCAGTCCTCCTCTGCTGCCTTGGGAAAAACTCATCCCTGTCGATTCGAAATCTTCCCAGCGAGGTGCTGCTCCTCAGTGGTGACTTCAGAGCTCCAACACACGGCTGCAAACACAGCTCTGTGCACCAGCAACGCCCTCAAAGAGGGGCTGGGATTGCCGAGCCAAGCCTCACCTCTGGGAATTCCCACCCCTTCTCCTCCAGCAGCACTAAGGGAGCATCCCTGGAGCCGCTGCTCCAGCCCCAGGGTCTGCTGGAGCTGTCACCCTGGTCCCCCTCCCTGCCCAGCCCTCTGCCAGGCTGCACATCTGGGATAAATACTCGACCTAAATAAGGAGCCTGTGACAGGAAATACCTCAAACCAATCCAGCTTGGTTTTAAAATCTTTTATAAAGTGTAAGGTCTGAGTTTTATGAAGACCTGGTGTGCCTGCTGTAGCAAGTTTAGACATTTATGCTTTTTTTTTCCTAGCATCACATCTGTTGTTATTATTTCATGTGAAATAATAGGAGAAATTAATAAACCCAAACACTTCTCATAAGGCATAGAAGTTATCACAGTGCCTGGAGCTGTTGCTCAGACAGTGATTCCAGAGGAAAGTTGTGTGGTTACAATTAACCTGAACTCAAGCTTTGTACTCCTTCCCAGCCCTTAAAAAGGAATCAGTTTGTAATTTCTAGAGCAGAGTAAAAGAAAAAGTAAGTTTGGTTGGGTTGTCTGCTTCACAGTTACTTTTTTTTTATTTAACTGATGGCTCATTTGACAGACTGTGCATTCTTAGATGACAGCTCTAAGACAGCACCGAAATGTCAGAAATAACTTATATATTTAAATGCCCCAACAGAGGAAAACTGCTTTAGTGAAGGGATAAAAAATTGGCCAGGTGCACACAGAAAATAACCAGAGGTTCTTTGGATATACCCAAAAGTGCAGAAAAGCAAAAGATTTAGGAACTCGTATAACAGAGCTTTCTTCTTTCCTTTAAAGCCCACTATGGCCAAGCTGTTGCACCCTTGAGAAGCACCCTGAGAGCAGAGGATTTAAGAGCTCAAAGCACCAAGAAGCAGCATTTCAAAAAACAGCTAAATCTCTGAGATCTGAGAAATTCAAATCCAGGCCTGGATTGAAAAGTGACTACCCTCTTTTACTGAAAAAAAAAAACAAAACCAAACCAACAACCAGAAAAACCCAAACCCCAACCCAAATCCCAACCCAAACCACTAGCATAAATAAAAAAGAAAAGAGTAGAGGAATTGTAGGGGTGCATGAGAGATGCTTCCCTTGGGAAGAGGTCCCTGACTGGCACTTGGGCTCACTGAGGGGACACAAACCCAGGGCAGCACAGGAATCCCACTGGAAAACGTGGAAAATCTAAGGACAGAGCCCAGCTTGCAAGGGCAATCAGTTACTCCTTGAAGTAACTTTAGAGAAAGGCATGATTTTTGAGGAGCTCAGAAAGCCCCCTCTGCAGCCAGGCTCTGCTTTTCCCACATTTCTTCAGGTGCGATTCCCTGAGTTTTTGTTCCTCTTCCCAAGGATTTCAGCTCTCAGGTGACTTTTCAGCTTTCCTGTGTCCATTGTGAAGATGACATTCAGACATACCAGAGTCTCTCTGTTCAACTTCCCCCTCTCTACCTGCCTTCAGACTAATCCTGGAAAAGCCATCTTAGGGGAATAACCCAATAAATACATTTTAAAATGTCTCCAGCCCAAGGAAGCACCAGGACTGTGTGGATTTAGATGCTTGGTTAATACCTTTAAAATTCTGAACACTCAGCATTTTCTCAAGGTTCTGAGCTTCCTGCCCTCAGAAAAAGAAATGCTAAAATTGAGAAAGAGAAGGACATGGCTTTTGGTATTTCTGAGAGGACTGCAGGGAAGGACTGGAGCTTCAGCTGGGAGGTTGTTGAGAAGCTCCAGCTCCAAGCTACGGAGCAAAGGAGATAGAGCAGTTCAAGCAAGGTTCAGACAAATATCTCTGAGGGTGGGCGCCTCTCCAGCCCAAATGACTGAGTGTTCAGAGCTCCTTTCTCCCTATTCCAGCTTCCTACGGTCGGGCAGCCTCATGCAGCTCGCAAAAGATTCCCAAAATTCATTCTGTCCAAACATCTTTTCTGCTTTGTTTAACAATTCAGCCGTGGTCCAGCAAAGGCTCATAATCACAGGCTCCACATTTAGCACATTGGAGGCTTCACTGGTTCAAAGCAAAGTGTGTCAGGAGCTCCAAATGAATTGGAATGTGAGTTATTAGTGAGTGTAAAACTGACTGCATTCACGTCTGCCTGCTCCAGGCTGGAAGCCCAAAAATCCAAGCTGAAGGCAACACATTTCCCAGGCTGTGGACCCAAGGAGGAGAGCTCAGGAGGGCGTTCAGATAAACTCTAATTTTTACCAGTGAGGTTTGACATCCTTTCCCTGGAGAAAAGTGCCCACACAGTCACCAAGAGAGTCTTTGTCTACACTGTAAAACATCAGCGTGTTAATGTGAACAGTGCAGGTCATGATTTGGGACTTATTAACTCCAGGGCTGCCCTGGAGAGCCCATCCTCCTTCCCAACACAGGAGCCAAAAGTATCTTCTAACTATAGGTATTCTGCACTTGAAAAGCCACGGAAGAGGGAAAGCTTCAAGGCAAGCTTCCCTGAGCATAAAACTCCTCATTTTTCAGCTTTCTAATTGGAAAGGAAAAAAATCTGAGTCAGGATTAATGAGAAGAAATATGGAAAGACTTGCAGAGGAAAAGTTCTGTGCCGGTTTCTGGCTATTTTTTCAAAGAGTTCTGTGGCATTTCATCTGCACTAACTCCGCACTAGCATTTTTTAAGAATATTTTTTAAAGTTTCCCATTTCATTCCTCTTGTAAGAGAGCAGGGGGTCTACATGTCTGATTGCCATTTGACTTGCATTCAAGCACCAAAAAAGCCAAGTACTTATTTGGAATATGGAACGAATCAGATGTGTCGGCAGGAGTTTGTATTCCACAGGCTACCAGCCTCAGAACCCTCGGCCCTCCTTCCCACAAGTTTGGCAGCTGAGGAATTTATCCACTTTCTTCTCTGAGGCTCTGGGGAGCCGGCAGGAGTTTTGGACTGCAGTCCTCTGCTGGGATCCAAAATTATCCAGAGGAGCCTGAGGAACAAAATATCCCCCAGAAGAGCTGTCAGACACTTTTCTCTTTGTCTCAGCTCGGTGTGTGCTGGGCCTGGCTACTCCTCTCCTCATCCCTCTCCTCCCCAGCAGCATAAGAGCTCTGGCCTCCCCTGAGGGAAGCCTCCTGCTCCAGGGACATGCACTGGAGTCTGGGACACATCCCCATCTTCTCGGGTCAGCCCCATCCTGCAACAAATCCAAATCCACTCCAGATTTACCACAGGAAATTCCAGGCTCCCCTCCAGCCATCTATCTAGACCATCTATAGACCAGACTTACTTTTGGCAGAGTTCTCAGTGGAATTTTTGGTTGGAATTTAAAGACAGTGCAGCCTAGATACTCTGGGAAAAAACTGGGTCTGTCCTCTGGGATAGGGTACTTGCCATCCAGTGATGACAAACCCAATTCTAACTGTTTCTGAAATGTCTTCTTTAACTTAGAATCGCAGAATCATTAAGGTTGGAAAAGACCTCAAAGATCATCAAGTCCAACCTTTGACAGCACCTTTCAGTACATAAGCAATTAAAGGCAAAAAGGAGAAAAATCATGCTGCCAAGGGCTGAAGTTCTACTTTTAGGCAATCACACATGAAAGGCTGTTCAGCTGAATTCCCAGTTTCTATTATCAGTCAGTGAAACATTTTTGGGAAGTTTGGTCCCTTGTTTTCAGACATCCTCTGTCTTGTGCATGGGGAAAACTCATTACACTATTGAAAATTATCTTGAGGTGGAGGAAAAAGAGTGTTAGAGTCAAATCTGGCCTAAGGGGTGGTTGTACCATTGGTGTTGGAGTGCTGACATCCAGGTCTGAGATCAGCTCTTCCAAGATACTTTGAACTGTTCCCTTCCTTTGACAGATGTTTTAGGGGCACCCTGAAAGTCGAGAGGAGCCATAAGCCTGTCACCATAAACCACTGCATCTCTGAAGGGGAGAACACAAAAATACTCTGTTTTCTGGGAAAGAGGGAGGGAGATGGGTTTCAGTTCGCTCCCACTGCAAACAACGCCTTGTCCCAGCACTCCAGGATGACTGCTGGGCTCAGCATCTCCTGTAAATCCTGGATGTGGAAAAGGAAGGGGATGCTCGGCCTCGCTCTGAGCTCCCCTGTCAAACACAACTCCCTGGAAATGGGAGACGGCTTTGCTTTCCAAAGTTCAAATGAGGAAACAGCTAAAAAGCAAATCTGGGGACAATGGGGACTGCAGACCTCCTGAAGACAAGCAGGGACATTTGGGCTTCCCCTTGAGGTTCCCTTTTAGGTCCCAGGCAGGAAGACTGATCCTGTAGAGCCAAAATGAAGAGAAATGACAAGAAAACTACTCAGTTTGTGATACATGGGAGAGTGAAGAAGAAATCACCTACAGGAAACACTCAAGTCCCACAATCTAAGCAAGAAAATCAGATTTAGGGAGGTCTATCAGCCGCTGTCTGGGTGAGCTGCTGAGGTCCAAAAGAAAGAATCAACATGAACAGAGGACTCTGGTGCTTTATCCAACCAAGTCCCATTGTAGAACTTTGAAAAATCCCATATTTTTAAAGTTTATAACTATAGATATACACATAATTCTTTAATATCAACTTCATGAAGATCTCAGTTGTGTTGTCAGCCGAACTTGATCCTTGGGAATCATGTTGATTATAGCAGAACAGTTTTGCCAGGTACATACCTTAAATAATTCACCAGGAGCCCCAGGCTGGTGTATAGTCACACAAGAAATCTGTCTGGCAATTCATTTTTAAAAAAAGTAAACCACAAAATAAATCTATAAGCAATTAACCTCCCCCATAAAAAAGCTAAATGAATCATTTCCACTATTCACATTCAAAGTAATATTTTCTATGTCAGTGGCTAGGAACTACAGAGCAGATACAACGTGCAGCAGAAAGAATTAAAAAGACATGTAACTATGAACTATGTTTAACTTCTGCCCTGTGTTTTACTGTGTTCCTTGCTTGGCCTGTCGGATGCAGCAGCACTTTTGCAATTACAGCATCCTGCTAATGCTCGAGTGAAAGCAGGAGCAGAACTCTTATTTACTATTATTTACAGGCCTGTACATTTACAGGTAAATAACCACAAAGAAACAGAAGATTAATCCCGTATCTGGGTGCTGTCCCTCCTAAATCAACTCGGCTCCAGCCACGAGTCACAGCTGCTGGAAGTCACTGTGGTCCTCTGAAGCTTGCCAGCTTTTCTTCACTTCTCTGCAATGCCAAATCCCAGCAGTGCAGCCCCGCAGAGCCCAGGCAGTGCAGGTCTGGGGGGCATTCGAGTGTCAGAATAGGAAATTATTCACTCCTCCTAAGCCAAGAGTAAAAGGAGTTTCTCCAGCTCTGACACAGTGATATTATCTCATGTAATTCTTTGAAATGTGTTGTTATAAAATGTGCTTCACCGTGTATTGGGGCTGATTCCCATTTACAAGACACCTCCTTTAAACACCCCTCCAGAATCAGAAAGTCACTTTAAAGCCTTTTTTCGTTTGGAAAAATGATGTAAATCACTGAGCAAATAAGGAATGAAGCCCTTGTCTTTCCTTGTCTCCCTTTAACCCACAAGAATATGGTGCAAAGCCTTGCTTGCTACCACCAGGATGTTCCCCACCAGAAGGGAAGCATTTTATGTCCAAAATATAGATGTCTGTCAGCAGACCCACCAGATTATCCTCCGTAATTCAATTCGAGCAGGGCTGGAGAGATTAACAGCTAAACCCAAGTGCTCTGAAGATGCCTTGAGTGGTCCCCACACCCTTCCTCTGATGCCTTCACAGCCACTCTGACTCCCTGAGTCACCATCTGGCATCTCTTCACTATTCCTGTTTTTCTCACCTTTTTTCCGTCACCATTTTTAGCTATGGGTAGAAAAGAGAAAGAGTTTTCCTTTTACACCTGTCAGGTTGATTTAGCACTGCCTGGTGAGTGCAGGCAGAATAAAACGCCCTGCTCCTCTCTGATAGTGCTCCATCCCTCCCAGCACACAGCAGACTTCCAGAATCCCCTGTTCTTGTCCACATCAGGATGTAAAAACTGCAGGGGAATGGAATCAGAAATGTTCCTTTTGCTGTGCCACGAGGAAATTATAAATGTGGTTGCATCAGAAGCAATGAATTAACACTGAGGTGTATTTTACTAATGGTTTAATGCAGGAGTTTCTCATTGCTTGATTAGATATGCAAGCACCCCACCAAACACCTGTGGAGGCTGAAATAGCTGGAAAAAAGTATTCTAGAGGAGCAAGGCTTGTCCCTGAGAGAGACAGATATGCTCAGTGGTCTGAGGCTCAGGAATCCTCATCAGGAAAACAATCAGACAGCAGCAGTGTTGGAGACCCATCTTTGGGTCAGTGTCCCCTGAACATCTTCATTCCATTGTCCAGGCACTGAATTTAAAAGTGCATTTTAAAAGGCAAGTAATTTTGACTACATCAGAGCTTTGCTTGTTCCCATTTTCCCTGAGTACCCACTGTTAAAGACACATATTTATATTTCCATAAACCAAATAATCCCACAAGACGTCACCTCACCAGAGGCCTGACAAGAAAACAAAATCTAGAGCATCCTTTGCATAATAACAATAAAATCACAAGAAACGACCACGTGAATATGATACTTAAATCCCACCTCTGTACTCAGACCACCAATCTTTTGGTAGTTTGCTTTTCACACAGACAGCGAATTGGGCAAGACTTAAAAATCCCAGCTCAGATATTGAAAATTCAGGAAATTACTTCTTCTGCACCACAGCTTCTACTTCCACTACTTCATCTTTCTGACAAATTCAAAGTTCATGTAGCTGACAGAAATCTTCACTCCAAACTCAAAAGAAATAAGTGAAATTTGGTTGTGAGCCATGGGATTGACCTGACTAGCCAGCTCACTGAACAGATAATAGCATTAAACCCCAAGACTGAATTCAGCTAATGAGTGTCTCACATTGTGCTGGCATTTCAGGAACAAGTCTAGGCTCAGGTTCAGATTATTAAAATCTACTCAGTGAAATCATCCCCCTTTTTAAAGAGTTTTTTTAAAAGAGACATTTTTCTCATCTTAAACATGAGGTTGAATTCACAGAAGGCTGCTGGAAGAATTATCTTTGAAAGTGGTTTTCTCCAGCATAATCAAATGTGTTTATTCCCATTTTTTTTCTTTCTCATGCTACATTATTCATTGAAGCCATGGGTAAGGAACGATGCTAATCAAAAAGGTTTGGCCAATTTTGAGGGTATTGCTCATTATTCATTCTTAAGTCATCCCTTGTCCTCTTTTGTTGTGACATTCTTTAAAGGATGGGCTCTTAAATGGAATGGTGAACATTCCACTATTCTACATATTTTAGAGGTGCTGAGGAGAAAATAGAGGCTGGTAGATGAAAGAAAGCTCATTAAAAGCCACATGTTTTCATCTTTGCTTGCCACATGTGGCAATTAGGATGCAATACAGGTCATATTAAAATTCATGGGATATCCACCTAGGGCCAGTTAGTTCATTCGTAAAAGTTCCTATTATAAGAAGTTTAAGCAAAAGCTATAAAATTAAAAATCTATGTTTTAGGTCACAGGAGTGCTCCTCTTTCTCTGGGCTGCTGAGAGAAGGAAAGCTTAAGAGAGGGGATCCCAAAGGACTAAAAAAGAGCAGCACTGGGGTTACCCAGCACATGAGAAATTCTGTGCTGGTGTATCTTGGTGACCACTTCTGAAGTGCTTTCAGCTGTCAGTTCAATGCCTTATGTGTCACCCTCTCATTTCTTCCTTCTAGTGAACAAAATCACCACTCGAATGCCAGTAACACCACAAACCTGTCATGCTTTTAACTTCACACACTCGTCAGATCGCCGCCCGCATTTCGCACCAAAATATCTCCAGTTTTTCCTGAATAACATCCCTGTGATTCAGCTTTCCCTCCTCACTCACTCACTGCTCTCTCTCCAAGCTTTCATTATCTTGATGAGCATCTCAACTAAAGCACTATCAGTCTATTTTTATAAATTCAAACTCTTTCTGCAGGATAATTTTCATGGTTGCTTGCTCTGTCCATTTTATCCTCTCCTTGCCTCCCCTTGCTGACTCCTCCCCACACACATATCCCAGAGAGAACCTGACCCATCCTATGCACTACATGAATTAAAAAGAGTTAACAAACCAAAAACCTTAAGAATTGCATTGTTGAACAGGTGGCAACATTGCAGAAAAATAAACAAATATGGGGCAAGTAAACTGTGATGCATCTGAGGAGATTCATCAAGCCTGGGGAAAGCACCAAAGAAGATGAGACAAAGGAAATCCTGATTGCTAAACACAGACAAATGTTGGGTTGTGCAGAGATCAAACACTGGGAGATCTGTGAAATACAGAACAAATGTGCTTTAAGCCCCACTTTGAGCGCTGCCATATAAACAAATATTAGTCCTTTATTTTCTAAATGCATTCAGAATTGAGGTATGGCCAGAAAAAGAACTACAAGTTTAAGTTTTGTAAATCAAAAATAATTACAGACTTCACTGTGGCAGATTTGGGCCACACTGAGGAGTGTTACTGGGCACCTCAGCCCCAAAAACCTCTTAATGATGAATTTTTGGCTGTAGTCAGACCCCCAGACTCTGAAGGGATCTGCCCCACAGATGGTAGCTGAGGCACTATGTATCAAACTCTATTAAAAGCCTCATAAAAGAAAAACATTGATGTTAACAAGACTCTTTCCACTGATTTGAATGGGCTTTGGACAGAGGCCTATACAAACAAAGATGGAATTAGAAAATGGAAATCTGTATAGATACACAAAACCTGTCAATCCAACCATTTGCCTTCCAAGGGTGACCTAGTACCACTTGATTTATGATGCATTTAAAGGGCAAAGAGGCAATTGATACTTTTTACTTTTACCTGAATCGAGTATTTGCCAATATTGATTCTAATATTTGAAACAAAAAATTGCAAACTCACTGGCATCAAGTGGATTTCTTTCTACGTTAATATTTCACAGATTGCAAATATCTATATTCTGGCCACCTTCAGTAATTAGCTGAAACAAATTGAGTGTGTGTCATCTGTGTTGTGCCGTGTCCTTGAGACTGCTCCGTTTGATTTCCACGTTGGTTCCAAGCTGGGGCTGATCAGTACCAGCTGCTCAGCCAAAGGGCACATCACACGTTCCCACTGCTCCTCCTCCATCCCAGCTCCCACTCAGGCTATTGTTTGTTACAACTAATTCATCCCGCATGTCCTGGCTGCCAGCAAGCCTCACAAACCCCAAATTTTGGTATTTACTGCATGTCCAATAAAGTAATTCCACTTCTGGAGGGAGGCACGGACACAGCTGTATACATGTAAGCACAACACACGTCCTTACCCAGCCAGATTTGTGGTTATTATTCACTGATATCTGTTTGACAGCTGTTGTTATTTCTAGCTGGCCTCTGAACATCCAAATGTGAGTAAATGTAGGTGTGTATCAGTATTTAAACATCTCTGTGAGGGCCAGAGTTTCAGATCTTCATTCCAAACTGATCCCTGGTGACCTGGGGACGTGGCACTAAGCATCAGTTACTGCCCTGGCAGGGCCTGGCCCTTGAGGAGAAAGGAGAAATTGGAAATATTACAGCCAGAACTTTTAACACTGCAGCTCAAGCTGCCTGACACTTCCTGCTAAAACCCTCCTGCTTTCACTCACATCTCTAACAAATGGTGACTGCTCTCCTCCCTGGGTGTTCACCTCAGGGCTTATTATGCCCATTGCAGTTTAAAAAGTTCAGCTGCTCCCAAGGAATTCTGCTGAATTTTCCCATAGGAATAAGTCCAGCAGCCAGTTTGCTGAGTTGATGTCAATCACCTGTACCTGGATCAAGGAGAAGGAGTTTGGTGGAGGAGATCAGTTGCTTGCTGTACCTCTGGTTATTTTTCTAAAAAGCTCAGAGGCTTTGAAACCTCTTATTGCACATGGCTGGTGAAAGTTTAGAAGCTCAGCAGTGTCCAAAGAGCCCAAACTTGCTGTGGAAGGATGGATTGAGCCACTTCCAGCTGCTTTTGGTGGTGCATCATGAGCTTCTCCCCTTGTGCTCAGTGCAGCAGGTGGAGAACGAGGAAGATGCAAGTCTGTAAAGATAAAAGACCTTTGCCCTCATAGATTGGATTCTCTTCTCACCACTGTCACATTCAGAGCAAGTGTGAATCCATGGTGCTGGGAAAACTGGGAAAAAGCCAGCAGGAAAGGTGAAAGCAAAGCTGAACTGCAGAACATCCCACCACAGGATGGAAATCTCAGTTGTTTCCACCACACCGAGGAATCAGAAAGCTGCTATCTAATTACAGAGCTTTAAAATCCAAGTGTTTAGCATGGTCGTGAATTTACGGAATGGTTTGGGTTGGAAAGGATCTTAAAAGATCATCCAGTTCCACCTCCTGCCATGGGCAGGGACACCTCCCACTGTCCCAGGCTGCTCCAAGCCCCGTCCAGCCTGGCCTTGGGCACTGCCAGGGATCCAGGGGCAGCCACAGCTGCTCTGGGCACCCTGTGCCAGGGCCTCAGCACCCTCACGAGGAAGAATTTCTTCCCAATATCCCATCCAACCCTGCCCTCTGGCACTGGGAAGTGGTTCCCCCTTGTCCTATCATGATCTGCCCGATTCAGTCTGCCGAGGTGGAAAGCGGAACCTTTATCTCCTTAATTTAAAAAAACAAAAAAATTACACATTGAAACAAGAACACTCTCAGATGTAGACTGCAATGACCATACTGAGATAACAAACCTGATAAGCCAGTCCCTGAGATGGCATCCTCCCCTCGGGAAGCTGCTGTCTGGCTGCTGGTCCCTGAGGGGACAGGGACACGGATGTCCCTTGTCTCTCCTCCCGGACAAGCTGCATTTTCCATCACCCCTGACTTCTGCCTTGAGTTACCCTGACAAGCCACACTGCCTGCCCCACAAACGGTTTCCTAGATGTTAGAAATTGCATTTTCTTATCACTACTTATTAGTATAAAAGCCCACATCTTTGCTGCTCAAGTGTTAGTTAATTCAGTTAGCGTTAATATTACATTTAAAATCTTTTGTTCGCTGTCTGCTGGATATAACTGGACAAAGTTGAAGCCACTCTACAACCCCTGATCTTCTGTTTTGCTGTACTGATGGCTCTAAATCACAAATTTCGTGCCATGTGCCCCAGTCATTAACATGAAGTTTCCTCCTGAAGTAAAGGGGAGTTCAGCTGTGGGGAAGTGAGATTTGGCCCCAAATTTTACAACTCTGAGCTTCATGGACCAAACTCACTCCTAAGTATCCCAAACCAGTGAAGTACCTACCAGCCAGTCAGGGAACACAGAAAGGAATTACTCTTTTGGGATGGTGCATTCAAGTGTTAATGGCAACAAGTGGGGGGTAAAAGCTGATCAAGTCTCTGCAAACTTTAGAAAATGGAATTAAGGGTGGCCGTTCTCCTATAAGGCATTTTTGTTGCTGTTTAATTTCTTTATTTTACGGGTCAATAATTAAATTGAGCTTGTTAGGGCTTAGCCTTTTACAGGAAGATCTCTGTTTACATATCTTCCTCTGGAGGGCTTCAAAGTGAAATCTCAGAGAAATTCACAGCTTTAGAAGTGAAATTAATTCAGAAACCTCGCTTAGATTAAAGTGACAAGGGATAAGGTGACATGTCACTACATATAAGCACCATTTACTGTGAAATCTGTCTCTGTTCTTTCGCTTCTAGAACAGCAGCTTTCACAGCAAGCCAGTTGCCAAGTGTAATTAAGAATAATTAAAAAGGAAAAGTCCGCAGACTAGCCAGAGTACAGCAGAATTAATACATTCTGACTCTGAAATAATCTCTTTACTTGAAAGGGAAAGAGTTAAAAAGTCTGTAAAACTTCTGCAGGTCTGTTCTGTGGGATATTAAAATTTAATAGGTTGTCATCATCACCACCACAACCGCATTTATTGTTATTATTACCAAGACTGCCATTAACTGGATATTCATTAATTCTCAAAGTCACAATCAGCGTGAGATTCAGCAGGCTCCAAACTCTGGAGGAGAAGGCGGAAAGTTACCTGGTGGCGTTTCAAGAATGGATTTTCCTTTTTTGTTGTTTTTCTTCTGTTTTAACTCCTTCCTGCTCGGTTTGAACCCTGGGTGCTCCTCTGCAGCACGGACAGGTCCTTCCTCTCCGGGTTGCTCCGTGAAAGGAAAGAACTCTTCCCCAGGATATGGAAAGGAGTAATAATGATCCCTGTTGGTAATTTCCTGCAGGTAGTAATCCTGATCGTCCATGGGGACAGCGCGGGACACATCCCCCAGCAGCGCCAGCCCGAAGGTGCAGAGAGCCAGGCAGAGCTGAGAACGGCCACGGGCGATCATCGCCGGCTTTCGCAGGAGCCTCCTCTGCCCGTCGCGGGACTTTATTCGGAGGGAGGGCAAACAGAGCTGGGGCGGCTGGAAAAGCGCTCCGGGAGCGGCGGGGGAAGGAGCCCGCGCCGGGCGCTGCTGCGCGGGAGCCGCTGCGGGACGGGGCGGAGCGGAGCGGCCCGGCCGGACACTCGGACACTCGGACAGACACTCGGGCACTCGGGCAGACACTCGGGCACTCGGGCACTGCCGCGGCAGGTGGGATCCCCGCTGGCCGCTCTCCTGCGCTGCCCCGCAGCTCCCGGTGCCGCTCGCTCCCAAAGCCCGGGTTACGCCACGGTTTCCGCTCCGTCCCCGGACTCCTCGCTCCTCCTGCGCGCGGCTCGTCCAAGGGAGCGCTTATTCCAAGAAAAGTAAACTTGGCAGGCAGCCTTCTCCTCCCAGCCCGTGTCCAAAGTGTTTCCCTCCCCTGGGAGTTGGGGGTGGGCACGCAGAGCCTGTGCCTGGCAGGGGTCATCGGCCGGCGCTGCCACCCTGGGCACGCAGCGGGATACGTGGGATGTGGGACGGTGGCAAATAATCCTCATTCCATAGAAGTTATTCCCTTTCGTGGAGCTTTTTTTTCTCCGCTTTTAACTTTTACAAAGTAGGATCCGTCTCCAGCACCAATCTCAGCCTCCCTTGTTTATATTAGTTCACATATATATGACATAAAAAGTTATAGCTAACTTAGTTTCTAGATATAAAACTATATTTTAGTTTCTATATATCAAACTATATTCTATGTATATGTACTTATATTAGTTTATAGTAACTTACAGTTTGTTTAAATAATATACTTTAAGTAATATAGCTTTAGATAAACTTCTACTTTGCAGTAGTTTATTATTTTACAGCAACTTCTGTAAGTTATCTATAACTAGTACAACTCAACACATACCATATGCCAAGTTATAAGAGGCTTGCCCTGGGATCCACGGCAGCTCCCTGGATTTAGCCCAGCTGAAAACCAGGAAGAGCATGGTTCATCCATGGCCCTTTTCCTCACTCTTTTTGGGATAATCCTGACATTTGTTCTCCCTGAAACATCTTCCCAGCAGACCAGGATGTTTTGCACCATGCACACGCAACCCAGTGTCGTTAATGAAATCAATTTGTCTGAGAGCAAAATCTTATCTTTCATCTTTTTCATACCTCTAAAATAACCTTCAGTGCTGAAGGAAATGTGCAACAGTTGGCTCGCATGAAATATGAATTCTTACTCCTGTGTTGAAAATACCAGCTTATATTTTCATCATGTATATTGTATTTCTTGCCATGGTCCAGTCAGCTGGGAGAAAACATTACATCTGTTACCCCAGTCTTTATTCTGGCTTTGTGCTTGCATTTTTTGTGTGTTTCTCATCATTTTAATACCATAATAAGCATCATTTCATGTCTTGGTACCTGTATCTTTTGATATATTTGGTTTCCAGGCTGTGGGTGATCCCGTCCCATGTATGCAATGATCATCCTTGCTTTTTTAGTTGCTGTCCCAGAAGGAATTTAGTGATTATATTGTGTCCGTTGTCCTTCCTCTTAGAAAAATGCAACTGTATTTTTATCCTGAATTTTTACTTTATTTTCCTTTAAATCTAAAAACTATGCATCTTTCTATTTTAAATATAGGAATTTTTTGTTTTTAAAAACAAGAATAAAATATGCTTTTCTTTTTCACTGCTTTGCTGAATTATATATGTATAAATAATCTTTATTTGATTAAAAGCTGCTTCCCTGCAAACTTTTCAGACCCTTTTATCTGTAATAGATGGCTTTGTCACCTCTGCCTCTGGGTGCAGTGTGGGAGTTAAGTCCCACTGGGTATGGTGCATGGAGCAGGAT
Source organism: Platysteira castanea (assembly GCA_013397175.1). NCBI lineage: Eukaryota > Metazoa > Chordata > Aves > Passeriformes > Platysteira > Platysteira castanea. The sequence goes on from VYXC01005419.1 coordinate 327,823, forward strand.
GAATATCCCAGAAATGCCCTCTTAGTGATTTCACAGGTATTCTCACTTTGTTTCCCTTTCCAGAGCACCCAGTCCTCTCCGTCCTTGGTCCTAATTTCTGAGGGCAGAGCACAAGCTACAGAAAATATGTTTAATTTTGCTGCCATTTGCAGCACAGCCAGTCTTCTGAAAATATTATGAACACTCACACACCTAGAGAAGGAGTAGAAAAATAAACTTTTCCATGACATCATTGAGGACTTGGCTTTTTGGTAACCAAAGGAGCTTTAACTGCTTTATTTAACTCACTGTAGTGTTTAAAGATGGACACAGAGATGAGTGTTTACATTTTTAAGCATAACAAGAAGCATTTTCATAAAACACAGAGTCAAGTGTACTTTAAGTAAAGACCTGAGGAATGTGATTTGGGGAAATTTTTACATTCCACTGGGAAGAACTTTGCAGGACATCAGGCAGAACCAAACCCACTGCTCCACCTCCTGCAGTCACCACAGATAACTCTCTCTTTTCTCTCTGTCTGTAATTACCTTCAGAGAGATTAATTAATCCAAACACGCCTATCAGTATCTTTTCCTGGGTATCAGCCTGTGCAAATAACCAGCTCCCCCCTATTTGTTCCTCTAGGGTTTTAATACTTTCTGTGGGTGTAGGTCTGTATTCACTGCTTCCCCTCCCAGACCCACCTTTCTTTTTGGGATATGCATGAATTCAGTGAGCTGGGACCACACAAAAGTCTGTCTCTAGGCACAATTTTGATCTAGTTCACCATAAAATGTTTTTACTACTTTTTTATCTGTCAGCATCCCAGAAACAACTTACAGGAAAGGGTTTTCTTCTAAGAGTGGCACAGAAGTATTAAGATCACTGAGGGCTCAGATGTTTTGGGCCTAAGGGCTGTTCCTTTTATTTTGCCTGGGAAATATCACAATAGCTTGTAAAAACCTGCAGCTGATGTGGAAGGAGATAAAGCAAAGTCAGATTTTTGTAGAAAACAACTGTAACTAGCATCGCCCTCCCTCCTGAAAAGATGCCAATGAGAGTGTGTAAATCATTCTACACTTTGCTTTAGAGGTTTGTCCTGCTGCAGTGAAACACAACACACCATGGTCTGCAAATGAGCAGGGTTTCCCCCTCTGTTCCCAAGAAGGATTTATTTGGAAGATGATGGTTTGCTCTATAAGCTGGGTTAACACCTCTCAAGGCACCAATTTCAACACCACCTCTGGAAAACGAGGCACTCCCAGCTCTTCCTTGCCCCCAGCAATCTCTGTCCTAGGGGAGGTTTAGAGTGGATATTAGGGGAGGTTTCATCATGGAGAAGGTGATCCAGCATGGGAACAGGCTTCCCAGAGCAGTGGTGCAGTCCTCATCCCTGGAGGGATTTAAAAGCCATGTGCATGTGGCCCTTGGGGACGTGGGTTAGTGCTGGGATTGGCAGTGCTGGGGGAATGGATGGGTTCCATGATCTCAGAGATCTTCTCCAGCCTAAATGACTCTGGAAAGTGCAGATTCAGGAATTCACCGAGGAGAGGTGAAGTTGTACCTGTAAGCACAGTCCTTGTTGATGATTTAATTCATATTTATACCACACAATCAGTGACCACACATTTAGGTCTAATTCAACCTCAAACAGCTCAGTGACTCCTGCAACTTCTTGTTTGAAATGTGCATCATTTTTTTTAGTGGGAGCAAAGCTTTGTGGTTGGAAAGAAAGGACAAAAACCCAGGCATCTCTGTTTTCCCTGCAATTCCAGGGTAAGTTTCTGAGGTAGCACATAAGGTTTCTATATGCTTTGGCAACAAAATGACTCTAAAAATAACTTTCCTCCTGAACACCAGTGAAGTTTCTGTTCCTTTGTACTTCAGCTGTGTAGTAAATCATGAAGCACAGAAAGGAGCAAGAAAAGAGAATTACGCTCTCTAAAGTCATTTTCTTTGCCACATAAAGCATTTACCCCTGCTGTCAACAAGGTCAAACCATCTCAGAGGAAATGGAAACCTAAAACTGACACTGGGAAGTACAAAGTGAGCAGCATTGAACATTTACGTGGCTCTTTGATGTCTGTTTCTTACACGTGTAACAGAGACAGGTGCTAAGGTTCTGCTCACCTGCATACCCTGAGTGTGTCCCTGGGGTATCCTGGAATTTAAAGCCCTGTTTGTTTTGTTGATGAGGCAGAGCCTTAAAAGAGTGGTTCTTCCCACAGGAAAAAATGACTGGAAACAAGCTCTTACATGGAGATGTTTTACTCAGTTTTAAGATGCATTTAATTTTAAAGGGAATATAATCATTTTACCAGGTGAGGGATGCCAAATACACCCAGAATCTCAACATTTGCCTCTGAACATATCACATAATGGTACAAAATATCCTCCTGAGCTGGCTGCTGTTCCCTTTGGGCAAACAGAATTTAAAATAAACTGATGCCATTAATGAAGGCAATTATTTCCTTCAGCAGCTGTTTATTTTAACTGGTTAGAAATGCAGTGTGCATCCTGGCTGGGGAATTTATCCCAGTGCATTCTCCCTAACTTTTTCTCCTAAGAGCAACATGACCTTCAGATAATCATTCAGCATATTGCCTTTGTGCTTGTGTCTGGAGAAGGAGCTCGGATTGCCATGGAAACAAAAGTTCCTTGTTCTCCTATACTTCCCTCTGCTGTGATATCATTTTCACTATATGAACCCATTTCTGTGCCAGAAATGGAATTGTGGGATTTTCATGTTTTGAGCATCTCAGAGTGATGGATCAGTTCATGGCACAAATGCTGTGAATGCCAAGCAGAGACTGCACCCACCATCATTATTATTTGGGGATATTTAGATCAGATCCATCTGCATCAGCCCCATTCTGCTGGAGAAATGAAAATTCTCTACGTACACTTCACCAGAGTTTTCTTTACTTTTTCTTTCTGTGCTGAACATAGGAGAAGAAACAGAATTTTAAGAAAGGCAAAGTTAACCAGTGACATAAACAAAGCCAGAAAGGAATTTCTGGCATTTTTGCAAAGAATGTAATAATTTTGGGGGATTTTTTATTATTATTGTGGGAATTACATTTCTTCATGCCCCAGAACGTCTGTAGATTTTGTGTTGACAACACATTGCCCTGGCATTTGGCAGCCACTGCTGGACCAAAGCCAGCAGGATTATCACTAGGAAAGGGACTGGAGAGGCTGCCTTGGGATTAAAAACTCTCTAATGCTAGCACTACAAAAAGGAGAACAAATATTTTATTTTTTTCTAATACTATTTGTATTTTGTTGATTCATCAGCGTTGCAAAGACTGTAGTTCTGCTCTAGTCTGCTCTAGTGGTTTAGAGTTGTTTTTCTTGCCCAAAAATGGGCAAGTTTAATGTGTAAATTTTATTTTTACTGTAAAACTGAGACAGCAATGAAACAACAGATGAGGGGATGACAGTGGTTATATGGAACAGTTGGAGAAAATGGGATGAAATTCCCCCGCTGCGCTCACAGCCCGTCTGGAACGTCCCTTTTTGGTTCACTTGGATGAAAACAGCCACTTCCAGCAAGTCCCCGTGGACATCATCTACCTGCCAACATTTGAATCCCAAAAAGTAACGACTCTCACATTTCAGTCTGGTATTTCCTGGACTGAAACTGCTGCACATGTGCCATGTGGAGTGTGAGCAGCATGTTTAACACATCCCAGGCAGCAGCAGGCAAATGCAGCGTGGGGTTTGTCTGAGACTGACTGAAAGGTCACTTTTTCCTGGGATTTCTTCAGTATCCACAGCCAAAGTGTAGCCTGAGAAGTCATGGATGGAAGTCCAGTGGGAAGTGAAGATGGCACATAAATGTTGTAATCTTTGTTATGCTAAATGTGATAGAGCTGGCAAATGCATCATTTGAGAGCAGTTCTTAAAATTCTGTATTTAAGGATTGTGTTTTAAAGACAGAAGAGCCAGGAATTATTCCTTTCAGATACAAGCAGTATTCACAGCTGGGATGACTTTGGATGAAGAAATACTTAATGTAATGCAATATTTTCATATGATAACAATGTCTCTGCATAGCTTAATTCCAAACCCAAACTGATTAATTTAGTGACGTTTATAGCCAGTGTTGGACGATCTGATTTTATCTTCATAATCACATATTTTTGACAATATGCTGGAAGTACCTTCCACAGTGCATTCACTTATGAAAACAGTGAAAATGCAAGAATTAATGGGAAAGGAAAGCAATGAAATGAGTTTTCACTTATTCATGTCAGACTTACATTACCGGATATGCCAACATAATTTCACAGCTGTGTAATAAACTCGTTTGAACTTAACTTGTAGCCATTAAAAAAGTGCTTGTGCCAGCATGCTGGACAAGGCTGTCTGAGAGGTGCAATAATAGGAATTAAAGGCACAGTGAAGCTTTAATGCTACACAGATTCTTACTAATAGGTGGCATTACATAAATTACAAAGTTTCACTGTTTGAGAGGCACTGATATATTTTTCCACGTAGGACTTGGCACTAACTCTGCCAAAAAAAGCAGGATATAAAAATTACCTTGCATTTTAAAATTTATCTGAAGTATTTTGTTTCCAGAAATCATAGTGTAGCTTAGGTTCAAAGAGATCTTCGGGACATCAGCGTCTCCCTTTTTTAACCTTCTTTGTATGTTTAAACTATAAGATCTCTAAGACAGAGTGTATTTCTCACAGTGTGGCTGTATATCCCACTCATTAGGGGAATCAACAGTGTCAGGGATACTATTGACTCCAACAGAGATTTACCCTAAAGGCTGTCATTATCATTTAGGTTACTGCATTTGGGTTTGGAAATACTGAAATGTAGCCAAATGCCCCCCACAGTGCAGTTCAGATATGGTTTTCTTTGCTTCCTACTGGTTGTGGCAAACTCAGTCCAAGTAAAATACCTCGGCCTCACTTGAGGCCAGATAAGCTTGTCAGCAGAGTAGGGAGTAATTTCCAGAAGCATCCATCAGGACTTAAATCCTTATCTCAGGAATAATGATAATATTTTTGAAAGGAAGCCACTTGTGACTGATAGGGAGAAGAGCTGCTGGCTCCTTTGATCAGCACCTAGACAAGGGAGTTTCTTATTCCCTTTTTGTTGCTATGACTGGATTGATAACAAAACTGGTAGGAAGCAATTTCAATGTTTTCCTGGCATTTTAGGGATGCTGTTATGTGCTTTTATTGCTTATGATCTTGTCTTTCTCTCCTTCCCATGGTCCCTACACACTTACCTTGGGAAGGGCCTCTTCTTGATATTTTATGATATTTAGCATGGTGTGGCAGGGGAGAGGCTGAGCCCAGAGCAAGGACCAAGGTGCTTCTCCACATGGTGAGGTATTAGAGAGCCAAGGAGGCTCCCAGTGCCACTCTCCCAGATTTCCATACAAATATTGCTGCAGAGACCTCCCCCACACTTGGGCTTGTGTCCTGCTTTATGGCTCCTCTCTGTTTCTCAGTGACCACAGGCTCAGGGCTCCACTTCATGGGAGATTTCAGATTTGCAGTGGTTTGGGAATGAGATCAGCAGATCTCCTGCAAGGCTGGCAGCCTGGGGAATGGGATATCTGCAGAGCTGAGCCTCGAGGTTGGCCCAATGTTTGTGTAGGGCAATACTGTCCCATAATTATCTTCCCCATCTTGTTTCACAGGTGGTTTGGAGCTGTGTTAAATAGGATGTGTTTTCTAAACATAAACAAGGATTTTCAAATGCATTCATCATCTGTATTTTATTCACTTCAGACAAAACCCCGGCAGAAACTCACAAGAGGCTCCAGATCATTTGCAGGGAATGTTATCGAAGGCCTCTTCTCCAGCAAATGAGGAAAAATGAAAACATGGCTCCTCTTTCTCCAGAGAACTCCATCGTGGACTCACAAATTTTGGTTATTTAATGCTCAGTGACAGCTTTAGGTTTTAAGGGTACTTTACATGTATTTTAGATGAGATTACAGTCATATGAGGTCAAAATGTTTTATAAATTTCAGAAGTCACTTGCGAACAGTCCTTTGAAAACTGGTCTTAACAAAAATGTCACACCCTTCCTGTACATCTGGATCATCTCCAGCAAATCTAAACTGTTACAGAAGCATCTTTTTTTTTAAGTTTTACTCCCTCAAGCCCCATGGAAGATAATTTATTTATAATTTCTTTGGAAATGCCTGTCCCATTGTGTTGCCCTGTCACCAAGCTGTCTGTCCGCTCCTTTTCCCGGAAGCCTGTCCATCTGCAGAGCCCTCATCTCTAGCGATGCTGGAATTCCTGATGGATTTCATCTGAACTGAATGGAAAAATCAAGATGGCAAATAAATTCCCTTCACATGTTGTGAAAATTGGCTGAATAGTAAAAACACAGCCAAGTTAATAACCCCGGGGCTGGAAAACTGCGCTGGTGAATTTAGCAATTTTCTGTTTCCTTTAGCTAGCTGATTTCTCAACATACAAATAGCTGCAGAGCAACCCAAGCACAGGAATTCTCTCACAAAAATGGTAATTTGAGGGTGTGGAAGAGAGCCAAAGGTACTCAATTAGGATAGGGGAACTGGAGATAAGAAGAAAAACTGAACTCAGCGTGATGAGCAGCCTTAGGCATTGAGTCCCTAGAGAAAAATCATACAATCAAAGAATGGTTTGGGTTGGAAGGGACCGTAAAAATCATCTCATTCCATGCCATGGGCAGGGACATCTTCCACTATCCCAGGCTGCTCCAAGCCTCATCCAGCCTGGTCTTGGACACTTCCAGGGATCCAGGGGCAGCCCCAGCTTCTCTGGGCACCCTGTGCCAGGGCCTCCCCACCCTCACAGGGAACAATTCCTTCCCAACATCTAATCTAAATCTTTCCTCTGTCAGCTTGAAACTGTCCCACTTTGTCCTATCATTACATTTTCTTTTAAAAAGTCACTTTTTGTCTTTTTTGTAAACCTCCTTTAAGTACAGCACCAACATCTCCGGCGTGTGGTTTGCACAGCCCTCCCAAGGCTGACAAGCGGGGCGGGAGGGCAGACTGCCAAAAACTCTTCCAGAGTGAGCTCCCAGACATGTAAGCAGCACATCACCACTCGGAATGGAGCTTTACAGGCACGTTTGATTTCAATCACATCTATTCATCTTCGGTGCAAAGGGAGAAGGAAACTTCCCTCCCAATAAGACAGCAGGGAGGAAGGATGTGATGTGCCTAGAAAGTTTTCTTCTGCTCTACCAGAAGTATCCACACCTTGGTAATGGAAAATAAGCTTCAAACGTTCAGCTGGAGGATCACTTACAGCTATTTTCTACATGGTTTGCTTCTGACTGTGATCCATCACACATACCAGACTAATGGATTACAGTGCAGCAACTTTAGCTTCGTCTTCCTTTATCTTGGAAAATCCGGGTAATGGCATTAAGTGTATTTTTCCATAAATAATTTACAGGAGGAGACCAACCTTGTAATTGCAATGGAAAATATTTATTTCTTGCTATTTCGCCCAATCATGTGCAAATTCCTCCTGCCTACTTGTTTAAGACCGCCACAAAAGAAAAAAGTACTTAAAAGGCAATGTTTAAAATACCCTGGAAAACACCAGAAGCTTAAAACAAGCCATTAGGGTAGCGAAAGGCAAAGCAAGACACAGCAAATTCCAGACAGACAGCCAAATTCCACATATAAACATTAACTGGAAAACAAAATCCTTGCAATGTCTAAAATTATTGGAAGTGGGTGGCTGTTGCCATCGATTTAAACTTCCCGTATTTCAATACATTTTATCATTTCTGCACTTCCTGCTGCAGGAATGGCCTGGCCTTCGCTCACCTGCCGCAGCCACAGCAGAGAGGGCACCACGTGCCAGGCCTCAAACACCACCCCAACCTCATCCCTCCTGTGACCTGCCGGGAATGTGAAATCTGCTGGCTTTAAACATCGCTCCCAGCTCAAATTCCCAGCAGTTTTCCTTTCAGAAAGCTCTAATGAGGTGGTGTTTACAGAGCGCTGCTCCTGCGTGTCAGCAGCGAGAGCGGCCCTGCCCTGCGGTGCCCCGGCCTGCAGCCAGCTCCAGGCTCCAGCAGCCCCAAAAAGCTCCCTCAAATTAGAGATTCCCTGGATTTCTCTCTCCATTCCCTTCCCGACAACTCAGTTATTTTGTAGCTTGGGCCTTCATGCCTGTGCCATTGTTTCACGTGGCTCCTGATTCCATTTATTACCGTGTTGGTGTTCTCAGTGCCAGTTTTTCCAAGCTGTTTTTCTAAGAAAATAGGATAAACCCAGGAGGTTTTATTATCAGCCCTAACAGCCACCTATTGAGGCAACATTGCCTTTACAGACAGACATTTCTGCTTGCTCTGTCAGTCTCTTTCAGTTCCCTGTCAGAAAATAAATGTCTGTGCTACAAAGAAAGGTTTAAAATGGCACAGTGTGATCATGGTCTCTTCAGAGTGGACAGCATTGTGCTTCTATAAACTATCAGAAATCGACAATTCTGGACAACCAAAAATGCAAGTTCCTCTTTCAACAGATAAGCAGCAATACTGCACTCCTTAAACATCAGATTTAGGACTCAAGAGAGAGGAAAACATTTCTTTTTCCATAAGTTACTCCATTTCCCCCAGGCATAGGAGGGCTCCTTGCATATTTTCCTTTCTTTAGACTACAACAACACATGGTCTAACCACGAGCACAGAAAGCTGAGGAACAGCAGAGCTGAGTGTTGCTCTGAACTCTGGCACTGAGCTGCCATGTGAACCTGCCCATGCTGCTTAAACTTTCTATAACTCAGTGTCTCCACTGATTCTCCATGGAATAAGTGCATTTTCATGCAGCTGATGAGATCTATCTGCACTGTTCACTTGTTCTTTCACGTGCATTTGTATATTGAAGCAAATAATCAAATAAATAACCAAAACCACAGATAATTGTGGTTTTATTGAGGTTTTTTAAAATTTATATTAAGAATAACAATTAATAAGTTGAATGTGTATGGTGCTCCACTATCCTACCAAGGAGAAGGCAGGAAAATTCTTGGCATCTGTTCCAACAGTGCAGCCTGCACTCACTCTGGTCTGTAATTTCTTTAAGAACCTCCAATCTCTAAACTGTCAACACGTTTTATAGGCACATTTACAAAAGGGATGGTAAGAGCCTCTGTCCTGCTAAAGCAGCTTTTGAGGTCTCCTCTCTCCAAATTTTCTGGTTAAACTGGTGATAAAGCATAATCATGGTTTTCCTTTGCCACAAAAGGGGGAAAAAAGAACACCTAAAGTGCCAGCTAAATTTGTAGTTGATTCAAATAAAAAGGTAGTTTCCAAAGAAAATGAGGCAAACAAAGAATATTTATACTTTTCACTGAAATTAAGACATTTCCCTAATGGGGAAATTTGGCATGCAAAAATTTGAGTTGTATTTTAAATATCAATTTCTGCATAGCAAGTGGGATACGTTTTTAAAGATAAGCAGAAGATTAGCTACTTTTCCAAAAGCTCCACAGTTCCTGAATTTAGGGCTGGTACCCCACGAGGATCACATTTGTGGACTTCTCATAGCTGGCTGTGTCAGTGCTGGTTTTTTGGTGGTGCTGGCCATGAATCTCTGTCCTTTGGGATGGCAGAGGGATTGCCCAGGAAGCACCAGGAAGGGGTGCAGCAAGAGCTGTGCTGGTGGGTGTGGAGCAGCCTGACCTCCTTGGCAAATGCTGCTAATGAGGGCTTAAAACTGAGGTCGGGTATTTGGGTTTGTCCAGAAAAACATGCAGCCGGTAATGATGTGTAACTTCTCTTTCTCCACACTTATCATTAATTCAGGCTAATTCTGAAGAATAGGCTCATGATCTGGATGGCAAAAATTGTTATAATTGGATATTTAACTCTCTTTCCAGAAGCTCTGGGGAGCTGAATGCTCTTGGACAAAAGCAGCAGAAACTCTTTAAAATGTCTATTGACATTCTCGAAGGCTGATGTCATCATGAAGCTTTTTAAAATAAAAGATTGATACGTGTGTGTGTGTGTGTGTGTGTGTGTGTGTGTGTGTGTCTGTGCCTACAATTAATTAACTCTTCTTTCTGTGTGGCTCTGGGTAGTTAATGATTGTCACTTCTATTTGCATGATAGTGGTCAGAACAGATTAGCTCCAATTGCTCTGGTTTCATCTCCAAATAAATGCAGATCATGACACCAAATAAACAGCAGCAGCAGCCGAGCTGACCTTTAACAGAATAATGCAAATGAGCTCAGTACAAATAATAACCCTAAATTAGCAGGAGGGTGTGAGTGTCCCTCCCTGTACAGGTAGATGCTGTCTCAGGGAGTTTCTTGCATCTGGCTTTCACTGCTATTAATTCGAAAAGCAATCTGTCCTGCCCAGACCTGTGTGAGTGCCCAGATCCCCCCAGCACATCCCCTGTGACACGCCCTGGGAGGGTGGATTCATGTCAGCTGTAAATGGAAGTTTTAGGAGATGCCCAGACAAATGTTACTGAATGCCCCAGACAGGCAGGGAGTGAGCACGGGGACCAGCCTGGGAGCATCTCCGTGTGAGAGTGGCTGCAGGAGTGTGATTCCCTGTTGGCTTTGAAGGCCTCCAGGTTTCCATCATTTCCCCCATTTTGTGATGTACTTCTTCCTTTTTACTCTTCTTTCTTCTCTTTGTGTGTTATTGTGGGTTCACCACGTGGGCAGGGGTGGTTGGAAGCTCCCCAGGGATGTTTGCCTCCCTGATCCTGATTTTCCATAAAGTCCATGGGTTCATTGTGCAGACAACCACAAGTAGCTGTGTTTAAAAACCAGGCCAAATAGCTCTCTCAAAATCAGAAAAAAACTATAATAATCCATTGCAATAAAATTTAAAATTAATAATGTTTTGGGATGATTGAGCTAATTATGATGTGTCTGTCCACATAATTCTATATTGGCTGTTAACAAATCATTCAAGCTATGGACTGTCCCTCACCCAGAGCACTGATATCTGTAGTTCATAAAATTAAGAATACGAGAAAGGAAATCTGTAGCAGTAATTTTAAATCTCTGCAGCCTCCGTATTCTCTGTCAAAATCCAATGAGCCAGGCCAATTGAAACAAAAGTTTGTTAGAGAAAACGGTCTCACAGTGTGGATATAAAAATTTAATTAATTAACAAAACAGGCTAATTAGAGAATCAGATTGGGATTTAGTAACAGCATCCAGAGCCCTAAAAAAATTAATTACATGTGTGCAATCCACAAGCTGTGATGATTTGGGCCAAGAGATTATGACTCTGGAATCTCCTTTGAACATCGGGAAAAGGTGAGAGAGGTCTGGTGACCAGGTTCAGATCAAAAGGATCAGTGCAGGAGGGCTTCTAAAGCAGAGTCCACTTTTAGAATTTTTTTAGAGATTTAGAAATCTCTAAAAAAATTTAGAGATTTTTAGAGATCTCCACTGGTGACAGTGGCATAGCCAAGGTCGGCCTTTGCCTCAGGGGATCCTACTTATTTTCATCTTCTTGAATATATCTTTGAAATTATCCCCATTTCCATGGATCTATTTACAAGAGGTTGCACAGAAATGTTCATTATAATTAATAATGAAAGCAGCTGCCAGGACCATCCCTGTTCATTTATCCAGCCCCCACCGTGGCTCATGCTGAGCCCCATCTCTGCTGCCACAGCTGGGTGCTCTGGGCCTGCTGGTTTGATCCTGCCAGGCTGGAGCACGTGCAGCTATAAATCACTGTCAATCTGGTGCAGACAAAATCAGCATTTCAGCCTGGCTGCAATGGACAACCCAGCCCTGGCTTCCACGAAGTGAATTTACTCTCCAAGAAGGACAATCCTTAAAGATGTGTCTGCAGCCAGCCTGCCCTGTCCACTCCTCCTTTCTTTTCTTCCTGGAGGTGCCCCTAAATGCCTGTGGTGGTCTGAGGGATGCTCCCTGTGCCTGCCAGGAAGGATCCTTGATTCTTCACCGTGGATTGCTCTGCAGGACTCAGCAGCCCCAGGAAAAGCCCGTGGGGATCCGGGTCCATCAGGGTGAGGGGAGCAGCAGACAGAATAGAAAAAACCCTCTCAGCTGATGTTCACAGAACATAAACCTGGAGTTTCAGCCAGCACATTGCTTTCACTTTGCAGTAGCAGAGCTTTTGTTGAAGGTCCATTCCCACACCTCTAATGAGAGCCAGACTTTCACGAGAGCCATGAAAATAAATCGGAAAGCTTCAGCCTTTGGAGTGGTTCTAGCTTAGGTGGCATTTGCAGGCACTGCCATCTTACATTTGTAAAACTTCATGTCTTTCTCCTGCTCTGAATGAAGTGGTCGTGCTATGACACACAGTCAAAACAGAACCAACCATACCACAGGATTTGCCTCCTCTCTGAGTGTCAAATCCGTACCTTGTGTCTGCCTGGTTCTCACTAAACACAACTTCCCAACTTGAGCCATTTTTCTCTACATTGTTTTGAAGAGTAACGAGCTCAAGGTGAAATCTGAGACTTAAAAATTTGAGGAAAGGAGACGGGGCAGAAAGTATTTTTGAATCCCACCAGAGCTGAAATGCCAGTGTTTGCAATGCCAACCCACACACCTCTTGGCAGCTCTTAGCAATGTTTCAGAACACAGCTACAAGAGAGTTGCCAGCATAAGAAATTCTGCCTTCCAGAAACTTAAAAACTTGTTTTTCTGCACTGTGCGACTGGGCTCTTGGCTGTGGGTTAGAAGTTCCTCTGGGTGGAAGTAGGTGTCCAACAGCAGAGGGCTCTTTCGGCTCAGCAAATGATGGAATTATCAGCCCTAGTAGCTGAAACCAACTGATAAAACAAATTAAAAGCAAGACAGAAATGAGCTGGGAATTTAAACAGCAAAGCTAAACCTTATTGGAACAGCTCAGCTGCTGACAGATGTGATGGAGAAGTGAGAATGTCTTTAAAAGTGAATTTTGCTGTAGAAATAACCTAATAAAACACTCCTTCTAGCTGGTATTATGTAGTAGATCAAAATGGATAACCATAACAATCCATTCCAAATTTACAGCTTCTTATTCCCCTATGAAAAATGTTGGAAGTTGAGGATTGGGGTGGTTAACATGATTTTAATTCTTCCATTTTTTATGTTGGTATTCTAGAAATTTGTTTTGAAACAAATGCTGTCCACGGAAATTTCACATTTTACTGAATGAATTTTTTTTTTCAATTCTGAATTTGTTGCTGATCATTATTGTAGAAAACATTGCTGTATCTGTCTATTCTGTGGGGAAATTGTGATTAATGTCTGTATAATCTGAGTTTGCCAATTAGAGGTTACTTAGCTCAGCATCGTGAGTAAATACAGTGAAATTATTTCAGCCTACACGTGGGGTTTCTTTGTGGGACATAGGGAATATTTGCATGTAAACTGAACACAGGCAGCTCTTTGAATTTCGTAAATAAATACCATATGTCAAACCTTTTCACATGCCCTTGTGTAAATTGTTGGTTTGTTTGCACTCTGTAACCAGATGTTGCTATATAAAATATCTCCCATGCCGAGGGCTGTTACTCCAGGCTGCAGAGAGAAGAAGGAACAGCGTTCTTGCCTTTTTTTCCTTCCAGGTACAGCACTTTATAATATTTTATCTCTTACTCAGAAAGGATCCAGTCTTGATTTACACACTCAGAAAGCAGCAGGTGATATTTAGGCAGTGCTCAGTGCTGGCATTTCCATCAGCCTTGAAAATTGCTCATTCTCCTCTTCCTTGGAGGTGATGCCACCTCTTAGTCCCCGGGCACTGGGCTGAGCCTCATGTGGAAACCTGTTCCTTTTCAAGAGAAGGAGCCCGGGGCACAGACTGCACATCCCCGAAAATGAGCAGGTTTATGGGATCTCGGGATGGTTTGCACTGGAAGGAACCTTACTGATCATCTTGTTTCACCTTCCACTGGACCAGGTTGTTCAGAGCCCTGCCCAACCTGACCTTGAATGTTTTCAGGGATAAGGAAAACTGTTCCAGTGCCTCACCACTTTCATTCTAAAAAACTTCATCCTTATCTAATTTTAATCCTTTTATCTCCTCTTAGTTTACTCTCCTTCTGTTGCCAGGGCCTCTTTCATAAGCAATAAAAGGCTGGGGGGGGGAAAGAAAAAAAGGGCATTTGTGGGCATTTATCTCTCATAACAACTGTGGGCATTTCAGTGGCAGCAACTTTTCAGAGCTAACTGCTCCCTTTGGAAACGTGCAGCTCTTCACACACAAAGGGAGGTGAGGCAGGATCTTCTTCAAATTCTGAATTCTGCAAAGCTGGAATCCCGCTGAGAGAACCTTACAGATTAAAGGGAAAGGTAGGGGGGAGCTCAGAGACTTTGCTGAGTGCCCAGAGGGGTGAGAAGGACCCATTGTCCCTCCGAGAGCAAAAGGCAGATCCAGCCACGTTTATGAGTCTTGTGGCAAAGGAAATACTTCCTTCAAATAAAGAATACAGCACCTCACAACAGTCTTCTGCTTTGATCTGCTCAGCTGCACTTGTCACTGCTCAAAACCTTTGTGCATCGTTTGTATTTGGAGAGGTCTGAAGCAATTAGAAGGAAGTGGGAAGAGCTCTTCTGCCGTATGAGCTTGGAGTTCACTGAAATGGCCCTTGCACAATGAACGGGCCACCAACTGCTGGGAAACTCCATCAGAAAACAGCATTTCAGTGAAAAATTAGCCTGCTAAGGAGCAAGTTCAGTTCTGTTCAGCTGAACAATGTACTGAGAATGTCTCTGAGCATATGGCTCCCCTATGATCCCCATTTAAAAACAATCTGAACTGATGGATGAGGGAAATTAGAGGGTACATCTGAGCATTTTCTACAGCTGTCACAACAGAAAAATATTTCATCTTCCCCCATACAGGAATATAGAACTAAAAATTCTGTAAGGCCCCCAGCCCTACCAGCATGTTTCCCACATGATCAGCAATAAGGGCAGAAGGCCTGGGTGATGTTTATCCCATAAATGCTGCTTTTAACCACCTACTGGCTTCACTCATGTCTATTGTCATCTGATAGCAGAGTCTGTCTCTGAAAATAAAACCATAATGTATTTCATATCAGCAGTGTGTTGCTAATTTTATTCCTACTACAGGTTTCCCTAAGCCCATCACAGGAATTTCTGGTCGTAGGTTTGGATGCAGTAGTTGATGAAATCAAAGTTAGTGGTTCAATAAGGGAAGTGCTCATCTGAAACTTGAACAGGTTTGGTGCTCTGTACTAGGGAATACCCCACCCAATTTTTGCTGCTGGGTCTCCATACTTATGCAGAAACCTGGCACCAGGTATTCCCGGGGACTTCCACCCCGCAGACTCCACAGGGGCCAAGATGTTCAGGCTCCATGGCCACCACAGCTCACAGCATCATAGCAGAGCTGGAAAAAGCTTTGTCATGTGCTGTGGAAAGTTCTTACAGCAAAGGGGACCACTGGCAGGTGAAGAAATAATCTTTTAGATCACCTGCACATGAATTTTCAGACACCACCTGAATACCTGTAGGTATCTGTGTTCCTGTTTTACCTCCTCATGTTCTCAGCAGAAAAGCAGAAAACAGAAGAACCATGCAGATGTAGAGACTCTTTGTCAGGTTCTGGGTCTGTTTATCCAAAGTGTGGTGAAATAATCTTGATGTGGATTTGCAGTTAAGGGAAATGGTCTTGTTCAGATTCAGATACTGGGGTGAAAACTAAGTCTTGAAATAAAATCTCCCAAATGTTTTCTTAATATTTTTTTTTCCTGTGGCTGAACTAATAATATTTAAGAAAATACTAAAGGACCTCTGGCAAAAACCAGCTGGTAACATGCATATATGTAAAATCTTCTACTAAAAGCTCAAGGATGAGCTATTTATTTGATTGATGACCTGTGGTCCAAGAGTAACCATGTACTTGGTCTTGGATTCCTCTGGGAAGCAAAGAAACCACATGAGCCCAGCTTTAGGATCTGCCATGCCCAGAAGGTGAAATAACTCCCATTTCTGAGCTGAGCTCAATTTCATATTGCAATATTCAGTTCACTCAGGCTGCAGATACAGCCCCGCCTAGTGCTTTCTAAAACTGATCTTTGTCATTAGTGCAATAGCAAGGCAAGAGTTTCTGAATCCCCCAATAATGCCAACAATTTGATTTGTCCTTTTGCAACCTTTCCTTATCTGTGAGTCAGTCCTGAGTCTGTAAATATCAGAGTATTTGCTTCTCTGATAATGAGCAGTAAAATCTATTCATCTTTATAAATACGAGGAGGCTGGGAAAGTTACTGAACTGCTCTAGAACTAAAGAATGCAGCTACTTTGCATTTCTGGTGCTGTAAAAGGCTCTTTGCCTTCTACACATCCTCCCTTGCAATGTTTTAATAAGAAACAGCTTTACTGACAGAGTAATGGCACAGAAACCCCACACTAACCCATTGTTGAGCAGTAGCCACAGCAGTGATACCTTTTAATAAGCTTAACAGTCAAAATTCAGTGAATCTCAGCCCGTGTGGCTGAGGCAGCTGGATATTATCAAATGTGAGGTGTCAGAAGATAAAGATTATTGATAAGAACTGTAACAATCACTGGTGAAACCTGGAAACTCTTCAGCCAGGACCTTCCGTGGTAGTTTGATGCCCTAACTTTAATGGGAATTGGCAGTAAGATGTTCCGTAGCAAAATGTAAGTTATACAAAGAAAAGGAAACGAAGCAGAACTTTTAAAAAGCAATACATAATTTAAAGCCTGGAAGAGATGCCTTATAATGAGAAACTTCACATTCGTTCTGCTTAACAGAGTGAAGATCGAGAGCCTCTTGTTTGCATCAAAAACATCTTTGCAAGCTGCAGAGAGAATCAAGTTATCTCTAATTTATTCTACATTTTGGGAGGGGAGAAGTGATCTTGCTGGGCTCTTCAGCTGGCATGTCCATGGAAAGACACGCAGAGCTTTTCTCCTGAGTTTGGTGGTTGTTAATGACGGTGAGAAATGCACAGAGAAAACCTCCACAGAGCTGAGGAAGCACAGGCGTTTTGGAACACTTGCTCTGATGTCTTTCACTCCTTCTCTATTGCCATCCCAACTGCACTTTCTCCACTCAGGGCCTCTCTTTGATGCATCCCATCTCCTTCTTTGCCTCTCCCACCTGGCTGTGTTTCTGTGGCCACAGGGACAGTATTTCTGAGGATGTATCAGGATGATTTTACCAAGGACCTCGGGGAGTTTCGTGGCTCTGGACTGCTGTGCTGAAGAGCACGGTGTATCATATCCAACTAAATGTTTTTAAAATCTCTAAAAATTTTAAAATCTCTCTAAAAATCTCAATAGAAGTCTTTCTTCTTGAGCTAGAAAATGTGTTGCACTGCTTCTCAATCCCAGCTTGTCCAAACATTGTCCCTCTGGTATCTATTGATCAGAGCTGATGTCCTGATCTCTTCATTGCTATCAGGGAAAAGAGAAATCTTAAGATGTATTAATGTATGATTGTAAACAGCATTTTTTCTGTCAAGGTGCCTCTTTTCTGGCTTGTGCAAACGATAAAACTGCCTATGTGTTGGAATTGATTGTAAGTAGAGCTGACTTGAACCATTCATGCTGTCTGAGTGATTAAAATTCTCCAGATGGATCCTCAGAATGCAAAGGTCATATAATTAGTGTCCCTTTAAGTGAGAAATTCTTTCTTCAGGGTCTGTCTGCAAAATAGAGTGGAGTACATAACATGGGTGTCTCTGCAGAGTTCAGTTCAGTATCTTCATGCTGTAGCACCTCCCAGGTGAGGAGAAAGGTCCCCATTTAAAAGACATTTTATACTTAATAGTGAGTGTCATATGAGCAGCAAGGACCTTTATTATGAAGTTTTTAAATAACAAGCTTAACTTTTTACTCTTTAATTTCAATTTTTCTCCTCCTTTGGTCTGTATTAACTACAGATGCATTTGCTACAAGAAAATATGACTTTGGAAAGATGCCAGATTTTTATTTTCCTTATTACAAGTCCTGGAAATAAATAGCTGCTAAATTATTTAGATAATCTCAACTGCATTATTTATTAATTAATGAAATTATTTTGATTAAATCACCAGCTGCTGAATCTAAGTGTAAATCTAAACCACGAGTTTCTCTTGTATTTTCTGCCACTTTTTGCCTCTGATGTATCTGTAGATGGTTGAAGTTTTTCTTATGCCTAGGACAGGTACACACACTCTAAAGCAGAATTTCAGTGCAGCTTTTCTAATGAAGTACTTTATTTACATTCAGACCAGAAGAATAATTTTATTAATAATTAATTATTGATTATTTTCTGAGATGCAGAAGGGCTGAGAAATATTGAATTGACAAAATTTCCAGCAGAACTTTGGGATGATGTGTACAGCAACGTAAACACAGGCAAAGCGATGACAAATGAAAGCTTCACCTTTGGAGGTCTCATGAAAGGCCTGGATTAAGGGACTCTTCATTTAGTTTTGCACAACTTCAACATCCCCCACCACATTTTCCTTTTTCACTGTTTTCTTCTCCACTTTGTTACCTCACAAGTGACTCTTGCCCAGCAAATCAGTGTCTTTAAGTTTCCCCCTAAATGTTTTTGAATTTATTTCAAGATTCTACCTCTGGTGGGGTTGAATTCTGCCTTGGGTTCGATTCTAGATGCAGTTTTCTGTGGTTGTGGAGGGAAGCCTTTATTTGGATGCTGAGGAATGTCAGTGGCAGATGTAGTGCAGTGGTTACGCTCTGGACTCCTTCAGGCAATTTTCCCTATAAATGCCAGGGCTCTCTCTGTGCCCAGAAAGGATTTTTTTTCCTCCAGGAAGACTCCATTAGGAGCTGAATTCCTTTAAATTGTTGTGTCTTTTTACACGCATCCTGCTTTATAACATGACTAATTCAATCTCACTTAAGTGTAAGAGTAACCTCATCCTAAAAGCTGACAATCTTCCTCAAAACTGTCTTATGGTTTTAAGGGACCATACAGATTTTAGCAAGGCTGTTCTATTAATAAGTTACTTCTACTGCTTCTCTCTGTCCTTTCAGAGTTATAGCCATTGTCTGCTTTATTTCCACTGTTTCTCTCTTTCTTTTGAGCTGTCTGGGAGAAGGAGGAAAGCTTGTGAGGTATTATTAAACCCCAGCTAGGGTTGTCTATCCTGGACAGATTCAAATATCAATCACCTTTCTAAATTTTGTTCAGTGGGAATTATATAAAGAGTTTAAGACATCTGACTTCTTAGTCATTGTATTTAACAATATGGACATCTTTGCACATTTTGAAATGCCCATGATGCTTCTGGTGTTCAACAAGTATCCTAAATAAATATATATTAATTAAAAATGGAAATCAAAGAGAAAAAGGTCAGCTTAATCCTTGAGAACTCGATTCCAGCATTCAGTCAAGGATAAACTGACATGCCACCTAATGGAGAGAAATAAGGAACTTCTGGAAAATTGAAGTTTGCGGGGAGTCATAGCTGAAGATCCTTAAAAATAAAAAGGAAAGTTCTGATTTTTAAAGAAAATCTAAAATCTCTCTCTTGCTTTCAAAATGGATGTGAGAACATATCAGCTTCAATCAGCATTTAAGTTTAGAATTCCTTCCCAAAACAACCTCTATAATATCCATTTTAAAATAGAAATAAATCTGTGCTAGTCAACGAATGATAAAATCCTAAGGGATTTTTCTGCAAGCTGGAGGTTTTCCCTCAGCCTAATTTCTTGTATCACTGACCTGCGAGGCAGTTAAACACAGGGGAAGGTGAAGTGTGAGCCTGCCAGAGGGGATGGCAGGAGACAATCCATGATGGACAATATGGAAGAATTGCGTGTCCTCAGAAAGAGTTCCTGGCCCCAGCTGCCCAATCCACAGGGAAATGGGGACATTTACAGCAAACCTTTGATCCTCACCAGTCATTCTCTGAGGCTGTCCCTTCTTCAAAAGTGCAAGGAAAGGAACAGGATGCTCTTCCCTCACTAATGAGCAAGAAACTCCTCCAGGGTCCCCAGGGAGCAGCAGCTTCTCTCACCCTAGATGCAGAACCAGAGTTTCCCAGATTCCAGCTGTCCCCACAGCTGATTTCCCAGTTCCACAGGTAGCCACAAAGCCAATCTCCTGTGCCAGAGCTGCTCCTTCAGGCCGAGGGCTGATCTGCCTTCTCCGTGACTTGGAAGAAAGGATTTGATCTTCCCCCTTGCCCAGCTTTACGTGCACAGTTTTGCCCACACACCTCTCTGCTCAGCCCTGGGAAACAACTAAATAATGTTTTCTGCCAGTTGTCTGCACTAAATAAACCCTCTGCTGCCTCTGAAATATGCTGATAAATTTCAACCAACACTGATCTGGAGTCTCCACTCCTCGATAGGAGCACGTTTCTCACATGGCAGGCACATTGCTGAGGGTCCAGAGGCCAAATCCCTGTCTGCTGGCCAACATCTGGGGCATCATATTTTAAAGGCAAACATTCCGGGTCATTATAAACTGCACTAATCCCCCTTGCTGAAATTTGCGTTTCTAAACCCAAGAGGGCTCGTGATGCATTTGTCCTGCCACATGTTGTGGTGTTTAATCAGAAGGTTAATTCATTGATTGACTGACTGCCTCCCCTCAGCCTGCTTTGCTACTAATCTTCCATACAAATGGGGTTAGGGAATATAATTTAGATTTACCAGCAGAAACAAAGCATCCAGCAGCCCTGCTAGGGTGGAAAGCATAGGGAATTCAGGGGAAAACAGCAAGGCTGAAGTAAAAAATCAAATTAACACTAAAACCCTCGTGCTGAAAATGGTGACAATTAAGCAGAGCAAATTGGGAAAAAGAAATGTTGTGCTTCAAGCAGGCAGGGCTGGGCACAAAGGCAGAGGGGTGGAGAAAAGAGCAATGTCCCTCACACCTTGTAGTGAGTGTTCATGAGCCACTGTCCTGTGAGGTCTGAAATGGGTGCGCAGTGCCCGGGCTGAGGGTTCCTCTGAGCCCCCAGATGTCCATGGTGGCTTGAGGACCCCCAAAGGACACTGGCATGACCCCCAAAGTGGCTGTGACTGCTGAGCCGGGGCATGGCAGCTGCACTGCCACGGCTGCGATGAGCAGAAATCTGGCCTGGTTGATTTAAAGCACCCAAACTACAAAAATTAAAAGACATTAAATAATCTCATCGCTCTGAACATCTTCCACCAAAAAACCCCAGCTGAGAGATCTTTTCTTCCTGGAAAAAAAGCAAAAAAATAAGCACTGGGTTTGTTTCTAGCTCAGTTTCTCAGCCCACCTCCCCTCCTGCCCTGGCACAGAGCAATCCTGCCCCTGCAGGCTGCAGAGAAGTGAGAACCAGCATCTCCACGTCAACCCCTCCGTGCTGCTGTCACAGCTTCGGAGCAGTTTCTACCCTGAAGGTAAATCCTGTCAGTCTGTCTATCAGCCCAGCCACTGAGATTTAAAAGCACCATGAGCTCGCCAGGCTGGGGACCCAGCGGGCTCTGGGGACTCTCTGGAATCACTCAGTGGGAAAGAAAACAGCAACTTTTGCCTAAGTGGCACAGCTTTTGCAACGTGTAGGGAACATTTCTTTATATCCACTGTCAACCTTGTGCTGCTCTGGTTGTCACTATCAGCCAGCTGTGCCATGAAATGCTATGGAATGCCACGGAATGCCATGGAATTCATCTCCCATGCCAAGGGATTGAGGTGCTGCTCTGAGACCTGGTGGTTTCCCCATGTTCACTCTGAAGAATTCGCAGATGTGTGGCTCGTTGGTTCTTGTTCCCCTGAGTGTCACAAGGCTGCAGAATAAAACCAAGCACTTGTCCCACAACTTGTCCCACCACAGAGGAGAGGACACCGATGGAGGGGAGGACTGTGTGTGCTGACACTGCTGGGTTGGAAGATGCTTTGATGGGGTTTGGGAGAAAGGCAGGGATCTTGCTGAAACTAGTGGTGGGAAGGTGAGAATTATATAGAATTATATCATCTATATTATTATATAGAGTTACGGAATCATGGAATGGTTTGGGTTGGAGGGGACCTTAAAGCCCATCCAGTCCTCCCCCCCTGCCATGGGCAGGGACACCTTCCACTATCCCAGGCTGCTCAAAACCCCATCCAGCCTGGCCTTGGACACTTCCAGGGATCCAGGGGCAGCCACAGCTGCTCTGGGCACCCTGTGCCAGGGCCTCCCCACCCTCATAGGGAACAATTCCTTCCCAATATGCCATCTCTCCCTGCCCTTTGTCAGTGGGAATCCATTCCCCCTTGTCCTGTCACTCCAGGCCCTTGTCCAAAGTCCCTCTCCGGCTCTTTTGGAGCCCCTCTAGGTGCTGGAAGGGGCTCTAAGGTCTCCCCAGGATCTCCATCTGAATTAATAAATAAGCATCAGGCAAAGTAATTTTCCACCTCTGCCTCCGTTTTCTTCTCTCTCCCATCCTCTCATTAAAATGCTTTACTTGTGGAAGTCAGGATAATTTTCCACTGGGCAAATGAGAGGAAAATGGGTCAATCTCAGGGTCAGAAATGAGGGAAGGAATCGCAGCTGCCTTTTTGGAGAGTGCTGTGTTTGAACTGCAGTCTCCTGCTTTCCCTGGCAATGAAAACCCCCCTCAGTAGATGGTGGCAAAGACCACTGCTGAAAGAGGCTCAGTGAGATGCTGACTTCAATATCTCTGCTGAGCCTTCATTCTTTTGTGCAGAAAAACCCAGCCAAAATGAGCGTGCTTTGAAACTGCTGAATGCAAATCCTCACCAACTTGAAATTTTACCCAAGTGAAATGGGCAAAACTTTTCCTTTCAGCCTGGTCATTGTTCATTAGCCTGGGTGACTTGTCATCTGAATTTTTTTTTTCTTCAGAAAACATCAAAATCAAGTTTTTTGGCCTGTCTCTACCTTATATTCTAATATAAATGCTTTACTAGAATGATAAGCTGGCAGAACTCTGTCTTGGGACACAGCCCGTGCAGCCCACAAGCAGAGTTTCCTTTACAGGCTTTGAGCCAATTGTAAAAAGAGAGAGAAAATGAAAAATATTTTAATGGAAGCACCCATTTTTAATAAAAATAATATTTTAATTGAATAAGAGATTATTCACATGATTCCACTTTCAGAGTGGATCAAAATCATATGTAAAAATTACAGAATTTTGATAAAATTGTTAAAGGCTGATGTTCACTGGCTTTATATATCACTTCTTAAAAAAATCTTTTGAAGATTACTATGTAACAAAATTTTCCTCTTAGTTTAAGAAGTAATTCAGGACATTATCATGGATTGACTCTCAAAGTCGCCTTCCCTGAGAAATGTTTATTCCATATTTGGCTGCTTTTCACTCTTTGTCTCGTTTCAGTCTCCCAAAACCAAGAACAAAAACTTGAGGGATGTTGTTTGGGGCTTGGACAAGAAAAATAGATTCAAGAGGGCTTTTTGATCTGCTCCAGTTAGAAATGAAATGGATTGTTCTCTATTTTTTTTTAATTAGTGTGTCTGAACAATTTTGATTTCTTGGGACAATACCAAGCCAGAAGTATTCAAAATGTTCCCGAGATCCAACAGGGTAATTCAAATTGGGGTGTCCTATTTACTGTTCTCTTGGAGGAGCTGGAATTTTCTGACTGGTTTGGCTTTTCTTTACCCTCCCCACTGGATGGTAAAGGATGAGTCTGAAATGTGTCTGGCAGATCCCAACCAGGATGGGGATCCAAATATGTGGAGCAGGGAGCCTTTAAAGGCAAAGATATCACAGTTCACCAGGAAAATGTCACCAGTAATAACTGGCAGAGTTTTTTCAGTGGAATAGGGTGCCCAGAGAAGCTGGGGCTGCCCCTGGATCCCTGGCAGTGCCCAAGGCCAGGTTGGACAGGGCTTGGAGCACCCTGGGACCGTGGAAGGTGTCCCTGCCATGGCAGGGGTGGCACTGGATGGGCTTTAAGGTCCCTCCCAACCCAAACCACTCTGTGAGTCTGTATCCAGAGCTGTCAGAAAAGGAAGGTACATTTTGTGTGGGAATATCCCTGAATTCAAACCCTCTTGGCGTGGATAAAAAAACCCCAGTGAATCAATAACACCCCCAGAACACACTCAAGAGGATAAACAGTAATTAAACTTTCCTTTTTTTGAAGATCCCTGTCCGTATTTTAGGAGGTAAACCCATTGTGGCTTCATCACACAATGTGTTCAGGGAAGGCAGAGATTTTTTAAGTTAGAAAATGCATTTTGCTTACCCTGCTATTCTCAGGGTAAGGATTACCCTGGATCTGTTGTACTTTCTGCTCTACAAGCTGGTCTCTGGTGACTTACTGAGGAGTGTGTTTTCTGAAATAAAAAGCTTTTTCTTTAAACAAACTGTGGCATGGCTTTTCATCCAGCTGACAAAACAAAACAGAGACCGTTTTCAGCAGTGTGTGGGAGTGGGTTTGGGGGGCTTCTGTTTACATGCAAGAATTACTTGAGGCAATGAATCAAATTGCTGGCAACTTGTGCTGTCAGGACCCTACAGTTTCTTCTTCTTTGTGTAATAATATTTACTCTCAAAGGACCCCCAACTACAGCCTCAAAATGTCAGTGTAACAGATAAATTTCACTTACAAGACACAACAGACTCTTCCTTTTTTCCTTTACCATGAGGCTGTGGTTTCTGCTTCAGATTACTTTCCTTAGTTCTCCCCCTACACTCATTTTCCTGTAGCAACTTCCACAAGGTTATTCTTCATATCTATCAGCATGAAAAAATGCACATTCTGAGACAGAAATATTATTTAAAAAGCTTTTGCAAGTCTCAAACCCAGCTCGTTTATTTTATTTAAATAAGAACAGATTTTTCTGAATTTGCTACCATTTCTTGGTAATAACCCACAGTGCATTAATAAAATGTATTTTGTTGCTTGCAGTCACTGTAGGTTTTCCAGAGGTTATCCCAGTAATAAAAAGCACATTCAGATATGTTCTGTAAGTGGAATAAAGAAAAAACAAATAAGGTCAGCCCAGCAGAGAGGTTTCAGTGGCATTCCTCAATCTGTACCTGTTTGAATCCTGTTCCTCGTTGGTTCCCCTAAAAAAAGGAACCAAAACCTTCCTCAGTTTGACCCCTGCAGTCTGAGGTGCCCAGCAGAAGATGCTGCTGTCCATGGAGAACATGCCCATGGTGTGACCCAGCACCCTGTGGTGTCACAGTGCTGCAGTCAGTGACACGTATTCCATCGACTTCATCTGGATTTTCATCAAAACGAAGTAAAGTCAGTCCAATTTTTTGATTACTGAAAAAAGAATTTAGATGATTCACCTTGAAAACTAATTAAAATGCTCACTAAAAAGTGCCATGTTGAGTCCAGGCAAGCTAAGCAAAGTCATTATGTTGCAACCAAGGAAACATATTCAATTTTTAAAATGGTAGAACCTGTGTTGTCGTTATTGCTATTATTGTTATCCCTGAAGGAAAGAGGGAATAAAAAGTGTAAAAGATCCTACTGTATTTTTAATGTTCCCATGAGTCCTGAGTCACAGGTTTTCTCCTTCTCGGGTTAGAGCTTTAATAAGAGGGTAATTTCCGAGTTGGCTGTGTGTCAGGAGTATAATCTTTATCCCGCTTTTTAGAACAATTAACACTTGGAAGGCTGTGATTGTGTTATGTCACACGTTGTGACAGATTGTGCTATTCCACAGAAACTACTGCAGGAATTCCCAATGTCCTCAAAACCCCACTGCTCTGTGTACCTAACTCATGTTCTATTTAACTAACTTAGAGTGCAACCGTGTACTCAGAACTCAGGCCATTGTAGTTCTGGTTCTGAACAGTTGAAAACTTCAAGTACTTTATTTGCATTTATTTGTGATTCTGTGGTGATCTAAATAAACAATTTCTCACTAATAAGGTCTCAGTCTGTAGCTCTGTCAAGCACGAGGCAGGGTGGGGTTGGGCCTTAAAGTGTTTTTCATCAGAATAGAGATTTTAGTTCAGATTTTTAGATCTTAATTTTCCATTTTTCTGAGAAAAATAATATCAGTCACATATTGCTCAGGTGACACCTTGGAAATCAGTGAAACTGGTCCTATATTCAACAGCAGCACAAACTGCTGCTTCTGTGCTTGTTTCCAGATACTTGTAAAACGTCAGCTCTGCAAAAAGAGTAGATGCACAGATCATTTTGTAGAGGGTTTTGACAGTTCAACCATGAACCAGAGCAAGGAGACAGGAGATTTCAGGAGGATGTGTTGAAATGTTGATTTCTTCTTTTTTTTTATATGTGTAATCTTCTTTTAATTTTTAAACCTAACTTAGAAATTTCTATCCATCTGACTTTATTCCTTTTATTCTTCAAGCCACATTTTAGAAAAGCATATGGTATTTTATATAAAAAATATATGGCAATGTATATTCTGAGACCATATTTACCAGTGAAACCCCCAAAATAAGTATAATACAATTGGTTATGGGAATTAGTGTTAGAAGGGGAGGAGAAGTGGCAACAAAAGGTTGGGATAAATAAGGAGGAATTGGAGGAAATACGAGAAGAGCAGGAACACAATGAGCTGTATCATTTTCTTAGGATATGGGAACATCCCCAAGCCTGGATCTCCAGCTGACACAAATCTGTGGCTGTACACTGATATCAGCTCATCAGTGTCAGCACTGATAACTCAGGATCACCTCCCAGGCTCCACCACCCTTCAGGAGGTTGCCTTGAGGGACTGGGAATGAGCCTGTGACAGCAGGGAGCAATGATAAAAGTTAGGATTGGGGCTTAATGGCTTTAAGACCCCTGGCCAGTGCTGCTCCCTGAGGAGCTGTAAAGTCACTTGATTTGTGTATTTGTCCCACTTTCTCTGTGAGTGGTGCCCAGCTAACCTGATGGCACCTGGAATGGTGACAGTGTCTCTCTGTATGTTTCACTTCACCCATACAATCACTATTTTACAAAAATTTGTACCTGTTCCCTTCCAAACTATCAGTGTTAGCCTCATTCCGCTTCCTTGAGCTTAGCAAAAGGAAAGAGAACATTTTCTTGGAATAATGAACCAAAATAATATCATATTTTATAAAGAGAGCTCCAATCCTGCCATCCAGAAAATGATAGCTTTATGTAACAGGGCAAGGGCTGGCTTTTTAGTAGAAACCATAATAAATGCATTAAATAAAACCATGTGGTGCTAATTGATTCAAGGCCTGCTCTATTTTCCTGTGTTGGCACTTCCTCCTCCTTTAGCTCAGCATAGATTTGGTATTTCCTGAGAGTCTCAGGTGTTAGGACAGAAAATGCATTTTTATTTGTACAATGTTTGTCATGGTAAAAGCACAGAACTGTGTTGGTTTGGGGTCAGAGCGTGAGCAGAATCTTGTGAAAACAGATGAATGCAAATGCTTGGCTTAGGAACTCTACCTGAGTAACCAACTCACCTGCAGCGATAATGAGGTAAATAACGAGGCAATAATGAGGCCAATCCATGGAGTTTCCTCACTGCCTGGGCTCCCAGTGCTTGTCTTGACCTGGGGGAGGGCTGGAGATCAGCCAGGCACCAGGAGCAGCACCCAGCACTCGCAGGAGCCAGCCCAGAGAACAGCCCTGCACACACCGTGCCAGCCACGGGCGATTTTATTACAAGGCACCTGGTAATGAATGTTTTCTTTAGAGCTCCGTCAGCTGAACTTATTTAATGTGTAAGAGTCTCGATTTTCTTTTAAAAAGAGGTTCATTTCTAGCCTACGTGGCTGGGAAGGCAAACATGAAAATGAAGCAGGAAACAGGGAAATGTAAGTTTCAGAAAAAGCCCTAACGTTTCATTTTAATTAATCTCACATTTCGTGGGTTTGGACTTTGCATTTTTCAGTACATGGCATTAGCAGCAGTTCACATGTTTTATATAATATTTTTTTCATTTAATTAAACCTGAATGATCTGAAAGTATAGGATTTCCTACGTGACCAAATGGTTTTTAGAGATTTTTTTTTGTCTTGTAGACAGACCATGGTCCAAGAACGAAGAACCTTGTGCAGGAAGGCTCAGTAAAACTGACATTTATCAGGACCTGTACAGAGTGAATATCCTACAGACGCTTTGGTTGAATTCCAACCTCTGTAGAATGGTACAGAGCACAGCCCACATCAGACTTGAGCTGGTGATGAACGAGATAAAGAAAGAGGCAAACCCTGGGAGGCAGGAACTGATTCTTTGCCCTTATCAAGTGAAACCAGCTGTGATAAGCCCACATATGGGCTGAAGGTGTTCCCCAGTGCTGATGGGCTGCAATGAGGCATAACTGACTCAACTGCACTGATGTGGTATCAGCTGTATCACCTTGGGAGGTGTCAAAGACTCCTGAAGTGTCTGACCCACAACATTCCACCACCCAGGTGTCCATGATCCACAACATTCCACCACCCAGGTGTCCATGATCCACAACATTCCGTCATCCAGGTGTCCGTGATCCACAACATTCCGTCATCCAGGTGTCCATGATCCACAACATTCCACCATCCAGGTGTCCAGGACCCACAACATTCCACCATCCAGGTGTCCATGATCCACAACATTCCACCATCCAGGTGTCTGTGATCCACAACATTCCATTATCCAGGTGTCCATGATCCACAACATTCCGTTATCCAGGTGTCCATGATCCACAACATTCCGTCATCCAGGTGTCCGTGATCCACAACATTCCACCATCCAGGTGAAACTCCCTGCCCCAGGGGAGGCACCTGGGGGTTCCTACGTACACCTAAGTGACATAAAACCAGTAGATGGGCCTGGGGCTTTCTCCCCAGTGCTTCTTTGGGATTTCTCCTACCCCCCTGATGGATCCAGACTGCGACTATTGCTTTGACCAAGACACCAAAATTGCAACAATGAAGTCTCATTGCAAGGCTTAGAGATGGTGAGATCTTTCTACTCTTGCTCTTTCCTTCTCTTTCTTCTACATTTTCTCAAGTGCTATTTTTATGCTTTTATATTGTCATAGTCCTACAGATAACAACAACCAGAACAGCTCCATGTGTGTTTTCCCGTGCAAGCCAATTTTTCTACAATAAATCCTCCATGTGGGTATTTACAAACACTGATCATTCGGTGCCATTTCACTCTCACCCACCCCAAGGGCTCTCTTAACAGCTGCCCGGGTTTTTCTGTGTTCTGGGGTGGGATAACAACCCTGTAGCTGATAATGCCTCCCTACCAGCCTGTGTTAGCCCAACAGGCAGCACGGCAGGGCCACGAGCAATGGAGGAATCTGAATCATTTCAAGAGTGTTTGGGACAGATGGAAAAGAAGGCATAGGGATAAATGCAGTGTTTGAGAGACCCTGCAGAACTTCAGCAATACTTCAGCAGCCCAAATCTCTCTTACTCTTTTCTTAAAAGCTTGAAACTCATTTTGTAATTTTGGAAAATGACTTTTTATGGAATCACAGGATGGCTTGGGTTGTGAGGGACCTCACAGCTCATCTTATTCCATCCCCTCTGCTGTGGGCAGGGAAACCACCCACTAGGTCAGGTGCTCAGGGCCCCATCCAACCTGGCCTTGGACACTTCCAGGGATGGAGCATTGTATAGCTAGACTGAAAAAAACCTCACCACAAACAGAAATTTTTGGTTTATTTTTCTTGAAAAACCTGTTATTTTCACTAGGGAGGTGGATGATGATTACAAAGAGATCAAACCTTCTTTAATTTTATTATGGCCTATTAAAATCTTTTCTTTATTATATGAGAGCATCTTTATGGCAATTATAAAAGAGCCCTAGAACAAGAAACATTTCTTTCACTAATTTTCTTTAGTAAGAAACTGGAAAAGACTGCTTGGGGTCATCAACTCTCATCAACTTGCATCCTGTAGGTTGCCATATCCCAAGGTTGCCATATAAATGGATGCTCAGTTCTGAAGGGTCCCTAAAAACCCATCTGAAGTGACCTATACCCTACAGCCTGCACCACTTATCCCAGAAACACATTCAGGACCTCAACTCAGAGATTCTGTTATAAAGTATCCCAGGGAGGAAGAAGAAATTATGTAAAAAATTTCCAGTTAATTTTGTTCCCTACAAGACCAACATTATTGCTGTTGGATAAAACTCCCAAACATGTATATAAATTTCCATAGATGTTAAGTAAATTCTTGAATTGTTTTCTTTTTTAATCTACTTTTCTCTTTCCCTCTGGACAAGCAATTTGTGATATTCCAGTCTTCTCTTATTTATGCATCTGGAAAGGCCTTATTGATGAAACACCAAGATCCCAAGGCCGCATAAAATTTTGAGGAGACATTTTCTTCCAGGGGTGAGAAGATCGAACATTTCCCCTGGAAGTGCCTCTTTTACTAAAACTAGGCCACTCCAGCCTTTCCACTCGCACAGCCAAGGCAGCAGCCCACGCTCGGAGTTGGGATTCGCTGGTGAGAACAAACTCCTGGTGTGAGAAATGCCCCTCCAGCCTCGGCCAAGGCCCTTCCCAGCCACCAGCTGGCTCCCAGCAGGTGTGTTGGATGCACATCTGTTTGCCCAGGACCTGCTGGGCCGTGACCTGCCCTGGGTGGAACAAACTCTGGAGAAAAGCCCCCCGCAGCTGGGACTGGCCGCTGCTGCAAGGCAGGATTTGTGCCGTCCCACCCTCGCACGTGGGTGGAGAAGAAAGGAAGTGTCTCTTCACCAAAAGCAACACCCGCAGGAGGCCCAGTGCTCTGCAGAACTTGTGTTGTTCTCTCCACAGGAGGCTCTGGCGTTGTCCCACCCTGTCCTGCTGTCCCTGTGCAGCCGTCCTGCGTTCCCTGCGGGGCACTCCTGGGCTCCTCTGCGGGAGGGATGTCCCTGCTGATGAGAATGTGGTGGCACCACCTCTTGGGACTTGTGATGCCCAGGCTTCTGCTCAGCTGTGCAAGGGTGAGTTCTGTTTCATTTTCATGCTAGAACAAGAAAAAGCAATTATTTTTCCAAATATATTCAATAAAATATAAAAGTAAGGTCATAAATGCAGGGAATAGGTGCTGCTGCCCCTTACAGCCATATTCAAATTGACTTTAAACATTTAAAATGATTTCTGCAATGAACAGCACTACACGTACATTTTGGACATCTGCATTTCCTGTTGTGGCTGACCTAGAGATGCTTTTCTTGAATAATATTCTCAGGGCCTTGCATCTCAATTTATGCATTTACCTTATCCTTAACATGGAGTAACTTTGAAAGATCATAGTTTGGGGGAAAAAATATTTATACTTCAGTTTTCTTCCTGATGTGTTAGAGTGCACATGTTACATGGGCAGTGTTGCTGACTGTGGTGAGGGGTTGGAACTTTAAGGTTTTTGAGGTCCCTTCCACTCTGGGATTCTGCAATTCCATAAAAAAGCTTTGGTGTTATGCAAGTGTTTGCTTCCACGTGATCTGCAATCCTGAGCCCTTTGGGTTGCATCTGCTCCTTAAAACTGGGCTGGTGTGGAAATGCTTCAAGGACAACCAGGAACCAGCCCAGCTTATTCTGGGAAATGGTTTCAGTGGCAGAGCAGAAAATCCGCAGCATGTGTGGAAATCAGCTGCTCTGGGGAAAAGCAGGATAAATATGTTAGGAAACCCAGACCTGAATGGGGCTAAATAACAATGTGCGTGTTTCAAAGTATATAAAATAATTTTATTTTCAAAAAATCAATATTTTCTTGATTCTTGGACATAATGACAACCAGGTTTTGGCTACCCTCACAAAGCTTTGTGAACAGCTCCGTGTATCAAAACAATCTCAGGATATTGTTCAAGCTATTTATTCTAATCCGTTATATTCCACATACCCCCTTTTGCCTTGTCCTTTTAAAACAACCAGAAAGCAAACACTGGGCTGGTTTCTTGCAGCACAGGAATTTCTTCCCATGCCTGGATGCAAACCTGACCGAATTCTCTCCACTGTCCTGCAGTCTCCTCACCTGGAGCTACGTGTGGGTAGGATGGGTTGCATAAGTTACCTTCTCTTTTTTTTTTCTAGGTTGTCTCATGAGACAAGGAACTTCTGGTGGTATTTTACTCCCAGGGGAATATCAGTTTAGGTGTAAAGCCAAGCCAGCATGGCTGGTTTGCCTCCTGATGTTCGCCAGCCTTGAGGGGAAGGCAAGGTGAGCCCAGGGCTGTCTTGTTAGAGGCTGCCTTGAGTTTTGAGGAGGATCTGGGGATGACAAGGTCCTTAATGCCTTCTGAATCCCAGGGAAGCAGGGCATAGCTGCAAGATCGTCTGCCTTTCCTTCAGATTTGGTGACTACAGCCATGAGCTGTGGGAAAATCCTTGATGCAGAATTCCAGGAAGTAAAGAAAATACAGAAGACATGAAAAATGATGAATATGTGGATCTTAAAAAAAGTAGTCCTTAGAGCAGTAACAGATTTTTAAACACCCACAGGTGAAGGCCCTTCAAATTTTAAAGATTTACAGTCTAAAATGTCTGAGATACCTGCCAAGACAGCAACGAACAGAGAGCAAACATCTCTTAGTAGCTGGTTCTCTTTGCAGCTGAAGGACCAAATCACTCTGGCACAAGCCTCAGTTTCTCTAAAATAAATCAGCTCACCCTCACCAGGGCTGCACTTGGAGCCTTTCATCCCTCTCTGCCCTGAGTTCTTCAGTTGTCCAGCACATCAGGTCCTCAACTTCAGTGTTAAAATTCCTGATTTCCTGGCCCTGGCAGCAGTTAACTTCAGCAAACCCTGCCTCCTGCAGGGCTGGACACCTACAGCTTCTGCCTGCCGAGGTTTTATCATGCTCCCACCACACACTGCTGCTAGCCCAAGTGCTCTGAACCTCCCGGCTTCAGAAGCTCAGGGGTTTGATTGCTTGCTGAATTGTTCTGTTTCAAACACCTGCCTTAGCTCCTGCTGTGCTGCCTTTGCCCCCCCAGCCTGTAATTCCACAGCAAGATGGACCTACTGGGGTGTTCATTAAGTAATATTCACCTCTGTAGCACAGATAGAGGAAAAGGAAATTACTGAGAATCAGCCCAGTGTAAATGTATAAATTCAATTCTTCTCAAACGCAGCAGTGCAAAAGCTCAGGCATGGTTAGAATGACAGAACTGCTCTGCAGCACCGCCTGCTGAAGTGAAATAGTTTTTAATCCAGTTTCAGGAAGGCACATATTAACCACTGGGATAGGCCAGGCATCCTGCTCACTTGGCTTTGGATTGGGAACAGATGTTCCAGGATTCACCCTGGGCTGTATGACACAGCACTGGCAAGGACTGACTCATATTTGCCAGTTTAGTAGGTGTTATTTAAGTATTTTTTTCAGCCCAAGAAACTTTTTTCATGTGTTAATAGTACTACGGAAGCAAAAGATGCTTCAGCAGTGCTTGGTTTGGTGATATCACTGTGAGGCACCAGAGCACTTAGCAAATGCTGGTAATGATTCAGTGAATACTGAGCTGAGTGTGCCACTGTCGCAGGAGGAACCTTCAGTGGGGATGAATTGCTCATGTGTCCTTTTCCTGGTACAGGATAATAAAATACTGCACTGAAATTATAAACTCAGAGGAGCTGGACTTAGGTTTGCCAGTCACAGCAAGGAAATGGGAGTTTTATTTGGCACCTTCAAAATTGCATCGAGGTTTGAGGAGGGGTTTGTGTTCAGCAGCATGGAGTAGAGTGAGTTTAAGTCCCTCCAGTCCTGGTTGCCTCATGCAGGAGAAAGAAGTGGAATTATGATGCCAGTGGCTCTGTGTGAGGAGTATCAATGCCATGAGGTTGGATTTGATGACCTCGAAGGTCTTTTCCAACATTATTAATTCCGTGATTCTATACTGTGTGTAAATTGTACTGCTATGAGTATTTCAGCCCTTTTGTCTCACTCTCCCAGTGCTGCTCGTGTCATGTTTTGCATGAGTTGAGTTACATGTGAGTTATATTGTGTTGTGTTATGTGTGTGTTTATGTTCCATAGCATGGGAACCAATTCCTCTCCACCCCTTGGTGCAGTTCTGGTGAAATCTCTGGGGTTTTTTTCCCACCAGACATGCACTATCAGTCATGTCCCTCCTTTCCCCCCGCTTTTTCCACCTTCCAGGTGCCCTTTGCTGGAGCTGTGCTGCAGGGCAGGGAGCTGGGTCTGGCTGTGGGACTGGATTTCCAGCTGCAGCTGAATTTCCAGCTATGCCCTGCCCTCTCGTGGTGTGCTGCCGGCGCAGTCTTGCTTGTTTCTTGCTGCTCTTACACCACTGGAAAATAGAAAGTTGCCTGGTGACCCCTCAGAGCTGCAGCTGGAGGGCTGGGGTGGCAAAGTGCTGCACCTCACCCCTCTGCTCCCCAGCAGCAGCACACCCCAGCACCTAAAATCGACGAGTTTTGCCCCAAACAGAGCCCAAAATGAAAGGTGTATTTTTGCCACCTCTTATACATCCTGCCCTTTCATGGGTCCTCTCATCTAAAGCCTGCACTCAGGGACAGAGACACCTGAGAAATCTCTAATGCCAATCCTTTCCTCTTTTTAGCCAGAAATGCAGCTTTTAGCCTCTCTTTTGGACTCTTAATCCAGTCAAGCACCTCTTGTTCTTTTTTCAGACCTTCCCCTCACTAGTTTTTCTATTCCCTTTCACAGCGTTTGTTCCTTCCCAAGCTTCAGTGGAGCATTCAAGTCTTGCACAAGCCAGGCAGAGGAGGTGAGGAACCCAAACGTCTATGGATCCCACCCCTGATGCTGAATTTAGACCCCTCAGTGCAACAAACAGCAAAAGCAAAGTCTTCAGTGGGCTCAGCTGAGGCCTTTCCAGTCAAGCCAACAACTTTCCAAGGTGATATGATTGTTTTCCTTTCCTAAACCTTTTCAGATGTTAAAAAAATCCACCTTTTCATCTTACAGCCACACATCCCTTTCTGCTTATTTCTGTCTTATTTCTTCCGGGTTTTTTGGCTCCCTTGCTTGGCTTTGCTTTCTTCCACACGATTTTGTGTCATCAGTTTGTTCTCAGCGTTCCAGGATTTCACCAGACTCAGCTGCAGGGTTTCTTTCTTATTTGCCCCCTTCCTCCATCCCTTTCTGCAGCTGTTTTACCACAGCCTTTGCCTCCTTGCCCTGTAGGAGTGCCCAGCTCATACTGATAGACAGAAGTTTTCATTGTTTTCTATCTCTGATTGCAACATCCTAGGGGAGGAAATAATGTGTGTAGACCCGATTAACCACCCAGACAGTGCAGCAGCAGCCCCAAATGTTTGGTCTCTGAGACACCCAATGTGTTCAAGAACCAGGATGTACTGCATTTACCTTCTTCAAAAGCAAAACCCCAAGTTATTTGCAAGTTATCTGTGGCTTAGGCTTCTGTAGCCTAAATTTAATGAAGTTTTGGGAGTTGCTCCAAAGCTGTTTATCCACTGCAATGCTCTGAGTACCAGCAGAGCCCTTCCCTTTCCTCATTCCCATTCGTTAGTAGAGGAAGAAATAATTTTCTAAGTGTGTGAGACATCCAGATTGAGGAAAGAAGCAGAAATCTGCCCCCCATTTTCCTCAAGGAACATGTCCTGTGCAGCAGCTTTGCAGTGCCAGCGCTGCCCTGCAGTGCAATGTCACACAGCAACTGCTCCTTCAGTGACTACTCTGCCATTTTAAACCTCTGGAGTTGTATTTTTAGCATTTTTTTTAGTAGATCTTCCATGCCCCTGCCAGCTCAGCTGGCACCATCACATCAACACCTGCTGGAAGGGGGAGTTTTCCACCCAGCAAAGGGATGTTCAGAAATGACGAGGGTGAGGGAAGGTGTCTTTCCCCTGAGCTGTGATGCAGTGATTACTATTTGTGTCTCTTTCAGACCTTATTTTCTGCTAATTGTGGCTTAATATATTCACAGCAGGCCTCTGATTTTAATGGCAGCTTCCAGCCTGGCAGCCCATTAGGCCCCCGCCATGCTGGCAATCATTTTGAGGGTCTTTCTACAGACTGAGGCTGTGCAGAGTTTTTGCAGGAGCTGTGACTTAAAAGCATCTGTGCCCAGCAGGACACGGAGGAAATCAGCAGAGGTGAGCAGCTCCCAGCCTCAGCTGCTGGTGACATCTTTCCCTGGATGAGCTGGGGGTCGGTCTCTTCTCCCAAGTAACAAGGGACAGGACAAGAGGGAAAGGCCTCAAATTGCAGCAGGGGAGGTTTAGTTTTGATATTAAGGAGAAATTTTTCACAGAAAGGGCTGTCCAGGCCTCGCACAGCTGCCTGGGGCAGTGGTGGAGTCCCCATCCATGGAGGGATTTAAAAGCTGTGTGGATGTGGCATTTGGGGACACGGGTGGCCTTGGCAGTGCTGGGGTCTCTGTCTCAATGATCTCAGAGGTCTTTCCCATCCTAAAGTATTCTGTGATTCCCTGATGCTGAGGCTGTGCCAAGCCAGCCCTTCTCCACACACTCCCCAGCTCCTGAGCTGCACCAGAAATTTTATTCCTGTGAGCACCTGACAAGAAGTGGAAGTTGTTTCGTCTTTTTGCACCTGCCTCTTACTTTTTCAGCGCAGGAAAAACCTGCGTGCACGGCACAAAGCACTGCCGGGGCTGGCCACAGGATGGTACTGCAAGACAGGAATTCCTGTCGGGAGCGATCTGCTCGTGGAATCAGAGACTCGTTAAGGTTGGAAAAGGCCTCTGAGATCTCAGACTGTCCCCCAGCACCGCCAAGGCCACCACTAACCCAGGTCCCCAAGCTCCACATCCACAGCTCCTTTAAATCCCTCCAGAGATGGTGACTTCACTGCTCAGGACAGCCTGTCCCATGCTTGACAGTCCTTTCAGGGAAGAATTTTTCCCTAACATCCAACCTGAACCTCCCCTGATGCAAACTGAGGCCGTGTCCTCTGGTCCCATCAAACGTCCCCCTCAGCTCCGTGAGGGGGATCAAGCAGGAATGACTTCTTATGACACTGTCGTGCCTTGTCTTTAACAAAAGAGCATTTGGCTTAGTTGGAAAATGGATTAATTTCTTGGCAGAAAGATACATTCAGAACTGCAACAACTTCATTTATCCTGAGTTTGCTAGGCTGAAGCCCGGGGCCTGTGGCCTGGGCTGAACAGATAACAACACACCATTTTCCATGTCAGCCAGTGCCTGTTTTCCCTCGCAGGAGCTCCTTTGTTTTCACTGTGCTTCTTCCAGACAGCCAAGATGCTTGGCCCAAACACTCAAGGTCTTACAGAAAACACATTTCACATTCTTCTGCAGTAGCAGCGAGAACATTTGGAAAGAAGCCTTTCCTCAGTGCCTTTGCTCTCAGGAAAGCTGCATCTTTGTCTGATTAGTTTTGTTCAGCAGAGATAAGGGCAAAAGCACAGTATGAGACATGGATTTTCTGAGGCCTTTGCAAGGAGCTGCCGCTATGCTTTGGCACAAAACACAGAAAACGAAAACATATTGCCTTGATATTAATTCCAACTTCTTGGCAAATTGGTCTTTTGGGGATGTGGGTGACCTCAGTGCTACAGTGACTAGTAACAATAAAATTGAATTCTTTCACAGCTCGAATTGCCAGCAGAAAGGTAAAGGGAACTGGAAGGACTTGGGTGAGCCTTGTCCTGGGTAGAGATTTTCTGTGAAGCCACTGAGTGGCTGTGGCTGAAGAAGAGGGGTTCTGACACCCAGCACTGCCACATCACTCGAGGAAATGCTGTTTTATTTCATTCTGAGTCACCAGATCAATTTTATTTTTCCAGCCGGAACTAGAGAGTGATATCCTTACCTCCAAAACTCCTTCTTGACCAATATTTGCTGCTGTTTGACTCTTAGTCATGCCACAACCCAAGAGCATAAGGTTGCAATGTGATAAAATCAGGAGATCCAATTTTGGAGGTCAGGAAGGAGATGGAGACATAAAAGCAGCCTCATTGAAGACTCCACTTCCAGAAGGACCACAGGCACACACCAGAGTGTGTGAGCTGTTCAGTCCTCAAGTTAATGATTGTGACAGATTTATTAATTAGCTTTAAGGCCGATAAAATAATATCATTATGTCATGGCTGTAGTTGACAACTGAATGGAAATATTTGACCGTGGCAGGCCAGGTTAGGAAACATCTGCATAGAGTTATCCTGACCACACGGTGTTGATTCCAAATCAAAGCACAGCTGGGTGAACTCTTTGGTGTAAATAAGTTGTTGATTAAATTTTTTACATCTGCAAATCGTGGCAAATTCATTCTGATTTGGTGTTTCGCGGTCCCATGACACTTTCTATTTGTACTGCTAAAATAGTCCATTCTCAGCTCTCCAGCCATTTTTGGACTGTGAGCATTTCTGAACTAGAACTAATCTGTTCTGGTCGTTGAGAATACTTCACTAAACTACTTATTTTAAGCTTTTCAAACCCCAGACTGAATCCTTTTTTAAACAACACATTACCAGCTGGCAGAGAACCTGGAAATGGTCTTCTGTTGCAAAATATCTCACATGTCACCAATCATATTCCCGTGTGAAATGTTCAGGATTCATCAAGTTTTCAGCATTAATTCTCAATTTAAAAACACATGAAGTGAATAATACGTCCCCATGGAGGGATATAGGGAAGAGGTATCTTTAATATTTGCAAATGTACTTGGGAATACTTGTTTAGGCGGTGAGAGGAAATGATCAAAAGGCAGCATTTATATTTGTCTCTTAAAAAATCCCTCACTTAGGTGGGACTTCCACCTGCAGGAGGCTGCAAATTGTACCTGACAGTGGCCTAACCAGGTGTGTTTGAAATCAAAGATTGAATTGCTGCACATCTATATAGAAATCGGATCATTTTAATCAAATTAAAGCTTTCAGGTATCTCAAAGTTTCTCCATAACTTTCAAATTTTCTTTTTCCTCAAGTCTGCATATCTCAACCTCTTTAACCACATGTAGGTGTTTTTCCTAAAGAGGGAAACACATCACATACACCTAATTCCTTAGGTTACACATCATTTCTGTAAGGTACTGAGCATCCTGCCCGTTTATGATTTTAATGGCAAAATTTCATATGGCTTTTAAAATGCATATTCCTTCACAATGGAGAAGAGGAATGCTGTAGAATTTAGCAGAAATATCCATAAAAGCTCTCCATGGCCAGGAATGGACTTTTAATAAAGCCCATTGTCACTGGGAAAATGTATGAGTGAGGTGAATAAATGATACTTATTCATACTTACATGAACAAAACATGGAAGGCAACGAATTTGTTGTGCTAAACACCAAATTGGCCAGCTTGGATCTCAGCCATCCATTCTCACCTGGATTACAGACTTGTCTTTTACAAGAACTGTGGCTAGGGAAG
This sequence comes from Platysteira castanea, assembly GCA_013397175.1. NCBI lineage: Eukaryota > Metazoa > Chordata > Aves > Passeriformes > Platysteira > Platysteira castanea. The sequence goes on from VYXC01005419.1 coordinate 366,914, forward strand.
TCCATATATCTTGAAGATATAAATTAGATTTGGAAATTTATGTGAATACACTTCATCTTTCATTCAGAATTAGGGAAACACAGTGTGGGTGAAGACCATTTGTAAATAGGCTGACAAAAAGAAACAGGATTTTAGGTTGAATTCAATTAAAAATTTTAATGACTAAATGACATTGATTGTTTGAAAAAAAAATGAGTGAATAACATATATTGAAAATGAGATTATAAGTGTAATTGTAGGAAACTTGATGCTAACTCTGTGCTGCAGCATCTCAGAGAAGGTTACACTTCAGCACCCCTGTGGAAGAGTGTGAGACATCATCTTTGTCCTACTGCTTGTCCACTCCTTTGCTGGGGTGAAAGAAGTTGAAATAAACTGATTAGAGCAAGATGCTTTCCATTCTCCCAAGGAAAACGTAGTAGAGCTGTTGAGACGTGTGCTGACTGAAGGTGAGGCTCTCAGCCCATCCATCGGCTGCTCTTTGGAATGGGGAAAAAAAAAAGTAAATATCCACGCACAAAAATAGAATTTAAAAAAATAAAAACTCCTTTAAGCACTGTAGTTGTGGCACGAAATTTACACGTTATGTCCTCTTCCATAAAAAAGCATCATCAAAAAGAACTTGTGCCAGTTTTGTATTAAAAGGCCTATAGAAATCTCTTAGAATTGCCTTGGTGGTTGGCAGCATTGGGCCCAGGCTTCTGTCTTCGGGTCTTCGGGTGTTTGATGCAGGACTCTTGGTGATCAGAGCTTCTTGTTTCTCACTCAGAGGTCCTGTGGGAAAAAAAAGAGAGTATTATCTTCAAATATTTCCCCCCAAAATGTCCATCCTAAAGAAATCTAATGACTAAATCAGAAGGTTTGCTGTGGGGAGAAAAATGTAATTTTTGTTAGCAGCCACGACGTTTCAGAATATTGAATACAGGCTCAGATTAGTAAAACAAATCACTGCTGGTAAATATGGAAATAATACATTTTCTTTTCCCATTAATTAATCATCTCTATAAAAAGCAACATAAATCACTCTTGGAGGAAAATACCAGTTTTCAGAAAAAAAACAGTTATTGAAGACAACTTCCCACCCATTTTGGAGCTGCAGGTATTTTATGCTGCTATTTCATTTCACGGTGTGAGTTACCTAATACCTGACAGAAACTCTCCAAGCTTCACTCAGAACTCACGTTCAGCCCTCATTTTGTTTATTTTGGAGGCTGTCAGCGGGACCAAAGTGGACACAGGTGTAGTGATGCCCCTACTTTGGAAATAAATGTGCATCAGCAAGATAAAAACCTACAGAGTTTTCCAGCACAAACCATACTCAGGAAGCAGATGCCAAGCTTCTCATCTGTTCAGTCTGCTACATCCAAGCTTTCTCATCATCTAGGCCAATCTTTGGGCCAGACAGACGATTTTTCAGCCGCATTTTCATTCTCTTGCTACTGTCAAATCAACATTGGGCAACGTTTTGTCTGCCGGCGTTTCTCCGAGGATTAGCAACAGATGTCTCAATCAACACAGCAAAAACACAATTCCCCCCTTCTCCTCGGCTACAAACACAACCTTTGGTCATGCTCAGATTTGGGTTCTGGGCTAAAATGATGCGGGATAACTTTGCATCTCTGGAATCCCGTGGCAAGCAAGCCCTGAGTGCCATCAGAAGCAGGATTGGCTTCTTTACGGGAAGATAAATCCCTGCATTCTGAGTGGTCTGGAATTCTTTTTTCTCTATATAGTCTAAGATCTTCTAAGACCAGGCATTTGAGAATTTAATTTTGCTTGACTCCAGGCAACGAGATTAATGCATCCTTCAAGCCAGATTGCTTTGCTTCTCTTTTCGTCTCTTAAAAAAGCAAAAACAACCTAAAAGAAGAAGGATAATAATGACTTTGCACACTTAAACCAGGCAGCAAGCACCTACCCAGATCCAGGAACTGGAACACCATGTGCATGGTGTACCTCATGTTTGATGCATGGTCCTCCAGGCGAAGAATAAGTATCTGATCTTTGTTAAAAACTGTCAGCCAGTCCAGGAGATACACAACATAGAGCCCGATCTGCAACCTCACCTGCAAGCACAAAAAAACCAAGTTAATTCACCTTACAGCACTTCTAGCTGTAAATAAACAACACTCACCTCTGTCACCTGGGCAAAATATCCCCAAAATGTGTTTTTGAGGAATGACAGGAAAAAATTGTGTGAACATTTTTTAATCTTCCTCTCGTTTTCAGAGCAGCTGAGGGAAATCTTTTCAAATGGCTTTTCCACAGATGGGAGATGTTGTTTAACTGAGGGCTGGGCTGTGCACTTGCTGCATCTGCCACAGGTCTGTGCAAAAATGTTGCACAGACACAATTATCTGCAGAAGGGTGCTCAGACACATCACATCCAAGCTCCTCCGTGCCTGAAGCCTTTATGGAGACAGTGAGGGCTCTCAGCCCCTGGATGAACAGCAATTCAGGGGAAGAAGTTCAGTCCTGTTACCTTCTCCAAACCCTAAATCTGCTCATTTCAGTTTGATGTCACCTTGGGGACATGATTTAGGGGTNTCTGTGCAAAACTGTTGCACAGACACAATTATCTGCAGAAGGATGCTCAGACACATCACATCCAAGCTCCTCCTGCCTGAAGCCTTCATGGAGACACTGAGGGCTCTCAGCCCCTGGATAAACAGCAATTCAGGGGAAGAAGTTCAGTCCTGTTACCTTCTCCAAACCCTAAATCTGCTCATTTCAGTTTGATGTCACCTTGGGGACATGATTTAGGGGTGGGCTTGGCAGTGCTGTGTTCAAACTTGGACTCCACGACCTTAAAGGTCTTTTCCAACCTGAATGATTCCATGATTATCAGGGGGACCAGATCACACTGCCACGAGCAGGACAAACATTCTGACTCGCTGTCAGGTATTAGATTTGGCTGCATTTTGCTGCATCCTCTGATTGCAATAATTAGATTGAAATCTCAGCTGCAGCTGCATTGAAGGTGCCCAGTCTGAGGACACAACGAGAGACTCAGACTCTGTCAGACCAGAGAGGGGAAAGGCAGATTTTCAGCCTCTCCTGTCCTCATCTCTGTTTTTCTTCCCTCCGCAATTTTACATAGCAAGTTGAAACATGAAAAGTGTAGCCTGATGTTCTTAAAAAGTCCAGCCTCCAACTGTGCGTATAAATATTTTTGTAAATCCCTTCAGGCTCAGAAGAGAGGAACATGAATCCCAAGTCTCAAGCATCTTTCATAAAAGAGACTTAACATCTTCAGCTCGTGTTGCCACAGAGCCAACGAAATCAGACAACAGCCTCTTTCACTTCTGACACTGCCCTGTGACCTAGCCTGCTACCTAAATTCCTCTAACACAGCCATGTTTTAAATTATTGATAAATTATTATTATCCTGTGTGATTCTGATGTGTGTCTTTGGCTGTTTATAACAATAAGTCTCCATATTTAGCAGATTTCTTTATAGATGTGCTACACCAGAATCTGTAACCTTGTATTTGATTAAGACATCAGGCTAAGATGGGATAAATCTGGCAGGGCAGCACCCAGCCCTCAGTCAATGCCTCCTTCCACTTAGCACTGGGGCAAACTCGTGGTTTAATGTTTCTTTTCTTACTCCAGGCTCTTGTGAAGAGTCTCTCCATCTTCCCTGTCCACTCCTTCAGGTGCTGGAAGGCCACAGCTGGGACCACCCTGGCTCACTGTGCCTTTCTCTGGGCAGTGTTCTTTCCACTGATTCCAGGTGCCAAGCACCCTTTTCTTCACCAGCAGCACCCACCAGCAGCCACGGTGCCCAGGACACCTCTCTGGTTTCAGAAATACATTAACAAACAGCAAACCCCTTTTTTTTTCCTGGCATAGTCACAGAATTAGCAACCTAATGAGCTCACCAGGGACAACAATCCTCACTTTCTCAATGCACAGCAAACCACGAACACAACAGATTTAGCAACTTGGCTGAAGAAGAAGCTAAAAAGGATCACTGAGGAGCACAGTTGGCACGTGGGTTCTATTCAAACACCTGCTTGTGGCTCTGTGGAAAGAGACCTCCTCTGCTCGTTTCCAAAAGCATCTTCTTCAGAGGGCTGCCGAAGACAACAAACGGAGATGGGCTCTGCACCCTGAGGATGAACATAAGAGGAAAATCTTTCCTTCTGGTTCCCTCTCTGCCTTTCCCTGCCACACTGGAGGGAATACATTTGTGCAAGCAGATGGCTGGGAAATTCTGCGATGCTGCCCAGCAGCAGCTGGTGTGTGAGGGAGTGCTGGGGGCTGCAGTCGGGGATGAGCAGCTCTACCTGGTGAGTGAGAGCAGTGTCCTGTTTGCTCGGCTGCTGCAGGGCTCCAGCCCATGGAATACACTCTTGTGCTGTTATTTTATCCAGTGGAAGAGGCAATAACTTCACCCCAGAGGCAAAGGAGGGAAGTATTCCCTCTGAATCCTTTACAGCCTGAGCAAATAAAAGAGGATTGAACGGCAAACTGGCCAGATGTGATACTTCAAGTCAAACTCTTCCATATTATTCTCTGCCCTCGAGCAAAATCTGAAGTCAGTTCTACGCTAAAATTGTGAATTTTGGAATCCTAAGCCTGTAATATTTATCCATTCCCCTGCCAGCAGTTTCTGTGTTTTCTTGTATAATTTTCTGGCATGCACAATTAAAAAAAAAAA
>VYXC01005419.1:373535-431259 GCA_013397175.1 Platysteira castanea
AAAAAAAGAAGAAAGGGAAAAGCTGAAGGACCAAGCCAGCAGAGTTCACCTAAATTAGACACACAACAGCATCTCCTGATTGCAGGAAATGTGGACATCAGGACTCAGCTTGTCCCAGGCATGGTGGGACTGAGTGGTGATAAGCTTCTTCCTGGGGGAAATCAGCCAGCAGGCATCAGGTACAGCATGGGCCAGGCTGAAATGTCATTAAAAATGTTTAATATGACTGCTTAGTGTTTCTAACCATCCATCAAAAGAAATGCATCATTTTTAAGGCTTGTTGGCATCTTATGAAAAACTACATTCTTGAAGACAAGTTCTCCCTCTGCAGGGCAGTTGAGATTTTCTTTCCTTTTTCTTTTTTTTTTCTCCCATCTGTTTTTAATTCTGGGGATATCTGCCTTTGCTGATTAGGATTTCAGCTGTTCTGGCCACTTGAAGTCCTTCCCTTCAACCTCTGTCCATTCCAATGAAATAATGACCCCAGTTAACAACAACCATCACGAAAATGATGTCATCCAAATATTCCCTGCTGGGGATAGCCCAGACCCTGTGCAGGTCAGATCAGAGCCTGTCCACGCCCCATGCCCTCCTGGCTTCTCCAAGGAACCTGTCCCACTGCCTGGCATCACCAGTGGGTGCCTGGGCTGTCGCTTCTGCTTTTGCTCCTGCAGCCCAGATGAGCCATCAGGAACGTAGGGAACTGTAAACAAAAAGGAGCCAGTTTGTCATAAACACAGTAAGGGAGATGAAGCTGACTATTCCTGTCACCCCTGCCAAAGCTGGCAAAGAGCTACACTCCCATTACAGAGGGTGGTTAAGGCAATCAGGGAGTTTGTCACTAATTTACATGAGGAAGCCACTTCAGCCAATCTCACGCATAAAATTACCATCTGTTAACTCCTGGGGTCAGGAGATGTCGTTGAAGTTGCAAGCTGCATTTCCTGACACAGGAGCTGGGAAGCATCTCCCAGCCCTGCTCACACCACAGCCACGTCCTGCCAGCAGGGCAGCTCCTTGGGGAGCACCATCCCAGCTCTGGAAGCTGCTGGGCAGTGGGTACGGGCTGCCTGCACAAGCACCACGGGTCTGCTCTTCTCCCAGAGCTGCCAGAGCCTGGTGCCCACCATCACCTGCATCCCCAGGATCCTCTGCATCCCCAGCAGCCTCTGCATCCCACCATCATCTGCATCCCAACATCTGCATCCCCACATCCTCTGCATCCCCAGCAGTCTCTGCATCCCCAGCAGTCTCTGCATCCCCACANCATCCCACCATCACCTGCATCCCACCATCACCTGCATCCCCAGCATCACCTGCATCCCATCCTCTGCATCCCCACATCCTCTGCATCCCCACATCCTCTGCACCCCCACCATCATCTGCATGCCCTTCCTTCCCTGAGTTTTTCTGGGGCTTTGCCCTTGGGCACTGATCTTGCCACAGTAATCCTGAATATCCCTATGGAGTTACAATGAGAAGGAATTGACACCCCCCCACTCTGATCCCTGTGGACTCTGCCTCCATCCCTCCACCCTCCCCGTTACCCTCATCATTATTATCCTTCTTCAGGGGACACTGTGGGAAGAAATGTCCCAGAAATCTGGAGGAAGACTGGAGAGAAAAAGTGAAATGCAGGTGGAAAGCTGCACATTCCTGGCTCTCCACAGCCATGCAAAACAGCCCATACTTGACAAAGCCCAAGCCCTTTCCCTGCAAACAAAGTTAGGAAGACCAAGGATGAACTCCTGTAGCTGTTGGCTGTGCAAGCTACAAATGCTCGGTAAAACTTTACACAAGTGTCTCACCAAGCACTTTCCAGATTTAAAGAAGTTTTTATCCTTTGCTGACTCAGGAGCTATTTAATCATTATTAATCATCATTATTTAATCATTTGAACTGCAAACCCCATGAAAACATAGATTTTACTACTTAAATTAAATGAAACATTTCCCAGGACTACTTCTGCTGAGGTTTGAAGATGCAGTGCCCTCCTAGTCTAGCGAGCCCAGCTGAGAACCAGGGCATATTAGTTCAGGTAATGGCATTAGATTGCATTTTGAAACCTATAAATTCTTCTTTTCGGAGCAGCTCAGGTGTCCAGGCACGGCACTCATGGCATTCACACTCACGTGCTTCTCTTTAAAACATTATCACAGTTACCTGTGCCAAAATACACAGAATAAAACCTCTCTTATCACAGCCAAGTAGCTCTCAAACTCCACATGAATGTTTGCTTGCATCCAACAGAGTGAGAAGTAATAATATTATAACAAGAAAATTTTCTGACTTACCTTTCAACGGGGTCCCTCAGCATGATGATAAGTTTGGCATTTGGCTGGAAGGCATGGATAAAATCCTGGATTAGGAAGGGAGGTTCTCCTTCAGTACTGTTGTCATAGAAGAAAATCCAAGCGTTGTTGTCCCACATTGTCGAGGCACTGGCCTCCCCTGGAAATGAGAAGCATCTCTGCTGGTAACTCATTCCATTCTTCATGCTGGAGTGGAAATTGGCTGAATTTTAAACTGCTATAGGCAGAGCAAAACTGACTCCACGAACTTCAGCACACCTTAGTTCTTGCAAACTGCTCTGCCTACAGCTCCCAGAGCTGCAGCAATCCCAGTGCCCTGTGCCTTTGGGAAGGCAGGGATGGTTAAGGCAGGTTTTGTGTAATTCCACCTGAAATACTGCTGTCCATAGCCACACTGCTTCCTGCTGGTGGTTAACACATGCAAACAGATTTAACCTGGGCTGGAATGGACTGGCCAGGGTGTTAGCACATTCTCCAGTGAGGAACCATGGAAACCCAGAGTGATCTGGGCTGGAGGGGACATTAATGATCATCTTGTTGCCACCCTTGCCACGGGCTGGGACACCTCCCACTAGGCCAGGCTGCTCCAAGCCCTGTCCAACCTGGCCTTGAGGAGGGAGGAGTTTGTCCCTGCTAAAGCCTTGCAGTGATCTTTGTAGCACCCGTGGGTTGGCCTTGATGCTCCCAATCTCAAAGAAGCAGCTTGCTAACAAATTGTAAAACTTCCCACAGAAAAATGTGGAAACCATCACCCCTCTCTGCTGATCAACAGGGTGGAAAACATAATCAGGAGAATCAGTGAGCACATAAGAAATAGTTAAAAAGCAGCTGAGATGTGTCTTTGAGGACTGAAATGTTTTTCATATAATTATTCATGTAGAACAAGTCAACTATTTACTAATAGATAAAGGGTTTACAGAATAAACAGCACATAAGATACCAGATTCTGGTGTCTTTCGTGACTGAAGAAGCTCACTCTGAATGCAATGCTACAGGGAGAAATATAATCAGTAAAAATCCCTGCCAGAGTGAGTATATGATGCTTCAGCTGCTAAATAAATGATCTGATACGATGTTTTGAGTTTTGCAACCTTCCCTGTCTTTTTAAGTAATACTGGCATTTATGTGGCACAGTACTGCTTAATAAAACATATACAGAAGCTTTTTGGGGACTTACAGTCTCTGACAGTCTAATGAAAGCTAATTCTTGCTAATGAGGTTTTTCAAAGCAAAGGGAAGGAGATTAAAAAAATAATAACGTTGCAGGCTTATAGACTTGTACATTATTTCCCTACTTTTTCTTCTTTCCTCTTCTGGGAAAGTCCAATAAAGGTTTAAAAAGATGGACAAAACACAACATGAGAAAGGTACTGGCTCCAAACTTCAGCTGAACATAATGTGATTCATTAATAAAGTCTGGGAGTTGTTAGAAAACACATTAATCCTCTGTCACGTTCATTTTGCCTCTTTTCAGGAGGAGGAGATCAGGTCCATTGGCTATAGCTGGGTGTCCACAACAGCTCCGCTCTTCCATTCTAAATTAATTAGCCAAATCCCTGCCTAATCACCAGCAGGCTTTGACTTGTCAATTAAAACTCAATTAGCCCAGCTCCCACGCTGGGTGAGGCAGAAACACAAAGGATTAAACAGAGGCCAGGAGCTGGGACAGCCCTGCCACAGAAGCCTCTCCTGAGCTACCAGGACGTGGGGAAATGCGAAGGGGCACGAGCTCTTGCAGACAGGGATTTGCAGGAGAGGGCACTCCAGGGATGGGAGCGACCTTGGGAAGTCCCTGCTCCATCTCCGTGGTCGGCACGGCTGGGCTGGAACAGCTCCCTCAGAAATGTTTGCCTAAATCATGCCAAGGTAATTAAAATTACGACCTCATCGAGCCACCTATTCCTCCCTGGGCTAGACCTGAGCACCCTTCACAGTTCTCTGCTCTGTTCCCTGGTCACATTTGATGTTCTGTTGGATTTATCCCAATTAGCGTGGCCGAACCTGCAAACACCTCCCTACACTTCTGCAGTGGGAGCTACAAAAAAAATCAGTGCATTTACACATAAATGGGTGGATTCTCTTAACATCAGAGCCCACATTCCACAGAAATTGTGACAGCTGGGTCAGCTGCCACCACCCAAAATCTGCAGGCAGGACCCAAGCCAGGGAAAATCCTAGAATCATAAAGGTTGGGAAAGACCTCCAAGATCGTCAAGTCCAACCCAAGATCACAGGCACACACCTAAATCATGCTAAAGCATTAACAGGGCTCAAGGTGCTGCTCCAGGGCAGTCAGCCCAGGATAACCTGAGATCAAGAGGGTAAATCTTCTCATTAAGTTGACTGTCATAAATTTAATGAGGGGGAAAAAATATATTATAAAAATATAATCATCATTCTGGTCCCTGCTGACTTTTATAATTTTAATTTTCTGAAGCAGCCAAACAAAAATATTCCTGACAATTTGACAGTGTTTGGTTTTATTTTATAATACAGATTTAATACCTGCAAAGAGAACAAGCCATAAGAAACATCAGATAAATTAATCACCAACAATTAATTATGTTTAATTACTCCAGTGCAACCAAATTGGGGTGTTTTTTGTACGGGCTTAGAGAACATATGAATTATTAAATTGCCTAAAGGATGGATGTATAACCTCCTTATTCGGTCATTAATGGATTAGCATCATATTGTGTTTTCACAAGTCACTCCCCTGAGTTTATCATATTAATGATCCCACATAAGCAAGTCCTGCTCAGAACGCCCCAGGCTGGATCAGCCCTGTCCTCTCTGGTTCATCTCTAAACAGATGTTGAGGTTTGGGGGTTTTTTTTTGGAAAATGCAGTTATTACCCACTAGGTTTAATACCCAAAGAAGCTTAACTTTTCAAAATAATATAACATGATGAACTACTGAAATATTTACAGCTTTAATTTGATTTTGCTTTGCAACCATCTGAAATAAGAAAAGGAAGATTATAAGCAAACTTGATATTCATACAGATTCCTTTTAGGCTAGATGGCTTTGTTTTGTTTTTTACCAAGGTCGTAAAAGACTGCCTTAATGAGTATAATCATTCAAGACTTTTCCTGTAAACTTAATAAGAAAACCCAGCAGAACCTTAATGAAACAAGAAATGAGACCACAGGAAAAAGGAACACAAAGTGAACTCTACAAAAAGCTGCAACAGGAGGTAAGTAATCAAAGATGTACGTTGCCAATTAGATTAGTGAATTTAATTAGCATAAGCACTTCACCCATGAAAGGACAGGAGATATTATTGTAAACAGCAGGAAAATCTGCAGATGTCCTTGATGGCAACATTTCTTAAGAACCCCATCTTGCAAATGTTGCTCAATGTTGCAGATGTTTAATAAAGAGAATGATGGATTTAAATGGGGGCTGGGGAAGTATTGAACAAATGTGACTCTGGTTTAACCAAGCTAAGGCATCATCACCATCTCATCCAGCCAGCAACAGGTTAAAATTTTTGGTTATAGTGAGAACAAACCCCCAGTAATTCTGAGGGCAGGCAGCAAAAGCCTTGTCTCTATTTTCTGTAGAATTGTGACTTCAAGCCTACTTGAAAAGTCTCTTTTTGACAGGGAACTGTCACTTGCACAACGACTTTTTGCATGGAATGTGTCTGGTTTCTCTGGGAAATTCTGAGGTGACAGAGTAAAGCTGGTGAAACTCCCATCCCCTCAGTTTCCTGGTTTTAGCAGACAGCAAAGGCAGAATTCAGCAGTTTGTGCTGTTCCTCATGGACACTGCAAACCAGCACACCGTGGACCAGAATGGACAAGCCCAGTGGACTGACCACTGTGTGTCATGGAAAGGAATCCAGGGATCCCTCCCTAGAGCCCAGTGCTAACCACAGACTTCCATAAAGTACAATAAAACAGCACTTCTAGACTGTTTTTAGTGGTAATAAGGTAATTTAATTTTAATTCCAATTCATTATATCAATATCTTCTGTTGGAGCTTGAGAAGAGCCACTGGGAGCTTTCCCTATCGTGTGTCCCATCAGCTCCAGGGTTTTTGCAGCACCCAGTGTGTGTCATAGCACCACAGTTGTGTGTTATCCCAGACACTGCTCCAGCACTTGGAACTGAAGCCACAATCCCAGCACCCTCATAATTGTACTTAAAGTGGATGTGGCACTTGGGGACATGGGTTGGGGGTGACCTTGGAAGTGCTGTGGGACAATGGATGGGCCTGATGATCTTGGAGGGTTTTTCCAACCTAAATGATTCTGTGAAGACAAAGTGAAAACTGTGTTTGAAGGGGTCGCCAAGGTCATTCTCATTCTTGGAAAAAAACCCAGATTAATTAAATGCTAATGTTCATCAGACATAGAGCACTTGCTCAGGAATTTTCTAAAGATAATCACAGCTTCTCCACAAAGCAGGGAACCACCCTCCGGGGAAAGAAAGCCAAGAGCTTCCAGGCACACCAGAGAAAAGCAACGTCAGGGGCTCTGTGCTGAGAACCAGTCACAAAATCCCCCTCTGGTGCCTCAGCTCTGAGTGCTGCCCGTGTGGAGCTACAGAGAGGTTTTGGGGCTGCGTTTGCCCTACCAATGATGATGTTGTTCCTCTTGCCGCGCTCCTTGCCCGCGTCGCTCTGCAGCACGCTCTGGATCTGATGTGCTGCCAGGTCAAACAGATCCAGGTAATCTTCCACCGGGTAGCGGTCGTGAAATCCATCCCTCAGCCGGATGATTCCTGAAGAAGCAGCGAAAAGAGAGAATTAAAAACAGCAATTATAATAACAACAGGGCGAGACTAACCACTGGGGCAAACCAGGGTGGTTTCATAGACGTGGCTGGCCCTGAGCCAGCCAACATCAGCACGAGATCAGACCAACAAGGTGCAACCCTCAGATAAAACTGCCAGCAACTAAGTGGCTGAGATCTGAGATCTGAGATACTGAATGATTACACCATAAATTCACAGTGATAGGAAATATTTTAAGCGCTCTGTTTTGTAGTTCCTGCATGAATGAGTTTGGATTTATCTTCTTCTAAATTTAGCTTTTGGAAGGAATATAGAAGATAAGATTCTACTTCCATTTGCACCCATGTAAATTGCAGTAATATTGGACTCCCACTAGATTTACTGTTTTGAGATTGAGCACAGGTTCTGATGCCAAATATGCAAATCAACGCACGCTGAGAAATCATTCATGTTTTTTTTCCTTTCACAGGTATGCAAATAAAGCTCCACGGTAGTATCTCATTTTTCTCCTCTCCTTCCCTACACTCCAGGGTGAGTTCAGTATCACCTTCCCCCTGCATTTCTCAGCATCTTGAACCGCATCCTGTGATTTTTATACTCCTTTTCCTTTTCTCATTTCCAAATCTAGTCTCACTTCTCCATTTGCTCTGCATGCTCCCCACACAGGACTTCTCAGCTCTCCCTTTCTTGTTCCCAGAAGGCCAATAATTATCAATTATGTGAGAGGAAATCTCAGCAAGGGAGTTCTTTTGTCCATTGCCTCTGATTTTCCCCCTTAGGGAAGAGGGATTTAATGAGGGTAGAAGAAAGTTCAACAGCATATTTTGACTTGTTTTGAGGGGGAAAAAAAGCACAAGCGTGGTGCTACAGACAGCCTTGGTTTGTTGCCACCCCACTCCTGGGAACAGAAACAGTGGCGAGGAGCCAGGAAGGAGAGACAGGAAAGCTGAGACAAAGTCCTGTGGAGCATCAACCATCCCAGCAGAAGGGGAAAGGAGTGATTTGCGAAATGGGCCCTCCCCAGAGGGCTGTTTAACTTCAGCTGAAATTAGTCAGTCTCATAAAAATCCTCTGAATCAGAGGATGCCATTGGACAAAGAGACTTTCTTGTCCAGCTTAAATGGTAGAAACCAAACCAAGTTAATAGCCAGGAGCATAGGAGTCATAGCCACTCGCTGGCTGTCTCAGTTTCACTTGTGAGGGTATTTGTCATATTCTCTCTTTTTATTTTTTAAATTTTAAATAGTAACCATTAGGTAATGTACTTTTAAAGCAGAATTAAAGGACTGAGCCACCAGGAATAGACTTGCTCTTTCATTCTCAGTGGCAGACAGCTGAGATGGTTGGAAGGTCATCCCTACAGATCCCTCTCCCATGAGACCACAAGCTCTGCAATCTTTCCTCATTCTCCAGCTTTACAAAACAACTTCAAAAAAACTGAATTATGCAAAGAATGTTCTCTTCAAGGATCAGCACTTGGTCCCCAGTGGCTGACCACAAGACTATGCAAGTGGAGGGTTTGTGAATGCCAGCACAGAGATAGGAATTCACCCTTGTTCTCAAGTTAGATGCACTCCAGTCTGATTTTTTACATTCTTCTGCCTGTTTGGTAAGTCAGGTTCAGACCTTTAGTGAGCCCAGTCTTGCTGAAGTGAGGTTGGGTGCATTACCTCCTCCAACATTCATTCCAAACATTTATGGTAGGTTAATGTAAGTGGAGGGAACTATTTGGTGAAAAACATTTTAGCTTAAGGTGTCAGCTGGGTCCAGCCTTTGCTGCCAACTCTCCCATGGAACACAAAATCCTCCACAGATTTTCTGACAGTCCCTTGTTTTCATCACTCTATCAGAATATGAGCAAAAGTTGTGGCTGCCCCATCCCTGGAAGTGTCCAAGGCCAGGTTGGACAGGCCTTGGAGCAACCTGGGATAGTGGAAGGTGTCCCTGCCCATGTCATGAGGTAGAACAAGATGATTAAGGTCCCTTCCAACCCAAATCATTCCGTGTTTTGTCTTCAGTCAGCTGCTGACTGTGATGTACAAGTCCCTTTTCAAGGGTCTTCAAGGGACACCACGATGCTTCTCTTCTTTGACTTGGTTTCACTCCTCAATTCACACTGGTGCCTCCAGTGTTTCTTAAACCAAACTAAATTATCTCAAAAGCAAAGCTGTATTTTCATCACATTGCTTTAAATCTTAGTTTACAATAAAGGATTTAGAAAACGTCTAAAATATTTATTTTAGCAATGTTCTTATGGCACTTGCAAAGGAAGGAAATCGAAAATTTAACAGCAAAATCATGAAATCCCATCTCTGTAGCCGAGAGCTCCTCATCAAGCAGCAAGGAACAAAATCCTGTTTGCAGGAGCTCAAACGTTCTTCTGGGATCCAGGGCATTGGAAAACAAGATGGAAATGACAGGACCTCATGCAGGAGAAATGAAGAATTTGAGGTGTGATCTCAAAATAAAGAACAGAAGCAGCATTGCAGGTGTCCCAACACCTCAGAAAGTGTCCTTCCTTGCCTTTAGCCACAGCAATTCATTGTTTTCCCATTCCAAAGAAGCTTAGAAAAGCACCAAAACAAAGTAGTGATCAAAGTCCTCCTCTACCCGCCAGTGCCAGGTCTGTCCTGTTCCAAAGGCTGTGTCTGCCATAAAGCAACAGCAAATGAGAAACAGAAATTAAGATGTCACTAAAATAACCAGAATCTTCCCCTTGGAAACAGTAAAATCACTGAAAAGTCTTTGATCTTTGATACCAAAGTCATACAAAGGGAGGACATGCCAGCTCATAACAGCCAGACCCAAGAGAGGGAAAATCCAGTGCCTGGGTAAAATGCAGAAGGCACAGCACTCATCCACATGCAGAGCAGAGCAGTTAGGAAATTAAAATGGGTCTCCTGCAGCTCATCTAATCTCTAAACACAAGACTGACCTTCCTCAGCATCCAGAGAAGAGAGAATAAGGAGAAAACCATTTAAGATGGATGAAATTCTGTGCTCAGCCCCACTGCCCTGAGACTTTTTGGAGGTGCAACCATGAGGGGTGGATGCTTTTTGCTCCAGCTGGCCACAACCCCAACTATTCAAGTCTGCCTTCAGAGATGGAAGTATTGATATCACCCAGGAAAAGTATCAAGATATGTGCAGGGTCCTCAGTGTGAGAGAGATTCCTCATGCAGAGCATCTCTACTGTTCGGTGTTGGCCAGAGCTGTGACATTAAAGGACCTCCCACTACAGTTGTATTTATTGAACCATAAGGACTGAAATTTTAAATAGTGACCCATCATTTACTGATGTGAGAAAGGCTTTACAGAATTTTGCCATGCAAAGCTATCGCTGTTGCTCTTCAACTCCCCTATGACAACCTAAATAGTTCCTCTTCTTGCCTTTACAAATTCATAAGGCGGGTTTTATCCGCTGTTTTTATTTTTTCTTAGATTTTCCAAACCACTGCAAATAAACCGAATGAAATGTGCATTTTCTCAAGAGGTTTAACCCAAAACAGCATTGAACAAAAGGTTGAGCGTCCACCACCTGGACTTCTCAAAACTACCAACTCCAGCCGTTTCTAGGCAAACCGATACGGAGCAAATCTACAAACTTCATCCCAAATACTTAAAAATTTTAAGGGAGACAACTTGCCTGGATGTCAAAGGACATTTTCACTCACCAAAGCGTTTCCTTGTCCACCAGTGGGGCTCCTTGATGGCCGAGAAGCGAACGTCGGGGTGCAGCCGGAGGCGGTCGTACAGGTCCGTGGTGCCACACTTGGGCTGCCCGATGATGTAGAAGTGTGGGAGGCAGCGCAGGCGGTAGTGCTTGTCCTTGTAGTGGTACAAGTGGTTCCAAAATACCTTCCTGAGGTAATCAAATATGATCCGAAAGCGCTTGGAGTACAGTGCATAGGAGTTGGTTGCGTAAGGATCCGTGGTTGTGTTTCCTCGGTACTCTTCGTACCAACAAGGGTTCTTGCTATTTGGAAGGAATTTGTTAGGAATTACTGAAAACATCTGCAACATAAAGAACAACAATTTCAGTCAAGGCAGCAAGCAATCAACAGTTATACTTTTCTTACTTAGCACGGTGAGAGAACAGAAACACTACCTGGACATTTTTACCTACAAAGTTGACCCCATTTACTGCTTCTGATGACACCAGAACCAAATCCTGTGCAACCCACTGGACTGGGAGAGGACTATTTAGAAATCCTTTTATGTTAAGGCCAGAAAGGGCCTCCATAATTCCCCCAACTCCCCTGTAACCCCAGGAACTGATTTTTAAAGTCAAACACCCAGTACTCAAATCAAATTACCTTCCAGTTGTTAACTCTGAAATACAAGGTTTGCAATGATTTTCAGGAAGGCACCCTGGCAAGCAGTTATTAGAAAGGCTCTTTTCTTATTTATCATTTCAGGTGACAGGTAAATCTAAGTCACAGTGATTTTGCATGAGACAAGGTAAAAGTTCGGTAATGTTGTACAGCTATCAGAAGACTGCCTGATTTTTTTGCTTCAGGTGTCAAGACCATTTATAGGACCCATCCATCCTGCCCGTGACTCAGAGGGATGTGATCTACAGCAGCAACCTCTCAGCTGCTGTGAATCAGGAGGCTCTAGATGGTGTAAATCACTGTATGAACATTCCAGCAGTTGCATTTTTATATCTAGGCAAAAGATTGATCCAAAAGCTTTGAAATAAGGATGTAAAAAGCAGTTTAAGACACGCCTCAATTCATACGTACATGTGGCTCTTGCTTCCTCAGCTCTTCTAAATCAGGGCGCTGCCTCGTGATAAACTCTATCTTTGAAGTAATGGTGTCAATAATTAATTTAATGCTTGGATAATCCTTTACATATGAAATATTCATTTTTGAAGGCTGGTAATGGTCTTTCATGTCACTAAGGCTTTCATTGTCCATTAAGCTGGGATTGCTCGCAAAAGCTCCGTAATGGAAGGGAGATGGGATCAGCAACAGGCCATGCTTGGCTCCAGTCAGGATGTAGGATACCATCACCAGAGTCATTATGATCAACCCAAACATCAAACTGCAGAGCTTCCCCTTCCTCAGGCAGAACAATCCATTCCAGCTCTCGCAGTGATCAGTCCTCACTTCCAGAACCGCCAGCCACTTCATCTGCTTGCTGTCACTGTACAAAGGGATTTTATTTTCTCCCCTGCACACAGGACACTTCTGGTTATTGTGATCAGGTCCACGGCATCTGAAACACTGTCTGTGCAAGTCATTTGGCAATAAATGTATGCAGCAATTAATGCAGTACCTCATATTACTACGGCTAAGCTCCTACATCAATGAGCCAAGCACAGCCATTAAAATGTTTCTGAAGAATATGAGTCATCTTCTGCAAGTCCAAAATTATTTCATTCCTGGAGTGATTCTACGAGTACTCAGCAATGCAAAAGGACAGGTTCAAAACAGAATAAAAAGTGACATGTGTCACAGAAGGAAGAAGAAACCCCAACCACCACCAGCACGCAAAAATAGATGTACTCTGGATGTGGTTCCCAAGAATTTGGCTCAGTGAGAGGAATGTGGCGAAGTAATGATCAGCTACAAAACTGGCTCAAGTTTTTCCCATCGAGCAAAATGAGAAGGAAGAAAAATTGTTACGCAGCGTGAAAATATGCAAAAAATAAAAATAACTCATTGTCCTCTGCTTTATGCTGGAATAGGCAAATATGGGTAGAAATTTCCAGGATTCCTTAAAACGAGCAGGTTCCAAACGGCGCTACTGCTGCTGGAAGCTTCATCTTCCCAAAGGTGGTTCCAAAGAGATGCATTGTCCACCCTAGAGAAACAAAACCAGGTATTCATATGGACCCAGACATCATATCCACATCATCCACAGCCACAGCAAAGCACAGCCTACCCCGAGTCGTTTCACAATTCTGTTTGAAAGATGCCTGCTGATTGCCAAGTCTGTTAATTACAGCACTCGGGATATTAAGCCCAGGAAACATTTGGCTGCAGGTTCACAGCAAGCTGCCCCTGCTTTTCCATCACCCATCTGCTCACATCAGTGACTGGTTGCTGCCACAGGTAACACTACTCGACCCCCCTCAGCTGCTCACTAACCCACCCAGCAGATCTTAATCTGCCCTTGAAATATGGGAGCATTTCTGGATAGTATCCAGTGACACTGGTTTAAATAATTACACTCTATCTGCTCGTGGGGATCTTAAATTAACTGTCCTGAAGTGGGGTAGGACCCTGTTTGAGGCAGGGATAAAATAACAGTTTCCTTTCAAACACAGGGGAGAAAAAGCCGAACAAAAAAAAAAAAAATCAAAAGCCACAAGTAGAACATTCAGCAAATTGAAGGGATTAAAAAACAGACACAAGGAAAGGCTAATGACAGGATCTCAGGTTTCTGGACCAAATGATGGGTCCTCTTATTACTCACCAAATCAGAGAACTATAATCATTACTATTATGAATCCCACAATTTTGCCTTTAGCTCTATCAACACCTATTTTTAATGCTTAAGAAACATTGCTGTAATTCTAGATAATAACTCCTGCTTCATTCCTACAGAAGTGTCCTGATCAAATGGGGCAGTCACTTCAGATCCTGCATTTATCATCCCTCTGGCTGCACTTTTGTGGGAGACAAAGTGCTTTTGTAGAAATTATTTGTATTCTGATGTTTCTCTCATTGAACACAGTCACATATTGGAGGATTTCTGCAATCAGAGCGAGTAGGTTGTGTCTCAGGGACTCAAGAGCAATTAGATCAATATTGAACAAAAGTATTTGCAAAATACTTTCCTTCCCCCCAAAAAAGTCCATTTCCTTAATGAGTTTATTCTCTAAGCCAGATGAGGCAGAAAGAAATCATAGCATAATCATTGCTGACTACATTTAAACCAAAGGGAAAGAAATCAGAGCAGGACTTCTCAAAGAGACCAGTCTTAACTTCTCTAAAAGAACAGAGCTGTGATGATTTTGACAGAAGTTTGAGCAACCAGAGAGATTAAATCAGATTGATATGGGTCATGTTAAACCTAGAAAGATTATGCTTTCTTATGCATAAAACATCCCCCAAGTAAATGTCCAAAAGAAAAAGAGGAGATATGGAAAGGAGCCAAGATTGGAAAGACCTTGATGGTTGTCCAAACACCACCAGTGGTGATGAGAGGGAGGACAAGGAAGGGAAGTCCTGACAAGAAGTGAGAAGTTTCCACTTCCCAAGTGAATATTTCAGGCAGAAATAAGACCCTGATCAAACATTTTCAAAGAGGAAGCAAAGGGGGTTGGAGACAGAAGCAGTGTCAGGGCAGATTCAGGCAGCATCCACAGAGGAAACAGAGAAAGTCCTGAAAACAGAGATATCTCAAAAAAATACTGGGGGGAAAAAAAAGAGAGAGAGGGTGGAGATGAGGGCCTTCATCACTAAAGATAAAAAAGGAAGGTGAAAAAAGCCCATCTCAAAAAAGAAGCCTGAAGAAGAGACTGCAGGTTAGAGCAGTACCTAGAAAAGTTCTGGTAACCAAAAGCCACCCTACAGCATCTCTTCAATTAAATTTATCATGTTCTACACATTTGTTTTTGTATAATTCTTCTACCCTGAACTCCTCTGTCGCCTTGTTTACTGTAAGCCTTCTGTTTTTAACCTTGGAGTCAGATATTTTCTCACACAGTTTTATGTAAATAGAGCCGATGTTTACTTAACGGTATTTTCTGTTTTTCATTCCTTTTGTGATATGACCACTTGAATGGGCACCTTTCTTCTCCAGTGAAGATGGAGAAGGAAGTGACATGCTCTCCAATCCCTTGTAGTATTGGAATGTGTATAAGAATAAAATAGCGTCGATAAATCGACGTCATTTCCTCCTTTCTGCTGAACCTGGCAGGTGTCAGAGCCTCTTTATTGTGTCTCCACGGACACACTCCTCCTCTTTGACATCCACCTCAGTACCTTCCCAGACCTCTGCTCTCCAGCTCCTTGCTGTTTATTTTCAGAGACCAGTTCCTATACTCTGGCCATTTAGAATACAGAAAAAATCCAATTTATTTTCCAGACCTCTTCTAACAGGGATCTGCAACCTGCTTAGTGACAGTGACTGAACAGATTTATCTGAGATAGCCTTATGGAATCAATTCCAGGTTTGTGTATTTGACATCAATTCTTAAATTTTTAAAAAGAGCAATGAGAAATCCATTAATGAATACAGACCACAGGACCTTAGAAAAACCACATAACCTTCTCTGTCCTATCCTTTGTCCATTCTGGTGTTGAAAAAATGGACTGGGATTTATTGAACCCTTCCCAGATGCAGACACTTCTCATGAAAATCTGCTACAAATATTACAAAGTCGAGGAAAAACCACGTTAACTACATCTCTGACAGGTGAAGAAAATGGTTTATCAGGAAGCTGATACAAGGGTAAAAAAAAATAGAAATATGTTTAGGCTACAGTAAAAGTGAGATCTTAATCACACCAGTCAGGAGGGGAAATTTAAAGTTCCACCAGCAACCATAACTCTGCCAGCTCATGCACAAGCACTGCATCAGGCTGCTTAATTAGATAATCAGTTTGATGACCTATCACAGGACAGTGACAGATCACTCAGCTGATAGAATACACACATTGATCTCTTTTTTTTTTTTTTAATAACTGCTGGCTGCCAACACACAACTTTACATGATTTTTCCATTGTCTTGTTCATGAAATAAAAAAATTAAATTGTAATAAACACATAAAAGGATGTAATTCCTTAGTGCCACTCCCTTCTCCTTCCCAAGAAGTTTTTGGTAGAAGTTCATTCCCTAAGATTTTACCATGGCATGAAGGATGCTCACCTCAGAAGGGCAGGATCTTCCCCCAGCCCTAATTTCCCTCATTCACCCCACGAAATCAAGGCATCTACACCATCTTCTTTTTGTTCTTCCCATCCAACATTCCCAGCAGCCACAACCACAGCCCCCAACACACATCACCTCTTTGTATTCCACTCCTGAGAGCAGAAGGATGTGGATTGCAGGCAGAGGGAAGGTTATGAGGCTTGAGCTGGTAATAAACCATGTGTGTCCCCTTATATTTTAGCTGCAAAGCTGCTGGCTGTTCACTGGCAGAAAATTACTCTCTTTACACAACAAAGCAGTGTCTTTGTATATTGAATAATGTAGCATGTAATTTCCCCTTGTTGGAGGGAATGGTGAATTATTTATGATCACGTCCATACTGCATTTGTCTGCTGTACATTAACGTGGGCCAGCCCTAACCACAGAGCAGAAATCAACAGCAACCTTTGCAAGCTCCTTGGCCCAAAAGCAACCCCTCCTCACAACAATAAGGATCTCTGGGAATAGCCCGAGGAGGAAACACGGATGTACAAGATGACACTCAGTGGAATGGGGGGGAAAAGGAAAAGCTCTCTTAGATTTCAGCATATTCCCACTGAAGCCAGGGGGACTTTGCATCACTGCTCCAAACTCGAGCTAACAAAGGTATTTATATGCAACAGAGCACTCAATAGCAAACAGGTGAGATCTTTTCATGCCAGCTTCCCTGAGCAATTCCTTCACTCCATGAGAGGAGGGGCTGTTGGGTGCTCATGGAGGGGAGATCTTACCAACACCAGTCAGGTAACTCTGGCAGGAACCACAAAAACAAACAGCAAAAGGCTGAGCTGCCGGCTCGAGCCTCGCACCAAAGCACTGAAAATACAGCACCCACCAGGCCCTGCTCACCTCATAAACAGGGTAAAAAGTGACATTCCCCCCAAAAGAAAACATGCAAGATTTTTCATCACTCACATGGGTTTGTTGACTGTATAGAAAATATTTGAAATAATTGTATCTTTCTTATTAAGTAAACATTTCATAAAATTCCTCCCCTTCTTCTTTAAGCATTGGAAGGGAAGACTGCGACCAAAACGGCTGCAGAATCTCAGAATCATGGAATTATTGAGGCTGGAAAAGCACTCCAAGATCATCAAGTCCAAGCAATAATTGAGTACGGCCAAGGCCACCACTGCCCCATGTCCCCAAGTGCTACATCCACGCCACTTTTACATCCCTCCAGTGATGGTGACTTCACCACTGTCCTGGGCAGTTCCAGTGCTCAGCAACACTTCTCATGAAGAATTTTTCCCTAATATCCAACCTAAACCTCCACTGGTGCAACTTGAGGCCATTTCCTCTTGTCCTAAAGCTTGTCCCCAGGGAGAAGAGACCAACAGGCTGTAAAAACCGATTACTTTCACATGCTCAGCCATGTAACTAAAATTCTCCTCCTCTATGAATAAGACAAAACAGATTGAACAGATTTTACACACATTTATACCTATGTGTACGGCCTGTTTTCCAGGTCACCAGTTCCTTAATATTTAATGTGCTTTCCTTTCTTTCAAAACTCTTTAAAATAAAGATGAATCAAACTTCTGCTGGTGCGCTTCAGGCTAAATTTTGTAGCAGCCTTGTTACTTCTAACCACAGTCAGCTTCTCCTCCCACCACGTGAAAAGGTGGCTGTTTAACCTCTTGTAAACACATTTCGGGTACACCAGGAACACATTTCTCATCCTGGGGTATAAATTTCAGGTACAACAGGAACACATTTCTCATCTTGGGGTATAAATGGTCCCCTGGTTTATGTCAGTGGAGCTACAGCACTTTGTTTCCACCCTTCACATGATGTAATTGAAGATTTCAGGTACGTCAGTCCTGTTGGGCAGGTCACAGTCTAAAATGTGGATGGCTAAGGCAAGTGAGAAAATAATGCACCAGCTCTCAGGTCAGATGGGATGAAGCCTAATTGAAAAGCTACAGATGCCATAAAACTAAGGATAAACACTTTTATCCAAAAGCCCAAACAAAAGATTAGGGAAAAGACAATTCTGCTGAATCATTTGGCCAGTAACATCACATTGCTTCTAATTTAATACATCTAATGCCATTCTTAGACCAACAGCTATGTTATTCTATCCATAGTCTCCTAATTGTTTCCACTAATCTGGATAAATATTCCTACTGCCTAAGTGCCTCCCCTGCCAAATCAGGAAGGTTTGTTTAAATCAAATTCTCAGTTTGCACTACTGATGTTTTTTGAAATCTTAGAGCAAAGCTGATCCCACGCCCTCCATGAACACTCCAGAAATGAACTTCCCAGTGGAAATGTTTCCCTCTGAAAAGCTCCTGTGAAGGAAGGCTGTCGTTAGTCACCAAGAGAGGCAGGTCTGGAAGCGAGAGGCTGCCCACAGTCGTACGATGATAAACTTTCCATGACTCACATCAAGAGCAATGGAAACATGAAAGGGCAGAGTGAGGCTGGTGGAGTGAAATCCTCGTAACATTTTCACATGGAAAGAAAAAACCCAACAACATTTAGCAGCAATGCAGCACAACCATGTAATTCCTTTTCCATTCCTCCATCCCTCAGTGCAACACTGTCCCTGTACAACACCAATTCTTCAGCCCATGCAGGATAAATTTATAACCTTTGGACACAAAAAACCTGCAAA
This sequence comes from Platysteira castanea, assembly GCA_013397175.1. Lineage (NCBI taxonomy): Eukaryota > Metazoa > Chordata > Aves > Passeriformes > Platysteira > Platysteira castanea. Next base: position 392,078 of record VYXC01005419.1, read on the forward strand.
ACCTTACAATAACAGATATTTTTTAGCTATCAAGCTTACTGGAAACGGTTAGAACTGAAGCAGGCTACAGGCAGCACACAAACAACCCAAAGTATTTGTACAAGTGTAGTGAAGTATTTGCACAGCAGGAGGAAGTTCATCCTGTTAGTGGGCAGGTTGCACCATTTCAATAAAAAAAATCCCCAGTAGATGTAATAAAACTTAATTAAATTTTAAAAGAAATAAAATGATATAAGGATAGGAAAGAGATAATCGTGGATTTTTCTCTGTCCTGCTTATTGGACACATTTGGCTCCTCAAGTTAACATTTTTGGAAATAAACTTTGCCTGAACTCACATCTATTTACCTCAGAGAAATCAGAAAGATGCCAGAAAGATGATACGTCAATAAAAAGGGGATCATGAATCACTGACCTCTGCAAACTTCTGGCAAGAAAAAATAAGAGAAAAAATCCCAAAACAAAACAATAAAAATAAGCAAAAAGCAATTGCAGTGATTTAGAAAAACCACAGGACTCATTACAAAGCTCAGCAACCTCCTGCAGACTGAAGTTATGTAAAACTCCTTTATTTACTTAAACCCCCTAATTTTTAAAGGACCATCAATTAATGCCACTCCCCAGACGTTGTATAAACCCACACAACCATTTTCAAGGCGGTCAGTGGGGAAACAGCCACATTCTAAAAGCAGGAATAGGTGGCCACAGCCCATGGTTACACACTCGACCTGTTGAACAGCTGCTGAACACTTGTTCAAGTCTAACATATTCTTTGAAGAACGCATTTCATGGCCTTTTAAAGCCAAAGAAAACCTCCTGAATCACCACTGAATCAGCAATCTCGCCTGGAAAACAACTGTGGCTTCTTCCATAACCCAGCTGGTTTCTTTCTCAGAATCGAATCCAAACACAATCTGCTCCTTCCTCATCCACACACTTCCAAACGAAATGTGAGAATGGAACAAATTACGTGCTCCACGTGCAAAAAAATCAGCAAACTCCCCTAAAACCAGCGTAGCAGTCGTAGTTCCAATCCCATCCGGATGACTCCTGTTATTTGGGCTGCAGTGCTCAGGAAACAGTCACTGAGCTTGAATCACCACTCAGTTAGGGCATAAACACTGCCGGAATAAACAGATTATTCCTGGAAGCAAGGGAAGAGTGGGGATTGGGAAGGGGAGCTCCCCGGCCTGGATCAGCACAGCAGGGTCATGCCCTGCCCCAGAAACCTGTTATTACACCTGAAGGCTTGTGCAAGTTCCTGGAAATGACCGAGGTTCAGTTCCCTGCACTCCTAACACACCACATCCACACGTTCTGGTGTGTTATGGTTTGGTCTGCCTGGAGAAAGTGAAAATAACAAAGCTTGATATTACCCATTTTTAAATGAAAGCATTTTTCGGCAGAAAAAACCTGCCACTAATTATATTTAATGACTTTAGTGCTCTTTCTTTCTATTTTATCTGATTTAAATCAGCCTTAATCAGATTCATCATTTGTTATTTGGGCTACTTGCAGAATAAAAAATGCAGACAGGAAAATAAAATAGAACAAAAGTCAGCCATTTCTCCAGAAATACAGGTCCAAAATCCCTGGAAATAAAAAAGCATCACCACCAGCAGCCACTCAACCTGTGGCAGCACATGCCTGGAGCTCTGTGCCAGGGCAGAGCTCCCATCAATGTGTTCAAATCCCCCCTGTTGTACAAACATGGAGCAAAGTGCTGCTCTCATACATTTCTGAGGATGTTTGGAGCAGATTTTTGCCTGCAGTACACACTGGCTTCTCAACTCCTGATCAAAACTTGCTGCCTACGATGTGCAACAGCTCCAGCAATTCATCTTTTCCCTTCCCTTAGTTCCTATTCATCTCACATAGTGCCTTGCTACAGAATCACTGACAGGTTTATATTGAATATGAAAGAGTTGCACACTGTAGGAAAAAACTGTGTCTTTACATAAATTACTCCGGTGCATTTCTTCTCACAAAAAAAGCCACTTTAATCTGCTTTTAGAGGTCATTCTGCATGGTTGAAGTTTAGTATCTTTATTTTCAATCCTCGCAGTAACTGTGAGCAACCTCCCAATAGACCCCACATGGTCCTGAGGGTCCTTCCACGAAAACAAGGATAAACCAAGGCATCCATCCTGTGGAGCTCACAGATTCCTTTCCCCAAAATCTGGAGCCAGATTAGGAAGTTCTGACATTCAGAACACAACCAGAAATTGCATCTATTTAACAAAAACCGGCCAGTCTCTCAGTAAAATGATCGATTCACTAAGAGCCAGAATAAAGTACTGATGCCATTGGGAGTTAATTTTTACCCCTTGCTAAGAAAATTGCATCTACTTAAATGTCCAGAGAGACATCAATGCCAAAATAAGATAAAGACAGATGCAGAAGGTTAAATAATTCATGCAGCGATTTAATATCAGTGAGAATCGTTCAGTCTAAATTTGCCCTATGCACTTCCTTTTGTTATAAGGAAAAGGAGAAATAAGTAAAGAGCTCACTGGGAAGGCACAGGGATCACCTGAAATACAACTTCAGGTGCAGAAAGTGAACGTGCTGAGGCTGGTCTTGCCATAAATGTTTGTATTGCAATTTTAGTAAGACCAAACAGCTGCTGAAGTTTCATTCCCAACACAGGTTATCACAATAATTTACAACAACAGAAATTCTTACCTGCCTGCTCTTTCAAGGAACACATCCCACTCTCATCCCACAAGTCAGCCAAATTCCTGTTCTACACGCGAGTGCAACAGGGAACCACGGAGCACGAAGGCTGAATCTGTTATGAAGCTCTTTCACTGCAGTTATTTTTATCGAACAAATTGAAGAGGTTTGGGGGTTGGCAAGAGGGGAAAAAAAATATCATCTCTAAATACAGCTCTCATACGCCCTGCAGTCAGGCTGTAATCAGAAATAAATAAGTGTTTATCTCCAGAAAACGACCGAGGCAAGGAATCGGTCTGGTATTGACAGAGCTCACACCTCAGACCCAGCTGTTTTGTAGTTATCTGTTTCTTTCCATCCACTGTAAATCCTGTTTGATTTCAGGCTCCCAAGGCTGCTTCATTGACTCTCTGGAAAGATATTGCTGCAATTTGACAAACAGCTCTTCTGGAGCAACTTACTCAATATTTAGGTTTTCCCTCGCTGCAGAGCTCAGGTAGATGAGGACAGCCCAGGGATTTCATCACTCTACCTGAACACGAGAAAAAGTTGCGGATTCCCCATCCCTGGAAGTGTCCAGGGCCAGGTTGGACGGGGCTTGGAGCACCCTGGAATAGCAGAAGCACCTCACTGTGCTACAGAAAATAAACCTTGAAATTCAGTGTGCCAGCTGCCTCTTCCCCAAGGGAGAGGTGGAGAGCTGCTGCAGCACAGTTGGATTTGCAGGAAAGGATCTTTCAGTGCTGAAGGGTTATTTTAAGCCCAGCTCTTTGTCTCTTGCACTGTTTACTGGTCCAGAACCAGCACGTGGGGGGAAAATGTTCTGAGAGTACTTCCAACATCCTGCCAAGCATTTTCAGCCTTGACATGCTGCAAAACAGTGGGTATAAATCACAGTTGTGAGTTACTCTGATTACCATCTTGCTCCTCTTACACATTTGATTTTCCTTGATTTTAGCAGCTGCTGCCTCAGGTTGGTTTAAAGCAAGGAACACATTCTATCCACCATCTGATCTCTAATATTTTCTGCCGCTTTGCAAGGGGTATGCAGCACAAACTGATAGATCTTGTGGGTTGTGAGAGATCAGCTGCTAATTTAAGGCTGCTTTTGAGGGATGAATAACATTGTATGGAATAAATAGAATTTGCATCACGTAATGCCTTCGGTGCCTGTTTATCTCATGCTGTGGTGAAATGGTTTTGCATGGAAGGGTGCAACCAAATGGTATCTACTAGAATTCATCTGATACACCCTCACACTTCATATACAAGCAGTTTTTCTGAAAGGGAATCAGTCTACATGAGGCTTAACTGTGCTTCAAACACAATACATTACAGCGATTCTAGAGCAACGTAAATGCTCGCAGCTGCTCATTTGATTTTTAGTGGCTGAGAAGGGATTTTCCTCCACCCCCAAGCTGAATTTTCTCCATAAACTTTACTATCTTAACAGAGTCATCTGAATTCTTTTCGTTGTGACTCATATACGGTACCTTCTCTGTGAGACATGCATTGAAATGGATGGAAAAACGTATCTCATCCGTACGTAAGTACCATGTAAGTGCTTTTTCATGAATAGGGCATTTCATCTTTCATCTAGTGCTGAGTGGGTGAAAGGAAACATACACAGCTGCATCCTGAAAAAATAAACCCAGCATTAGAGTCTGTCATTAAAGTTTCTTGTAAATTCAAACAAAAATTACTCAACTCAAACTATTCATTGATGCCAAATCACAACTGGGGCTTTGTTTCAGTACTTTTAAAAAAACCTAACTCTGTTCCAAGCTTAGTAGTAACTTTTCTGAATGTTCAACAACTTTAATTCTTTAAGCAGTGACACATCAGATAAACCTCAGCCCATTAACCAAGAAACCACACGTTTATTACAAAGTGAAGCAGACTCAGAGTCCAAAGTGGAAAACCCAAGAAAGCTCTAAGCGTTCTCAAGAAATTTCTAATTAGTTATCTCTAAAATATCACCAGATAAAATTCATGCAGGTAACTGCTGGCTACACCTAATTAAGCAAAATCTTTTTGATATAATCTCATTATACTGCTTCCAGCTTCTGAGAAAAGTGTTTATTCTGCATAAGTCAAGCAACATTTACTTCCAAAGCCTCCTGCCACTGTTCCTAAGTGTTTCATCAAAGGCTTGGGCTCCATCACTCACTTCTCTGTAGTCTGTGCTCTTTAACTACACAAAATAATTTTTATTAAAGAGTTTATAAGATCCCATAATTCTGAAGACATTTCTGGAGCTCTACACCCTGGGCTTGGTGTCTTATCAAGGTGTGTGTGGTTGGCAGAGCACACACTCAGTGTGGAACCTCATGCCACTTAATGGATTAAACTCTTTGGTTGTCCTCACCTGTCTTCACGTTGCCACACCTAAAGAACAACACTTCTACCACAAGCTTCAAAGGAATCAAGTATCCTAACTTACTGATTTCCACTGGTGGAGGAGAGAGGATGTGTTGCACTCTGTCACCAGCCTCTCAAAAGTGTCACAGCTGTCGATGCTGTTCTCACAGCACAGCAAAATCCAGCCCAGGAATCTTGCAACTGCACAGAGACCCCAGTTTACAACAGTCATAACAACAGGGAGAAAAATTCCATGCTATGTTTGGAACCCAGTAAGTAAATACTGTAATATCCAGGGCAGTAACAAGGAAATCTGTTCCTCGGCCGCTGAGCCATTGACTCCCTTGCCTTGACTCTCTATTCCTGCAGGTTTCTCCCGTGTTTGGCTTCAGCATGTTTGTTTTCCACTTGGAAATAACACAACCACAAATACCTTTTCATGCCTTACACTGCACTTAGCTGGCCTGCAGATTGTAAACAAACAAGATAAAAATCTGAGAATGTTCTTTACTGAATCTCCATGAAAAGAAACCAAGGGGAAAAAGAAATTAAAAAAGCAAACCAAAACCCCAACTCTGCATAATGATGAATGTACCAGGAGAAATTTGGCATGCACTCCCTCACACCCTGCCTCTTCTGCAACATTTTCTGCAATATAAAGGCAACATTTAGCTTAGCAAACTAGATGGTCTTTATTTGTGGGCAGAGGAAACCCGAGGCAAACGCTCCAAGAGGCTTTTTTTTTTCCAATGGATAGGTTAATTACTTAACTTCTGTTATTGGGAAACTGTCCCAAACTAACCTTCCACTCTCCCTCTGCTTCAACTGCAGAGGGGTCAAAATTCACTTTTTAAGGTTTTGCAGTGAGAAATTGAGAAGACAAAGCCCACCCTTAACGGAGCTCTGAGATGGCCAAGTGCCTTATTCACATCCTTACTGGTCCCTACCTGAGCACCTCTTGGGAGCTACACAAGGATGTCTGGGGCCAGGATGCTCCAAGATCTGCTCTGTGGGGCAGAGCATCTCCTGAGGCAGCCCAGAGAACAGAGTTCTGAGGAGAAAGGGAGCACAACTGTTCCCAAATGTTCTGCTCCAGCCAGAAAGCTCTCGCTCCTGTGAAAAATCCCCGTGTCCCTGGAGGCAGCAGAGCACAAGAGTGAGCAGTGGGAGGTAAAATGAGGTTTTATTTTTAAACAGCGGCGCTTGTTGATGTATTTGGTTCCAGACAAATAGGGGAGGACACAGAGTCGCTGCAGGACATTGCAGCTGAAGTGGCACCGACACGAGTCCTGAGCTCGGGTTCCACTGCTTGAAATAAACCTTGTACTGAGGCAAATCACACGAGGAGTCTGAAGTGACACAAATTCCATCCGCTGCAGTTGGCAGCCAGATTTTCAAGAACAGAACAGGCTGTTAATGATAACCCAAAAAGCTCCGTTTCTAATGCAGAAAGATTGAAGCAATGCTTACATTATAAAATTCTGCAGAGAACCAGAAGCATCTCCAGAGCACACCCCACAAAATACTTTGCAGGAAGTTACAAACTCCAACTTTAGCAGAATTAACATATCTAACAAAAAAAAAAATATCCAGCAAAAATGCCTCCCAAGTTTTGAAACGCATTTCCATCTGTTAAGTTTCTCTGTTGCTGATGGTGTTTACCTTGAGTCAAAGATATGAATCTTTGATTTCATGAGATTAATGTAATAACTTGGTTTAGGCTGTTAATGCATTCAAAGCTCTCAGACATGTAGGAGATTAAGATGGCATCAAGAGCATACAGATACATTTGGAGGGGATGTTTTTAATGTGAAATAAATTAGAAATTCCTCAATCTATTTCTGCAGCAAGGACTACACTGAAATAAAAGCTTCCCAGGGTGTCTTAGGCTGGAAGAGATGGCTTCCAAGCCCATTTATTCCTTCTAAGCACTACTATATAACCTAAATAATAACACTAAGGAAAACTCCTAAAGCCTTATCAGGTAAGGGATATTGAGCTTCGGGGAACGCAATGTTCATTTCTCAAAAGTGACACCTGGCCCTAAGAAAGCAATGACAAATAAAATATGCATATTATATGCAGATAACTGAATAGAAAAAGGCTGCACTGGTCAGCAGAAGAGCTCAGCCCAGCTGATGCATCAAGCTGCAAGAGGCAATGCTTCTGCTGGTGCCTCAAACCCAGAGAAATGTGAAGAACAGGTCTATCCTCAGCTGCCCTACCAATAATGTTAGTGAGTTATTTTTCAGTGGGCACCAAAAGGAGCTGTGTGGTTTTGGGAATAAGGCATTGTAGAAGCTGCCCTGTTCTCAGCTTCCCTAACACTTTCCCCCCTCAAGAATGGTGTCTAAAAATCACAGCAGTGCCAGCACAAGCTTTATCAGTCATTGTCTCCTGCAAAGATCACTCCACGCCCACAGCTAAAGACAGCATGCGCAACAAAAAATGCCAGGAAATTCCACATCTTCACCAAAGCTTTGGGAATGTGACTCGGCACTTGGGCTGGAGCAGTTTTGGGCACTGCAACCCCTCCACCCTGCCTTATGACCTCTACAGGACAGGTCCAAAGAGCAACGCTGCCCACACCTCACCAGCTCTGGTGCCCAGACCCCAGCAGCAGCAGCTCCAGCATCACTTCAGCAGCCTGAGCAGAGAATCATTAAGGCTGGAAAAGACCCTTAGGATCACTGAGTCCAACCATCAGCCAAAAGCTGCTGCCTTCACCACTAAACCACGATCACCACTTCAGCACTGTCACCCAGGTGGGAGAGCCCTCAGGAGTCTGGGCGAGGAGGTTGCCAGCCAAAATTGGTTGTTTTGGTTGAGTTTTTGCATCGTGAACTGCTGTGGTGCTCCTGCCATGAAAACCTCCACCCTTTGGCAAGGAACTCACCTCTCTGCTCCTGCCATCAAGGGCGAGGTGGAATCTGGAGTGAGGTGACCCCTGCTGCATCTCCTCTGTGCTTCAGGACAGCAGCTCCAGGTCTGCAGAGCTCCAGAGCAGAGTCTGCAAGGGGAGGCACCCAGGGATGGGTTCTCTGGCCCTCCTGGACAAAAATGAAAGGTTGGATGGGGCTTGGAACAACCCAGAATAGTGGAAGGGCTGAAATGAGATGGGCTTTAAGGTCTCTTCCAACCCAAACCATTCTGTGACTCTACAGTTTTTCCAGGTGAATAACCAAGTCCTGCTCCTTTTGCAGCAGTTACTTCACCGGTATGTGGAAAATTAGACATTCTAGAACACCGTCCTAGGTTCAGGAGAGAAATATTATTAAGCCTCACCACTGATCATTTGATTTAATTTGCAGTTTTTCCTGCATGTTTAAATCCTGGAAAATGCCTTCAGCATCCAAACCATTTATAATCAAAGTAAGCGACTGCAGAATAATCTATAAACTCAAAAAATTTCACAGTTCTTCTCATTAAGTGAAAAAATAAATTATATGCTGATAACACACCTCAGTTCCTTTATTGCATGGCTCAGTGGTTTAAATTACACTTTGAGAAGAATAGAGAATCAGAATGAAACCTTACAACTACATGGGGTTCCTTCCTTTGCATAGGAGAACTTGCGTTTGATGCTATTCTTACTTTTCCCCCTACAGGTTACTTGTATAGGGCCAGCAAAACTGATCTGGAACAGACAAAAGGTTTTATCCAAATGGGAACATTTAAATACAACATTTGCATTATTTCAGCAATTTTTTTTACATAGAAGCTTCTGCCCAAGGTGAAAACCAATTAAATGAGAAAATGGAGTTGTAACCATTCGTGCCACACACAGCAGCCTCAGGCCAGAGTGCACTCAAATGCATCTTGGGGTTTGGTTATGGTCCATAAAGGGTGTGCAGCTCCCAGCATGAGACCTCAGAGTGCTTTTCAAAGGTGCTTCTCCATTTCTGGGTGACAAAATGACAGAGCTCTGTCATGGGTCACCTGTAATATCATATGGAATAAAATGGTAGAAGCCCAAGAAAACTTTAGATCTCCTAACTCGCCATCCAGAATCCCATTACATGGGAATTGAGGGATTTTAAATGAAACTCAGATATGTGTTACACAAGATAGAACACCACCAGCAATCCAATTTCTAAATAAACCATCTAAGGCAGACAGCACTGACTCTGACTCTCCCCCAGTAACCATATTAAACAGGATGAATTTCAGCCTTTCATAAGCTCAACAGAGAGAAAAAGTGAATTTTCCCAGCTTCCCAAGCTGCAGTCACACTCCCCATCCCTGAGCTGTGCCAGAATCTGCCTGCACAATAGTGGCAGGGAGATTTTTGGGGCCAAAGCTGGCAGATGGCGCTTTCAGGAGCAATGGTGCAAGACCTGCAGTAGGAAATGAAACCCTCCCTGTCATAAACAACTCCCAGTTAAGAACTGGAGCCCTCATTAATATAATTGGTTTCATACGAGGTGCTAAAACATGAATTTGCTGCATTTGGAAGCCCACGTTGTTTCTATTTGTTCAGGAGTGTTTTGCTCACCTCTGTTTTTGCTCAAGCACAGAAGAAAAAGGGAGGGGAAGGAGTGTCATGGAGTCTGCCTCCAGCTAGAGAATGCCATGCTGGAGTGCATTTTTTCACCTCAGATGAAAAATGAAGGCAGGTAGCCTTTCAGCACAGCTGCTCCTGAGGACTGAAATGGAAAATTATTTGGAGAGAGAGCAAATCTCACATCACTCACTCAGAGCTGTGGATTTACATCCTCCGACCTGCATGAGATCCACAGAGTGAGTATGACTCCATCCCAAGCTGAAATCTGAGGGGGAAGACACATTTAAAATGTAAAAACAAACTACAGTACTACCACTGGGGGGAAAAAAATCACTAATCATTACCCTTCAGGGAATTACTCCATTTTCAGTCTTTCTGCTTCAAGTCCAGAAAATTAAATTTCCCCTTTTTTAATGGTGCTGCCTTTGAGTACAGGCCAAAAAATGAAAGAGCAGGAGGGTTATGTTACCAGGGAGCAGGAAGAGGGTCTGCACCTCTCAATTTGGCATCTCTGGTAATGGGAGGGAAACCCTCAGTGGAACAGCAGGACACTCCCAGGACGAGGAGCCCTTTGTTCACTCTCACTGGTGAGGGATTGTCACCTCCTCCTGCTCCCTGACATTGGCCATGCCCATCCAGCCAGGAAATCCAGCTTTTCATGGGGTACCAAGGGTTGCTTTTCCCCTTCAGAGCCACATCCCCAGCTGCCTTTGCTCCACGTCTCCTCGAAGCCTTGAAACCCTGAGGATGAACTGCACCCCTCTACAAGGAGATCTCTGATTTCAGAAGTATTCCTTTCCCTCTCCACAAGTACTTCCACCTTGCTTGCAGGGTGGCACGACTTTAAAACCCCTCTCAGGGCTTTTAACTTGGCTGAAGATGAATATCTGTGTGAGCCACTGGCTGAAGTGTCTTTAATGACAGAACCATTCATAACAATAAAACTGTCCCTTCCGTAAAACGTACTCTCCTCCTTCTGGAGCAAGCCTATTAATTATTTTCTTAAAGACTGAATCTCAAAATGGCACTGCTGACATTTAAGGCTCATAAAAAATGCAAGCCTGTCAGATCTGTGAGAAATGACTTTATATGATCTATTTAAGATGAAAATATTTATCAAGGAAGACAGTTGCCAGTTAGGAACACAAACAGAAACAAAGCCACTTACAGCAAGTTGCCCTTTTTTTTCTCTTTAATCTTTTCCATGCCAAGGGCATGCTTCTCCCCAGAACAGTGGTGCACAAAATAAGTGACATCTGGTGGCTTTATGCTGTAATAGAATAAGGCACCTCATTTCAATGCTGTTAACCAAATCCATTTTTAAATTTTACTGCTTCTTAGCAGAGCTTTTTAGATGTTTTATTTATTTATTTTCACACAGATACTTCTGAGGCCCCTGGGCATCACAGTCCCTCTTGCAGGGTGACAACTGCTGTTATCCAATTAAAGTGGGATTGTCATATTCACATCAGGAAAAAACACAGCTCCACAAAGGAATTTGGAAGGCATAGGAAAAGAGCACTAAGATTTAGCAGGGCAGCACCAGTGAGAATCCCACAGAGCCAGGCTGTAAGAAAGGGCTGTGCAGAATTTGGTGAAGGAAATCCTTCACCTGCTCCAATTATTCACATGCTCAAAGTAATTAATATCAACTCCGGTCTCTCTGTATTGTCTTTCATTGGATTTTAATTAAACCCAAAAGAAACAGCTGCATTTTTCATTCTGAGCTTAGCAGCATCCTGGCGGCTAAAACTTTTACAAATTTGAAACAGCTTTTCCCCTTTTCATGCTTTATTGATCCTCAGCAATGGCCACATCTAATCCAGCCAAGCCTCCTGCACCTAAACCTGCACTCCAGACATAAAGCAATTACAACTCCCCTTCGAACTCCTCCAGCCAGAAATACACTTCTCTTTTAGAAAGCCATAAGCCTCTCCTGGATAATTAATAGAAGTACTGTCAGCCAGCCTCAATTAAAATTACAAAATCGCTGGCGCTGCAATATCAAGGCTTGCAACACCAATTTCTGCAGTAATAAGTATTTACGGGGGAAAAAAATCTGTAAGCCCTATGTAACAGAAATGAGATGAAAGATAAACAGACTCTAAATATTTATCAGCAGAGGAAGTTCAAAAATATCCCAGCAAACAAACGGAGCGGATGGCAGCTAAATCCAGACCGCTGAGGGTTCCTCGAAGGATGTGCAAGGAGGAACTTCATTTTCAGCTTGACAGGGCTAAATCAAATTAATTCCTTCCTCCTATTCAACTGCTGCATGGAAACCCCTGGTGCCAAAAGGACAAAGCTAAAAACGTCCCCAAACCCACGTCTGAACGCTGCACTTGTGCACCGCAGAGCGCAATAAACCAAGAGTTGGACTTTGGGGCTCTCCATCACTTTTAAGGCCTAAATATCCTCTAGAGGAACGTCCACCTGCACGGTTGGCTTCCCTCAGCACCAGGAGAGAGCTCCACATCTGCAGGATCTCCACAAAAAGGGGCCTTTGGGATAGCACAGCTACTGAAGGATTATTTCAAAGAGAAATATTATTTCCTGCTCACATTCCCTCATCCCCACCAGACATTATCTTCACCTCAAGACCTCCTGGCTGAGCTAAATAACACATGCACGGAGAAGCACAGCTGAAGGGCTTTAGCTCCAGCCACTCGTCAAGAAGAAAACTTTTAAAGATCCCATTTCAATTTATTTTTTTGAAATCCTGGCATGCTGAAGTCAGCAGGAAGACATTTCATTGACTTTAATGAAGCCAGAGGTTCATCCAGAGAATTGCTGTTTGGAATGAGCAGAGCATTTATATTATCTCATTTGAAACCTTCCAAGTTTTTTTTTAAATGCAACTTAATGATATTTGCTATTTTGGAATTATTTGCTATCTTTCAAAATGCAGAAAGGAGGGTATTAAAGTTCTGCAGTGTAAAATGCTCAGTGATGATGGATGGGATGCTCTTGTTTCAGTAACAGGCATGTTTTTAATGCATAAATATTAATTGTCACACAGTGCCTGTTCATTTGGCAGTTTTGGAAAGCTTTAGACTGTAGGAATTGTAATAGTCAAAAAAAAAAATACTGTTGGTATTTACATGCTTATCTGTATTTTCAGGGCACATTTTTAGGGCTCTTTTTTTTTTCATTTATTATCCAATGTACCAGCACAGCAAGACAAAGAAAAATGGAAAACTGGAGAGATGACTACACCCACTTAATGGGCATCATTACAGGAAAACACCATCAAAACTCAGCAGAGGCTTTTTATGCATTCCCCTGTATTACACCAAAATGAGTTATTGCAGCATTCTAACTCTGATACCAAACCCCCAGAATGCTCGATTTTTACAGCTGTAGCAGCAATGAGCAGCAGGTGAGCAGAACCCAGGAGAGAGTGACTGATTCCAGTAAGAGCTGCCCCCTGATGAGCCCTGGAGGGTTACCCAGCTTTTCCAGCCTTGCCACACACCCTGGGGAGCAGAGGGCTCCGAATTCCTCCCAACAACTGGAAAACTGTTCCCACTCCCACAAGATTCTGGTCCCCCTCACACCAGCAAAACCTGAAAGGTGAATTACTCCTGATCTAGCCTAATGCAAGATAAACTCACGTGGGATTTCCATGGATGCCTATCTAGATTGCATTTACTCTGCTGTGGATTTGTCATTTTGCTGATCTCCTCAGCAATGCTCAAAAATCTACTCTGAAGGGTTAAAAACTTCACACTATTTAAAATCACCTGACTTCAGACAAATTATTATTTCCTTTTTCCTCAATGAGAGGTTCAGCTTAGATTCCATTCTTCCCTTCTGCTCACCTCTCACATCTCATTTCTTGTTGGAACTGTTTTAAAGATGGTATAAATAGCTTTACGAAGTAATTCTAATACTAAATGTCAAGTGCAATAGTGGTTTCATTCTGATTTATCCTCATCTGATCCTCAGGCAAGTTAATCCTCAACCTGGGAAACTGTTTTCGGAGCTTTATAATTGATGAAACTTTTCATCTAAATTATTTACTTTACGAACGGCTCCGATGAGTTGCTCAGGGCATAAAGCTGTAGCACTCAGTGCTGGAGTGCTCAGGAACACGGTTTTGTCTTTTTAAATTAAGAGCCCATCACTGCATCTCGTGCTGCAGTTTCTATTGGCAGTCTTTAAGGCACAGCAGGGGTTTTATCTGAATTTTTATCGCTTGCAATAGCTGCAGTTACAACCCAGATGTCACGGCGTTATCCCGGCCTGGAGCTCCGGGGAGACACGAAGCAGGCAGAGAATCCCTGATCCTGAAGGTGTGGATCTCACAGGGTGAACCAGAATTCCTTCCCTGGAATCAGCTGGGCACGGACTCAGGGCCTGCTGGACACGTTCAAAACCTGCTCCTCTTCCACTGCAACAGCAGCACCCAAAATCCTCTCCAGAAGTGGCCCCAGGAAATGTCCTCAGGCCTCAGCAATCAGAAGGATGAGCTGTACAGCAGCAGCCCCAAAAATGCACCAGGAAGGTGTGGAAGGCAAGAGCAGGAGCCCAATCAGCAGCCCAACACAGTGAAACACATCTGCAAAATGATGAGCTTGAAAATTTGAGGTTCGTTATCCATTTAACTTACTTAACATTACCAATATCTATTTAACATTATCTAATGTCTACAGAGCTGAGCAAAAAGACAAATTACAACTAAAAAGTAGCCAAAATCAGAGAGGCTGGGGAGGAATATTAGATAAGGTATTTGACGGGCTTGCAAGGAAGTGTTGGTTTTAGGAGCTGCTAAAGAATTTTCAGGAGATGAAGCTCCCCTGTGAGGAGCTGGGCCTGCAGGCAAACCCATCTCATTATGGGATAGATTCTCCTAATAAACTATTAAACCATGCTTCTCCTTTTCCTCCTATTTCTAGCTTTACACAGGCAAACCTCCTGGCTGCACCAGCCAAAGAGTCCTTTTTCTCTGGATTAATAAATTCGGGCACTCAGACCATTATATCGCAATTTAGACACAGCAGGGTTAACACTGGGCTCTTACATTTCCCCCAAATTATGGGCAAAACCTTCCAGCATCCTGATTTCTGCTCCTTTTTTCCTGAGGTCTCTCCTGTTTGTTGGTACCTCACTGCTCATTTGGTGCCAGTTCTAAAGCACTTTATTTAAGTACTTTTTTATTTAAGTGCTTTTTCTCCACACTGCTCCAAGACCTGAAATTGGGAAAACCATCCAATATTACAAACTCACATCCATGTGCTGCCCACCCTCAGAGCACTCTTTCAACACTACCGGGTTTCTTCCATCTCCTAAGTACACATGCTGCACATAAATCTTTATATTTTTGGCTTTGTACCTTGCGGAGTTTTCATTTTTCAAAGCAGTCTTATCTTGTTTCCTCTGTGTGACTTTGAACTTTGCATTTTATCTTAACTCCTGTCTGACCTCAGAGTTCTTCCCAGCTCAAACTCACCTGGAACTCAATGACTTATTTGAAAGAAATGACCTTCCCTCTATTCCATGCAATCTTGAGAAGTTACCAGTCTAACTTAAACCTACCACGTTTAAGCCAAACACCAATAAATGCAAGAACAAAGTAAAATATTATAATACAAAAGCCTTTTTCACTCTCATCAGTTTTTCTAATTTTATGGTGAGATAGCAGGGCACATTCACCCACACTGAAAATCAAGGTTTTTCTACAGGAAAAAAATATCTCCTCGTGAAGCTTATTTTTTCCTACTGGAAGGCGTGAAGCAAATGGAAAATGTCAGTTTGAGTATTTTGCTATTTAAGTACAGATCTGCACCTTTTACAGTGAGGAACGACCCACCTTAGAGACAGATTTGGCATAAAACCCCGCTTATTTATAAAACGCTGTGCTTATTTGGTGAGTACATGATGGCATAGTAAGTTTCAGAATATTAAGTGTGTGCTTTGTACCGCTTGGTGTATAAACAAATAAAAGCCCATGTTGCTTCCCTGCCACTCCATCCCACCATTTCTCCACAGGATTGGGTTCATTTCCAAGGAAACCCACGGCACAGGAGGCAGCCACGTGCCCCCCACCATCCCCAACGCTGCAGGGGCTGTGGCTGCTTTCAGCAAACCAACCAGGGAAGGTTCACACCACCAGGAGCTCCAAAAACGCGTCTGGAGCTACGTGGGCTACCTCACTTCTGGTGAAATCAGAAGGAAACCAGCAGCCAGCTGCTGAGATTTGGGGAACAAGTGTTTCAGGCAGCTCAAGCTCTTGTGGGAGTTTGAGGAAGGTGGATCTGGGAGTAGGAGAGGCAGGGCAGTGGGTTGGGGTTGGAGGGTTCATGCAGGAGAGGGATCAGAGGGCTGGAGCATCGATCCTGTGAGGAAAGGCTGAGAGGGGGGATGTTCAGCCTGCAGAAGAGAAGGTTCCAGGGAGAGCTCAGAGCCCCTCCCAGTGCCTCAAGGGGCTCCAGGAGAGCTGGAGAGGGACTGGGGAAAAGGGATGGAGGGACAGGACAAGAGCAATGGCTTCAAACTGACAAAGGGCAGGGTTAGATGGAATATTGGGAAGAAACTCTTCCCTGTGGGTTGGAGACACCCTGGCACAGGGTGCCCAGAGAAGCTGTGGCTGCCCCTGGATCCCTGGCAGTGTCCAAGGCCAGGCTGGATGGGACTTGGAGCAGCCTGGGATAGTGGAAGGTGTCCCTGCCCATGGCAGGGGGTGGAACAGGATGAGCTTCAAGTTCCCTTCCCACACAAACCAGTCTGAGATTCTCTCTTGTGGCCTCGAGTGCTGCCACCAGATGGGACAGAGGCAGTGGGACAGGGTGTGCCATGGCTCCCTCATTCCTGCTCACATCCACCAGGACCTCATCAGGCCTCTCATCCCCACCACAGCTGCCTTGTCACCACCATCAGCCACCCGTGCCCATCAGGACAACATTTTTCCTTCTGTTCCTCCTTGCAAGGCATCACCTGCTTATCTGCCCTCAGAGGAGGATCCTTGAAACTAAAGCTTACAAGCCACGTTCAACAGCTGCTGGAAACCAGGTGTAACATAAATTAATAAATATTCCGTGGAAAAGCTACATTAACTGCTTGCCCCTGAAGTGCTGTTTAGTGGCATGTCAGGCACAGCTGTGTAATCAAAGGATTACAGTGCTCCCATTGCAAGGCTCTCCACCTCCTCGGGAGCTTCCCTGTCTCCCTCGCCTGTAAAAACCCAGTCCAGGCACCAGGACAGAATTGTAATCATGTCTTTGAACCCGGGAAACACAACCCAGCAGGCCGTGGGGACAAATACAACACATATTCCATCAGGTATGTGGGCAGCCGCTCGAATTTTTGAAAGAATGGGGCAGCAGAGCTGTAGATCATTAGCTCATTTTAGTGAAATTGCAGTGTTGGTGGAGAGATGGGTGCAATTCGAGATAAGAACTTGCAGGAGCTTATAGATCCCTTCTCCTGAACAGCTGTATTTAGACTCCAGATCTGACACCACACTTGGTCAGCAAGAAGAACAGGGCACTTCACTAAAAAACATAAATAAATAAGAAATACTAATTTGTGGGGGAAAACAGTGAAAAAAATGCTCTCTTATTGGAAATCTACCATGTTTTTCCACAGCACTTTGGATTCTTCCAGCTGAGCAACATAACTCCAGCCAAGGAGTATGGTGGGAATTTAGAATTATCCACCCCCCATGAGAGGTACGGAGGAAAATGGGCTTAAAGGGGAAAATGGAATTCTGAAGATAACAATTAAGGAGCCCAGTTCAAACCAGGGTACAGCTTCTGCAAACCCTCTGAGATGTTAGAAACAGTGCTCCACATCGGGCAAGTACCCAGAGTAGCACTGAATGATTTAAGAGCACATTTCCTTGGAGTTTATGACTGTGGGATCTACATTAACTGCAGGAGTAATTAGGAGGGAGAGGGAGTTCATCAGTGTTTGTGTCGTGGCTTTTCTTCACCTCAGTGATGCATCTGCACTGGAGGAGAAGCACAGCTGGGTGTTCCAAATTCCTAAATCCACGTGTCATCCAGGTGAGATCAGTCCTCTGCTGCCAGCTCATCTCGAGAAATTGTATCAGCACCCAGTGGTGACACAACGCTGAGCTACAATCCTGAGATGTTGCTCCAAGGACATATAAGGAAGCACTCAGCGTAGGAAAAGGAGTTTATAATAGGAAGGATTCCCTTCCTAGTCAGCAGAGGAATTCCATAAGAAATCCTTATTGGCCAGCAATAACTGATCGACTTCAGCAGAGTTTGCTGCCATCCCCCAAACCTCCTGATCTTAAATACAAACCAATGCTTTGAGAGGTGCTTTAGTACAAGGCCACACCTTTAAAAACACATTGAGCAACACTGAGATCACTGGGCTGCCAACAAAAGCTTTGACCACTGAAACTCCCCGTTCTCACAGAGCTCCTGCCACAGGTTGCTCAAAATAATGTTAAAATATAGCAAAAGCAGTACCTTATTTGCATCTCTGTGATTATGCCTACGTAATCCTGTCCTTGTTAATGCTGCTAGTGGATTACACACCTTCATCCGTCCCCTTCAACCACATGAAGTAATTCAAATATGAGAGTCTGCTTTACCCTTCTCATTTATATGATTTCCAGATACCTACTTTTAGTTTAGTAATGAAGATAAAATCCATTACTGCCTTCCACTGCATTAGTGGAATTAAGTGTTTTGCGATGTAAATCTCCACTGTTTCATCGTGTTCCTGTTACAAACCACCAAATAAAACACTCTGAATTTGAGATTAGTCCTCCTATGGCAAATTCTGAACCATAAAACTATTTTGTTATTGATTTCAGAACTGCACGGTGGCTGCACTCACAGACACAGGGTCTAAGTGCTATTAAAAAAAAAAAAAAGGAAAGAAAGAAGGTAGTTTCACTACTAAATCTTCATACAAGTAGTTTCCTCCTTTCTGCATTCAAATTGATTTTCTTTCTTTTGGTATGTGAGGAGCCAGATGAATCCTTTGACTCAGTGCCCAAGAGTGAAACGGCACCAGCAGCAGCAGCAGCAGCAGAGAAGCTCTCAGGGCACGAGACGTGTGACAACATTTTAATCACTGACAAAAAGAGGCTTCAAGGCAGCTACTCCATTAGTGTGCACTGGTTTTAAGTGAGATTTACTGTTCATGACTGAGTGCATGTGTGTGTGTGTGTATAAAACATATATGTGTCTATAAATAGCACAGATATAAATATACATGTATGGTTCATGTACATTTGGGGACTTTTTATAGATGGAAATTTCCCTCTTTGCCAGAGACTGAGCAGTCCCCAGTCAGCATCAAGTGCAGTGCTGTTCAATCAGGTGTTTGTTTATCCAAACGAGCACATACGATTTTCAGTTAAGCCTTAAAAATATTTACTTTTCATGAACAGTTCCAGCAAACTTTGAGATTTAATCTGTGATGTGCTCAGCTGGCCACTCTGCTCTCTTATATTTTTTTGTCTCAAAATACAAAAGAATGTGTTTGTTCTACAGGAGATGATGATGGTGATGGGTTTTTGGTCTGGCTAACAATTCAAGAAGTGAAACCATTCTGATGTCATAGGCAAGGAAGTCAATGCAAAGGGGACTTTAGGCCATAGAATGATATAATAGATAAAATTAAATTTAAAAATTTTCCAAATCTGAGAGTTTGGTAGGTGTTTAGATGCACCACCCAAGCAATACTCTCAGATATCCTATTAACCTACAAATCTGTCTGTGCCTAAGACAGATCACTGCAGAGTACGGCTGTAGTATTACAATGAAGCAGCAGAGGAAAATTTAAAAAAAAAAAAAACAAAAAGAGAAGAAAAAGAGAAGCCCACATACGAGACCGCCGAAGTTCAGCTGCTGAATTGTTGCTTAACACACTCTGACCATAATAACCCGTCACTGAACCTTGCCTGCATTCTCAGCAGCTATGAAGCTATTTTTAACAGCCAACAGCTTGCGTTTAAGAAATACCCCCTCTTCACCCAAAAATATTCACGGTGAATGGCAACATCCATGCTCGGCTCCATCCGAGGTGGGATGCGCTGCCGGGATTGAATGGCTCTTTCAGGCAAGCCCCTTTACAAGTGTCTGCTCTCCCAAACCCCCGACTTCAGCGCCATCCGCGGCTGCGGGGACCTGCCCGGCGCGGGCAGTGACAGCATCGGCGCTGNCGAGCCCAGCGCTGCCCCCGGGGCTGCTGCTCAACTTCCCGCAAAGTCCCGCCGCCTCCAAACTTGGGGAGTCGCGGCCTGGGCACCCCGCTCCTTCCCACAGCGCCCATCCCATTCCATCCCATCCCATCTCACCGCATCCCATCCCATCCCCGCGCTCCTACCTCCGCCGGCTCGGCTCGGCTCTGCCCCGCGCCCGCCGCCTCCGCCGGCTCTGCCCTGCGGGAGGGGGGGCGGAGGACGAGGAGGAGGAGAGGAGGAGGAGGAGGAGGAGGAGGAAGGGGGAGGGAGGGAGCAGCCCCGCCGCTCCCCGGCCGCGCTGCGCAGCCCGGGAGGCGGAGTGCTGGCGCTCGGCTCTGCCCCGCGGCTCCCCGGGGCGGGGGGTCCCCGGGGATGGGGCTGCGGGGATGGGGTGCGAGCGGAGCGGTCCCGCTGCGGGGATGCTCCGCCAAACCCCCGGGAGCGGGCGGGTGCGGGATGCGGGGCATCCCCCGGGCGTCCCCCGGCCCCAAGAGCCTCCATCGGCAGCGCCGGGGGATGGATTGAGAGCATCACGGGGGAGATGGGCCCCTCCTGAGCCACCCGACAGGAATTCGGGCTGTCCCGAGCGAGCGGTGTGCGGGTGGCACCGGCATCCCGAATGCGGGTGTGCAGGCAAAGGTCAGCCCGAGGAGACTCGGGCTCGGATCTGCCAAGGCTCCGAGGCTGGAGCGAGCCCGACCTTCCCTGCTGCACACCTGGCAGGCTGCAGGCAGCATCCACTGCCCTGCTTCGGGCTTGGAATGGCAACAGCACAAACGCGGCTAGGAAGCCAAAAATCTTCTACTCAGTGAATGCGAGGTTTGTTCTCAAACAAGAGATCCTACCAGAATATATAAATATATATATGTGTGTGTGTGTGTGTAAACCGAATATACATAAAAACTGTTAAACTGACAGAGGGCAAGTTGAGATTAAATTTTAGGAAGGAATTGTTCCCTCTGAGGGTGGAGAGGCCCTGGCAGAGGCTGCCCAGAGCAGCTGTGGCTGCCCCTGGATCCCTGGCAGTGCCCAAGGCCAGGCTGGATGGGGCTTGGAGCAGCCTGGGACAGTGGAAGGTGTCCCTGCCCATGGCAGGAAGGTTGCAGCAAGATGGTCTTTAAGGTCCCTCCAACTCAAACTGTTCTATGATTCTATGATGATAAATATATGTATAAATGCATAGTCTGGTTATTAAGTCACACACACACATCCCTTCTGAGGTGCAGCACACACCATTTCCCTCAAAAGTTTAATGCAACACTTGCAAAGCCAGTGGTATCAAAAGGAAAACTCTTCATATTTCCTTCCTTACACTGTTAAGCTTAAATCCATGTGTTTAACACTCAGCAACATTATTTCTAAGAGCTTGAAGCCATGAAGCATGAGCTGAACATGAAAGAACAGTGAATTCTCTATTTTAGTACTTCCTTTCCTGATCAAGCCAATCTTTGGTTTTAACTTTCAGAAGCATCTAAGACTCACACAGCTCGGTGGGAATCTGCTCTGCAGTGAAACCACATGCACCTGAATAGTAAAATGCAAAGCAGAAGTTTACAAATTACACAGCTCTGACTGGGAGCCAAACAGATTAAAAATCTTAAGCGGGTGATTGTGCACCTGTAAGACCGTATAAAAATTTTGGAAAGATTTTAAAAGCTACACACGCACACATTCCCTACAGCACCATGTGTGTATCTCTGTTCAGATCACATCTGATTCTCACCTGGTTTTTAGGTAAAAAAACCACCCGGAATAAAGACCCTGATGAGGTGAAATCTGTGATTTATAAAATACTCACACATATTCAGCGTTTCTGTTCTGAGTTAAATATGCTGCCCTCCAAGGCCTTTTTTGGCCTCGTGGGATGCTCTGAATAGCAATTATCCTTAGCCAGATTTCTGTGTAATTATAGTCCCTTCCTTTTTCTGTATTTTTAAATAACAAAAAATCAAAGAAGCTGTCATGAAAACAAGATCTTGGTTCTCTGGGGAAGTCTCTGTTTACATTATTCCTCACCAAGCAGCAGCTGGAGTAGAAATCTTGGTGGCGTTTTGCACACGTGGTAGCTCAAACTTCCAGGTGCTCCATAAAGGTTGAGTCTGCCCATCTCACAGACGCTTACAGACTGTCTTCAGTGGTACCTGGAGAGATGGGGAGGAAAAAAAACGTGTTACCAGGAAAAAAATCATAGAATCAAAGAATGGTTTGGGTTGGGGGGACCTTAAAGCTCATCCAGTCCCGCCCCCTGCCATGGGCAGGGACACCTTGGAGCAATTCCAGGTTGCTCCAAGCCCCATCCAGCCTGGCCTTGGACACTTCCAGAGATCCAGGGGCAGCCACAGCTTCTCTGGGCACCCTGTGCCAGGGCCTCCCCACCCCCACAGGGAAGAATTTTTTTCTAATAACCCATCTAACCCTGCCCTCTGTCAGTTTGAAGCAGTTACTCTTTGTCCTGTCACTACATGCTCTTGTAATGATTGCCAGAGGAAGAAATATCAGAATAAACAGCCTAAAAATCTAAAAGCTAAGACTGACCTTTAATTCTCATGATTCAGAGTTCAAAGAGGGAGGAAATGAAGAAGTTTCAATATAGAAATTATAGTAGAGCTGTCTCTAACTAGATTGGTTTTCATAAAAAGAAAGGTCCTGACCTCCACCTCTGTAAATCTGATTTCTGCTGGTTGCCATGCTTACTCTGCAACATCCAAAGAATCATCCCACTTTTAAAACAAGTTTATACATATTTCTTAGCTCTGAGCAGGCTTATGTGGTGAAAAAGATGGAAGAGCCCTTCAGCAGTGTTGAGAAGCAGGCACACAATTAGTAGTACAAACGTGTGAATTTAAAAGGTGATTTTTTTAACCATGTGAGTCCTTTCTCCTTGCTGCTGGCTGCGGTTTGGGGCAGAAATCTGGTGCACAGGTCCAGCGGCTGGGTTTGCCAGCAGCAGAGCTGTGCGTTTATGGGCAGATTTAACTCTGGGGTAAATAAATCAGATTGTGTCCTCAGAGCACCGCTGTAATGGGATGCTAATCCCGGGAAACGGGCTGCTTTTCCTCCACGTGCCTCTCCCAGCATCAGCATCCCTGGGTTATTCTCACAGAGAGGGCTTAGAAATGCAGATGTTTCTGCTTTGTGCTTCCTCTCTCCCAGACTCATAAAGCAGAGGAAGGAGTTCATTGCCCGCAAGGACCGAGGAGGATTTTGCTTCCCACTCCGGCTGCTTTTGGGGGGCCCTTTTCCCACGACCTCCATCACCAGGCAGCGCTTCCCAAAAGCCCTTCTCAGGGGATGTCGCTGCAGGGTGCCAGCACAGAGTAATATCCTCATGCCAAATCCCAATTCCACCAGAAACGGATGTGGGCAGCGGCAGGAAAGGACCAAAAACTTCCCCAAAACGTCTCTGTCCCCCTTGTGCCGCGAGCTGCCAGGGGCAAAGGGACCTGCCACGCTCCCCACGGGAGCACGCTCAGGACTCCTCTTCTGCAGGGGAATCAAAGGAGCGGCTGCAGCTGGAAGCAAAATAACTTCCTGGGTGGGGACCTGCAAATCCAGCGGGAGTTTCCGTGCAGGGAGCCCGGAAAACCTCCAGGTGATGTGGATGTTGTCCTTAACAGCTTTAGGACTCAGCGCCGAGCAGAGCCGCAGCTCAGCCCCGTTCCAGGCAGATTTCCCATCCCGCTGGGTGCGCGGCTGCTGTCTGACACGGGCTGGGCTTGGGACGTGCGACCACAGCCCTCCAGCACCCCCAGAATTATTTCAGCTCTTCTCCCACCTCGCAGGCTGTGAGTTGGTGCTGTGAGAAAATCGCAGGAGGATTTGCTATTCTTAGTTGTGTGCTCTCCCATTAAAATATTGGTGTAATCTCACCGGAATTAATGGAATGTGTATATTTTAAAGAAATGCATTATTGCTCTCATTTTGCCCCTGGTATCCTGGCAACAGGCACATTCACATCACTAATATCATATCTTGTACATCCTTCAGCTCTGAGTAAAGAGTGTATCAACCTTCAGATACTCTGAATGCCTTTTTTGTTATTTTCCCAACTCAGGTTGGGAATTACTCTTCTTGGCAGGCACTTCCCTGGAATGCCTCTGGGAATTCATGCTCAGCCTTTAACTGAAGACAACGCCTTTGTCCCTGGAACAGGCAAAAAATTAATACTGAAACTTGATTAGGTAAAGGTGGCAGAATTTGGTTTCCCACAAATGGTCTGTCGGATTTTAATGACGGCAGCTGAGAGCCAGTTGCCTTTTGCCTGATGCCATCCTTTCATCCTGGGCTGTGTGTCCTTCAGCACCCCAAAGAGTTCCCTTTTATCCGTGATCTCTGTGCCCTCCAAGTACT
Source organism: Platysteira castanea (assembly GCA_013397175.1). Taxonomy (NCBI): domain Eukaryota; kingdom Metazoa; phylum Chordata; class Aves; order Passeriformes; genus Platysteira; species Platysteira castanea. The sequence goes on from VYXC01005419.1 coordinate 416,136, forward strand.
TGTTGAAGGGTATCATTCCCCTCTTAGCCATCATTTAGCCAAGCGATGCATATTAAGTTCCTTTAATCTTCACTCGTAACTCAGTCTCCTCCAACCTTTAATCATTTTTATTACACTTCTTATGAATTTCTTCCAATTTGTCTGCATCTCTCTGGCAAAGAGGCACCCAGGATTTACTGCCTTGTTTTAAATGTGCTCTCCCTGCAGCAACGCAGAAGATGTTACCTCCTGCTACTTTTACCCACCACTGATTTAACAATATGCTGGAGCTGTGAGGTAGCCGGGAAGGAATTAAAATAGAATTTAAATGGTTCAGTGCTCAGAATTACCATAATTCTTTTGTGGCACCGGGCGCAACGAGAAGCCTTGGAGCCTGTGAAAACCTGCTGCTTCTAGAAGTGCTTGTTTGTGGTTCCTGGGGCAGGCAAAGCTTTGAAACCTGCTGCATGCACAGCCCTGTGAGTCTCCGAAATAGTGTGAAGGAGGAGTTGTGATCCAGAGGACAAATGGAGATGGGCTCAGGTTGGCACCAGGAGCAGCTCACGTGTGCTGCTGGCCTGAGGGTTCCACCCTGCTCCTCCTGGAACCCTCAGACAGGTGACAGCCCCCAAGGGCTCCTCACAGCAGTGGCAAAACTGGGGGAGGCAGCAACCAAGAGCTTGACATGAGGTTGCTTCAAGCTCTGTTTAAATGGTTTGCTTTAATAAAAAATTTAAAATAAAAAAAGTCTTTAGAAACCTGTAATGCATTTTGAACTTTGATTAATGAAGAGCTTGAGATAGCTGAGCAGCAGATTAAATGATGAAAGATTCTCTAAGACCTCTCAGATCTGCTGAAATGATCGGGTGGTTTCCCTGTCCCCATCCTGTGTGGTTTTGATTCAAGGCACGCACTGGAGTCAGCAGGATCTCTGCTCCTGGTCTGTCTTTTCCCATCTGAACAGCCCTGTGGTCTGACATTGCTCTGGTGGATGAGGAGGGAAGGCTGTTACCTCTGGAGGTGTTTCATTCCTCTTACAGAACAATTTTTCCTTTTCTGCCCCATACACAAACTGTGGCTCTCCAGATCTCTTTTGTGTTGTCACATTTGGTCTCTGAGCCACTGGCAGGGAATTGAAGGTCACTGGGCCTTTACGTGCACACTCCAACACCCTGAGTTTTCACTTTCATGTCATTTATTACTCCTCCTCCAGCTCCTGAATTCAAAATGAAGCGTTTAAAATTTGATCAGGGATGTGTTCTAACGAGTGCTTGGATTATATGTGTGCCTTGTTTCCTTAAGCGATTTTTACCGTTCTCTCTACCTCCAGATAAAACAGATTAACTGCATTTTATAGGCTCTTTTCTCCACATACCCTGGTCTTTCTTCTTTCCCATCTGTTGCTCTTCATTCATGAAGTGCCTTGCAAACCCCAGCCTTCAAGTGGAGCTCAAGAATTTATGAAACAGCTTGTGGCATGAAGCACATTTACATACAAGTTTTGTGCATGCACATATGAATCTTGCCTTAAAAATTATTTACATTCTGGACAAACATTTCATAGTGCTGGACAAAAAAAAACCCCAAAAAAGATTGTTTCTTTTAGCCATAATGTATAAATATTTCAAGTAGCAAGGCTGATTTGTGAATGCTGAGTTTGTGGGGTCTGCTTGTGTAGGCATGGCCTGTGCCATCCTGCTTTTTTCCTTCAGGAGCAGAGGATGGGCCCTGCCCCTGCACAACTGCAAAGAGAAGAACTTCTGAGCCTGTTTTGGCTATATTAGCCTTCATTTTAGATACACAAATAAAGTAATTTAACTTGTTAGGTGTTCTGTGAAAAACACCGAGATAGACCAACTGTCTTTATCTTCAAAGTTATGAAAACCATTATTAAAGAGATCAATCACACAACCTCCTTGCTGACACAATGATAAATGTTTCCTCCGAGTGTTATTCTATCTTCTAATTTCAGAAAAATTAATATACCTTTTTTCTGCCTTTTTTTTTTTTCTTTTTGCTAGCTCAGGCCTTGTTACAAGGCCATTTTAATTTGCAATCATTCTTCCAGTGCACCTGCAATGATAGAGCTGATAAGCACTTTCTTAGATGATAATTTTTAATGACTACCACAACTGCAAACTGAATTTTGGCTTTAGGAAGAATGCCAGAGATGGCAGAAAACTGAGAGACTGAACAAGCAGAAGAAATAGCATGGGAGGGATGCATTTCATACATATATTATGTTGAGCAATTTAGTCTGGTGGAAGGTGTTGGGGGTTGGAATGAGATGAGCTTCAAGGTCCCTTCCCACCCAAAACATTCTGTGATTATCTGTCCTTACTGCATTTTGTTTTTCTGATAAGTTTCTACTCATACAGTTAAAACACTGCCATGCTTGAATCCATCCAAAACCCCTCGTTTTCTCCTTTTTGCCAGTGCCTAAAAGCTGAAACAGGGTTTCTGCACGCTGCTGCTATCTTGCTGAATCAGGCAGTTTGGGGCAAAGCCAATTCCTGTGACTCCTGTGGTCTCGCATGAGGAATTGCTTCTGTTGGAGGAGCGTTGACCATTTAATATACGGTGCTCATGACTCACCATATATTCCCAGGGCACTCGGAGGTATTTCCATGCTGTCTCTGTATTTTTACAACCTAAACATGTTCCCCTGGAGATTTATGCAGCTTTGCATTCTTTTCTCTCATACACATTTCCAGGAGTTTTATGGGGGAGCAGAGAGGGAGCCTAACCAGCACAGGCAGCTTGCTTAATTTAGCACAGTCCTGTCCTTTCCAGTTCACCCACCTGCAAAATGGGAATAATAATAAGCACTTAAGGGAGAATATTCACATGTCTAGCTTGAGACCTTTAATGTTCATCTCTCCAGAGGCTCAGCAGAGAGAAACAGGTTCTAATTCAGATGCTTTGAATGGGCTCCTAATGGAGCTTGCTCCTCTTCTGGCAGTCAGGGAGACCAAGTTCTCAGCTCCAGCACCCCTCCATCAGGCATTGAGTGACATGCCAAAAGCCAGACACCGTGAACATCCTCTTTCATGCCTCATCCTGCAACCATTTCCACGCTCAGCTTCCCGCTGTGGAGCAATATCTGATTAACTCCATGGTTTTCCACATCTGCAAACTGGGGTGGGCTGTGGGATGAAGACCATGCAGAGCCCCAGTGATCGCTGAGGGTGAATGAATGAGCATTTCAACAGCACTTTGTGCATGTTAAACCCAGTGAAAGCACTAATTATTATCAATATGGCCAGTCATTAGTATTCATCAGGGCTTAGAGCAAACTACTGAGACTCAAATCCTGCTGCAGTCCCTGGGTTGCAACTGTGTGACACTGAGCAAGTCACTTCTCTTGTCCTCATTTTTCCTGTCATTAGGACCTCTGCATCATCCCAGAGTGTGATGTGAACCATAATAAGGCTCGAAAAGGGCTCAGAGACCTTGTGGTGAAAAGGGAAATATTAATGTCAGGCCTTGCTGTAACAGCAGATGAGACGGAGCGAGAGCCTCATCCCCATCCAAAGGGCTCGGAGTGGTGCCATGGAGCACTTCAGTGCCTTGTGGATCCTGCCCAGGAACACTGAGGACAGAGAGGCACACCGAGCCAGTTCTGCTCACAGGCAGAGCCAAGAAGCACCACCAGGGAGTTGAGATTTGGAAAACCCATCCCTCTCTTGCTTTTCTTCTGGTTGCACAGGCAAGCTGCCCATTGGTATGCAAAAATGGATATTTAGGCTTCTAAACACCCACTCCTGGACACAGAAATGCAATTTGGGACTGTGTTTAGCATGGAAAGACTGGCACAGAAATCAATCTTTATTTCAGAAAATCTTCTTTTCAGTGTTTAGCCTTGGTGTTGATTACATGAATTAGATCCCTATTACAAATGAGCCTCATGTCCCAGAAACTAATGTGCTGTGCTCAAGAAGCAAGACTTTCTGCATTTCATCATTGTTCTGTTCCTTAACGATTCAGCTTTCCTGGCAATGATGAGAAATGTTTATTTCCCTGGAGTATTTCTGGATGGTAAAATTACGGTGTTATTTGTGGGCAGTGGATGCTGCATTAACCCGCCAAGGCTGCATTGCCATCTTTAATCACTCTGTTTGGAGACCTGGCCACCTTCCTTCACACCTCTGGTTTCCACTTTTAATCTATTCAATCCACTTTTGTGCTGGAGACAGTGGCTGCCAGCTTCTGCCTGCTTGGAGGCACAGGAGCAAGACAAAGTGACAAAGTGACAGTGAGATAAACACTGCTGAGAGGCCTTAGTCTGCATTTTGAGGACTGCCGTAAATCAGAGTGATGGAGAGAGACAAATTAGTGATGCCAGCCTAGAGAGGTGAATGTGCATGCTGGGATCTGCATATCCCTGTAAAATGCATCTCCATTTCATTTATAGCCAGTGATAGGAACACTGTCGTAGTGCTGAGGACAAGAAGGATATGTTGGCAGCAAGGTCGGGCTCTTGCACAGCTCCTCAGGCTCTGCAGGAGTCACTGATGGAGTTAGTGCAGCTTCCTACTGTGCTACAGCCACATTTCCTCATTTCTGTCTCCAGTTAGAAGCAGAGAATACATTATTCTACATGATCGTGTGTTGTCCTGTTTTTGCTTAAGCCTTCTGTGTATAATATGGAGTCGGAATTCTTTCTCACACACTTTCATGTAAACAATAGCCGATGTTTATTTAACCGTCTATTCTGTTTTTCATTCCTTTTGTGATAAGAGAAACTTTGATGAGCATCCTTTTTCTCCAGTGGGATTGAGAAGGAAGTGACATGTTCTCCAATCCCTTGTGGAGTTGAGAATTCTATAAGATGTGACATATGTAAATAAAGTTGCTCTTTTCCCTCCTTTCTGCTGAACCTAGCAGGTGTGAAAGCATCTTTATTGTGTTTTCCCAGACACAATCGTGTGCAATAAATTCTTCATTTCACGTGCCTTGTGACTTCTGCCACCAGGTGCTGGCTGACACTCTCCATCCCATTGTAACATCCAGCTGCCTTCCCAAACTGAAAACCCAAACCCAAACACCTGAGATGAGGTGAGTTACACACCCACACACACATTTGATGTTTGAGGTAATGTAGCATCATCAGGGAAAGCAAAATCTCAGTGAATTTGACCCCCCACCAAAAGACTACATTTAAGAAAGTTACATCAATGCAAAGTCAGGCCTGAATTCTGCCATCTGCCAAAACAGGGAAGCCTAAAGTTAAATTCACCGTTGGAGCCAGTGCTCGGCTGCTCTGCAGTTACCATCTGTAGTTTTTTACATCGCTGTTTATTCTGTTAAATTTATGCCTTAGTGTGTAAAAATGTCCCCAAACTATGAAAGCAAATGAGCAATGTGACAGGGCTCAGCCGAGCTAAGACAATAACTTTGACATTATCAGATTTTTCAGACTTGAAAATCTCAGGGCTTAACCTCACGTAAACCCTTGGTTTTACAGTTTGAAATCTGCTTAGTACTGGAAATCTTGCAATACTCATTCGCTCTGACTGCACTCCCAGCTCACTGGAATTTCCTCTCCTCTTGTACTGACACAGAGCTCTTTGCTCAGACCCATTATTCTCTCTGCTGCAGAACATACAACCACTGGTATCAGCGGCTCCCGTTGGAGTTTTTAGGCCAACACAGGTGAAAAAAACCCATGCAAAAAAGCTTTTTATGGTGCTCAGCTCCATGTGGTCCCAATCTCAAATTCAGCCTACACAGGAACAAAGGAGAATGTTTGGGAAATGAACAGGCCTGCAAAAATCACCATATTTGATGATTTACTCACAGGTGACTCTTTCTTTAATGCAAAGGGATGCAATGTAAAAAGGAGCAAACTTCCCTGTGGTTGATTCATTCAGCTTTTTGGCTGAGAAGAACTGCCTAGAATGGCAGTGTAGCCCCATTGCTTTTTTTTTTCTCTTTTCTGGTTCAAAAAAGAAATGTCAGTCTGACCCATCTGCTGGAATCTGAGCAGAGCCCCAAAAGACCCACACACAGGCTGGAAGACAAGTGCCCATATGGTGTCTGCATTCATTCATTGCAGAGCTGGTAGGCAGCAGAAATACCTCAGGGAAGAATTGGGGATGAGAAGATATTTTTAATAAACCAGACTGCAGTGATCTATAATGGGAAATAATCACCGAGCCTTTTCCACAAATATCTAAATTTCTGTCTCTCCTACTTCCCCTTGCAGCGCTGGCAGAGAAAAAACAGAAAAGAAAGGTTTCTTGAGCTGTAAAACACTTCAAAAATTTCCCAGTTACTGGTGTTCTACTGTATCAAGGTAACTGTTAACGTTATTAATATTCATTTTCATTTACACCACTGCTACGCCATTAATGTGGTAAGAGTGTTATTATCTTTACAGCAATAAGTATTTATTAAAAGCATGTACAGTGAAAACTGGTAATAAGATGAAGCAATGCAAAGTAGAATGCAATGAATCCCTTAGGAAGAATAATAAAGATTTCTGGCTCTTTTTATTCCTCCCAACAACTTCACAGTATTAAAAAAAAAAAAAAAGCAAGATAACAATGCAGGCTTGAAGTCACTTATCAGAATTTGCAGGAGCTCTGAGTGTTTATCCTTAGTGAGAGCTGGAGGGATCCATTTCTGGAAAATTACTGTTGTCTGCCCTTTTAGCAAGAAACTGTCTTGCTGGCTTTGTTTAATTAAGCTGCCGCTGTCAATTACTGCCTGCAAATAACACAAAGTATTGCCCAGTGAACTTGGGAAGGCACTCAGCAGTCCCTGGGCTGTTGTGAGCTCCCTCTGCACTCCCTGCACACCTACTGGAGGTAGGAGGTGATAAAATTCCCCATTTCTGTCCATTCCCCGCTTCCCTCAAGGAAATAAAAATAACCCATCATTGTTGTGGCCCCACCGACTGAAACATCAGCGCTTCCATCCCAAGCTGAAATATTTGCTTCACTCCCAAAGCCTTCATGTTTGCTGAGCCTTTCCTGTTGTCCTGGCGAGGGCTTCCTCCCCGGGGGTGCAGCAGGATGCTCCACTCCGACTCCCTCTCACCCCCTGGACCTCTGCCCTGGCCAAATCGGGCACTCCTCTGCCTCTCCCTCCTGGCACATCCCTCTATTTCCAATCTCACAGTCACGTTTTATTTCTGCTCCTTTTCTCTTCCCTTTTTTTGCCAGGAGGAATTGTGGTTGGCTTTATGCTCTGGGCTGACCCCAGCTGCCAGGCCGGGAGCTGCATGAAGGTAGAGCATTCCCAAACCACAGGAACACAGGGAGCCAGCCCTTCCTCCGTACTCTGTGTTCCCTGCAGCTCTGCTGGACACTTCCTCAGGCAACAAGGAATCTCACCACTGGCTGCAGCTGAGGCTGGCAAGTGCTGCTGCCTGAAAAAATGACAATCTATTTTTTTCCTTTTCAACTGGTTGCCAGCTGAGCAAAGGCTCCCGGTGCTTTCTGCTTTGGAGAGCTGAAAAGGTGACCTCTGATTAACTTTCTGGGCCAACAACCCCTTACTGCACCACGGGCAAGAACCACAGCTCGGTTATTAACTGCTCCAAAAGTCCTCTCCTTTATTCAAAATCTCCCTCTTTTCATCCCAGGGCTGGGCCAAAAAAGTGACAGGACAAGTGGTGCTGACATGTGTGGTCTTAATTGAATTGGATGCAATTCTGATCAAAGTACCTGAATTTCCAGTTTCACCACCAAGTCTGGGGGTTTTTTTTGAGTGCAACTTTTCCATAGGGAACTCTTTTCAGTGGAGTTGAAGGCGTTGTTCTCTTTCCAGTGGCCATCCACAAAAAAGATTGCTCCCCCTCAGATTTGAGTGTTGAGGATAATTGACTGTGGGGAGGATTTTCCATGCTGTACATTCGATATAATCTGTACCTGGACTCCAAACTTTCTTTTCAAGTTGTACAGATAAGAAACACCACAAGAGTAGAGTTAATGTTAAACTGAACTAATGTTAATTAGGTTCAGTTTCCCTCCTGTCTGGTTGGCCCAGCACAGTTCACTGATTTTATTTGTGGATAGTTTGGAGATATGTTCACATATTTATAACCCTCCTGCCATGGGCAGGGACACCTTCCACTGTCCCAGAATGCTCCAAGCCCCGTCCAGCCTGGCCTTGGACACTTCCAGGGATCCAGGGGCAGCCACAGCTTCTCTGGGCACCCTGTGCCAGGGCCTGCCCACCCTCCCAGGGAAGAATTTCTCCCCATGAACAAGGTAAAACAGGGGTGAAAAATCACAGCTAAAGTGACGCATTTATTGTATGTCCCAGATGCCTTCACTTTTTCCTTTCTTTTTGAATTCTCTCTTCCCTCAATGTTACAGCTTTAGCTTTGATCCATGCTGGCAGAATCAACAATCTTTTGTAAAATGTTCTTTTCAGTCCAAGTCCTTTCTGTGATAACAACAAAAACAGTACAAAAAGAAGATTTGGATTATATTTATGTGTGAGTAGACTAACAATCTCACAGCCCGGGAACTGAAAAATAAGATGAAATGTGATTTTTAAAACTGATCAGGAGGAGGGGATCAGGATGAAGCCAAGCACAAGTCAGTGGGGAGTGTGACTCTGCAAAGAATCCACCTCAGAAAATCAACTTGCAGTGTTTGTGTGACACAAATTCACCTACGTGTACTCACTGGGGACCTGGTTTCCTCCAGGGAATATTTTCAGCCTTTTTAATTTACCTTACTCTCATTACCTACACATTATGGAGAGAGTGAATGCACTCTGGCTTGCAAGGGAAGATTCCTGCCTTGAACACCTCCATTCCTACCTCTCCTTCACCAAAACTCAGCTTTGATCCCACTTGTTTGACCGAGGACTTTCCGCCGGGAAAGGACTCACAGCAGGTCCTTCTCTGAACTTGGGTTTTTCTGTGGTGAAGAAAACGTGCTTTCTCCTGTCACAAGGTCCTTGTATCCCACCCCCAACTGCTCAGGCTTCTCCTCATTTCCACCAGGACTTGGCTCGCCACAGCAATCATGAGGCAGGTTGGTCTGAAGGGACACGTCTGACAGTGTGCTGGGAGTTTTTGTCTTCCGTTTTCTACTGTAAAGCATTCTTCCTTCCCCAGCCTGCCCTAGAGAATCTAATTAGTGGCCTAATTACCACCCCCATACTATGCCCTGGCTGACCTTTGCTGGCTCGTGTTCTCAGCCCGCCTTCCCTTGTCACTGTAATTTCGGGCTGCAGGTCTGCGGGGTCTGCGCTGCTTCCTCTGGGCACCACGACGTCACCATGCTCCACTCAACGCTTATTTTCATTCCCCACTCCAACAAAATCAAACTGTGGAGGCACGGTAAATTTCCAGCCTCGAGAGACTCTTCATTAAGCAACAAATAACTCTCTGCACCCACTTGATATTACCCTCCTGTTGGCTGTTTGTCTCACAGTGCTTCCCCCTCGCTCAGCCGGCTGTGGCCGTTCCACTCAGCTGACAGAGCTGCTGCTGGCCAAAAAAACGCACATTACAGCCTGTTTGCCGAGCCTCTGACTTCAGCATAGAAGCAACAGCATCATTTTTATCCTTATTTGGCTCAAAGGCTCATGCTGTCTCGCTGTTCTTATCAGATATCAGCGGGCAGCGTTTCACGGGCCTGCATCCCGGCTCCAGCCCCGCTGCTGTCGCTAATGGTGCTTCCACACAAAGAGGTGCTGTCCAAAATAATGAGCTGCATTTAATGCCTCGATGCTCTGTCCCTGACACTGCCCCACCAGGGCGCCTCCGCAGCCCAGCTGCCCCCAAGTCTTGGGAACAGCCTGGGCTCCCACCCTGCTGCAAATCCTGCCTTGCCCTGGGGTTAAGTGGTGCCTCAGCTCCCTGATAGGTGCAATGGTAATTTTCAAGCCACGGTGCATCTAAAAGCCAAGCACCACCCTGGGAAGGATGTCATAAAACAAATATTCCTTTCCTGCTGAAATGCATTATTAAAGCCTCCACCTCATAAATCCCAAGTAGATAACACTCTCCATGGCACCTTGTAAAATAAGCAATTTTCTGCTACCGAGGAAACAAATTCTTTTCCTCGTTCCTATCTAAACTCTACCAACACGGTGACAGACACAACACCGCATCTGAGTTGAGTTTTGACAGCCTCGTACATTTCTAACCCTTGTCAGCAAGAATAAATGTTTGAGGCTTTTCACTTTAAAGAGCTCTGGAGCAAAATGGACTTTCTGGGACCCGCTTCACCCTTCGGTCTACCAGCCATAAAATTTCCCACCATTTCCAGCACTGCTTCATTGCAAGGCCGAGGTAGAATCGAAGTACTGAGATCTAATCTGCAGTTCGGAGAGGAAGTGAGGCTGGGAGTAGAAAGACAGACATTGTAGATTCCCAAAAATTTGGTTTTTCACCCCAGAACGTATCAGGATGAAGCTGACTGTGTATTACACCCTCCGGGTGCTGCTGGGGCAGAAACAGGGAATGGCTGGGGCTGTATCAAACAGTCCTTGCTAAGACAGACATGGAGCAGCACTTGGACCAAGCTGGTTCTGCAGCAGCAGTGTTTGAGGTGACAAATTAATTTGGACTCCATTTTCTATTTTCCTGACAGATCTGGCAATGTTTCATTTCAACAAGACGTCACCTTAATTTTTTGTTTGGGTTTGTTTGTTTCTTAAACTATAACACTAAAATACTGCTACTTTTGATTGTTGCATCAGCAAATGTTAACATTTTATTCCAATTTAGAACGAGAAGAGATTAAGGAATTCCAGCATTCACCTACAAAATGCAACTGCTGTTTTCTAAAAAGCTCTGATCAGCTACCAAGGACACCCTCCCGTTTTCATCCATGATGAACCATGCAGATGTACAGGTTTATTTCTTGTATGAAAGGTCTCTGGGATCATTAATTTCAGAAACTTACATAATGTCGTATGTTCATTTCTAGAGCAATCAGGGGAGTTAACTTCGCCGTTCATTGTTATTTTTCTGCTCTCTGGTGCACAGAGTGTATCTCCTGTGTATTGAGCAGCTGCCAGCAGGGTGTTCAGTATCAACAGACCTTACCAAGCTCCACATGTGGCCATAGATTTTAAATACAGACTTCTCGTTTTTCTTTTATTCTTTTAAAGTTGAAGCTAAATTCAAGAAATTTTTATCTATATTATCACATAGTCAGGAATCAGCCTGAAGCCAAACTAAATTTTTTTCATGAGTGAAAAAATGGCTTGTTCTCCAGCTCAGCACAGATCACTCAGCATAAATCCCTTGTGTTAAAGCCCCTGCTCCTCATTACCAATACAGAATTCCCAATAAGAAGGAAACTTTCCCCTTCCTCCTCATCCTCACAGTTCACTCAAGATGCAGCCTGTGCTTTGAAAAGCATTTCTATTTCAATATTTAACAAGTGAGTAGATGTTGAAGCAGGCTCCTGTAGGGATGGAAAGGGCTGGACTGGAACAAAATTATGCTGGTATAAGGGGCAAATCCACAGGCACCTCCAAGTCCATCCTGCCCATGAAAGAACTGCTGAAATATTTGAGGAAGATCCTTGGGGAGGTGATGTGCCCACTGAGGTGGGTGATAACAAAGTTTATCACAGGTCCATGCAAAGAGAAGCTTCAGCCATGGCTCTGAGGGACTGACATGGAGGTGACAAGGACACTGTGTGACATTGAAGTATTCCAGACTCGGGATTGACCACTCTCCAGTGCTGCTTTCCCTCTGACAGAGCTTGTCCCAAGCTGCTTCCCTCATGTCTGAGGAGGAAACCCAGCACCCATGCCCATGAGAAAGGACCCACAGAGCCACTCAATCCTACCATGAAAACCAATTAAAATTCCTTCATAGGGAAACCAGCTTTGGTTGGGTTTGTTTTGGTTTGGGGTTTTTCTTTTTTTCAGTCTGCTATTATAAATAATAGCAAGGAAAAATAAAGTTTTTAATTTGTGCAAATGCCTTGACAAAGTTGTCCTTCATCCTTGTGTAAATATTGCTCCTGTAACACTGCCAAGGAATGGCCTTGAGTGTCTGCAGCCAAAAAAAAGTCAGACCTGCTCCTATCTGAGCCCATGAGACCTACGTGTAACTCATGTTTGTGGCTGGTATTCCAGCTCTTCAAAAATTGCCTCTGAGCCTCTCCTGGCTGGGAATCCAGGCTGCTGTTCCCTGACTTCTGTGCAGCATTTCAGGAGTAGTCATGGCAAGCTCTGCAAGGAAAAACACTTCTCTTAGACAAACTGAAAAGGCTGGAGAGAAAGGCCAAGGTCTCAAACAAGGAATTCCTTTCCAAACATTCAGACTTGCATGCCTGGATGCTTATCTGTTCTTTCAGAGTAATCCAGTAAAAGATAAACTTTCTCCTCCTAAAAGCCTTTACTCCACTTAAACCCTAGACCATCGTGGCTGAAATTCCTTGGCTAACTCCAAAGACGATGGTGGAGATAAGGGGAAGGGAATCTGTTTACCCAAAGAGGGATACATTTGTACAGAATGAACAGAAATGTCGTAGCCCTGTTGCATAATCTCATTTCAGTGTGTTCCTCATTTCAGTTCCTCCAGTGGCTGGAGCCTGCATTCAGGTGGGGAGGGGAATCTCTAGCCGGGCAAGATCCAGTGGAGGTGGTGTCTGTAGAACGTGTCTCAGCTCTGAAGCTCCCACTGAATCTCTAGCTCCCATGCCTCGTTTGACAGGAAAAGCTGGCCACAGGGCACAAGGCCTCTCCCAGTGCCTCTGGAAACTGGAGGGCTCAATCAACTCTCATGGAAAGGGATGTGAGAATGAACACGAGTTACACGCTTTCCAAGAACACAGGCTGGAGCTTGCAAACCTGCAGGCATTTTAGTGGGGTTATGACATTTCATAGCCCATGAGCTTGCAGATTTGGAGACAGAATTATAGATGGCGTTCAATTTAAAAATCCCATAGGATGAGCTCCTTGATTTTGAGGAGGTGTCCAGACTAGACCTTTCATTCCAAGATGGTTCTCACTTACATTCCAACCAAAAATTCCTAAATCCACATGCAGGGTGAAGAACCACCTACTGTTCTCCTGAAAAAGAGAATCAGCTCCTCTTATGCCAGGACGAGGGGGAATGGCTATAAACTGCCAGAGGACAGGGTTAGATGGGATATTAGGAAGGAATTGTTGCCTGGGAGGGTGCTGAGGCCCTGGCACACGGTGCCCAGAGAAGCTGTGGCTGCCCCTGGATCCCTGGAAGTGTCCAAGGCCAGGCTGGATGGGATTTGGAGCACCCTGGGGTAGTGGAAGGTGTCCCTGCCCATGGCAGGAGGGTGGAACAAGATGAGCTCTAAGGTCTCTTTCAACCCAAACCATTTTGGGATTCTATTCTATGATTATTCACTACTTTTAAGGCTGTTTCCAAAACTTCATTTATGTGTGTTCCTTCCCCTACAAAACCCCCAACACTGGGACAGCAGTTATCTTCACCCAAATGGTTCTATGTGTGTTCTACACAGCTCTTTGCCATTGAAGGCATTTGCTAAAAACCAGGTATAATTTCAGTAAAAAAGCTGTGCTGGCAAGTTTTAAGTGTGGGAAAGGCCTTAACTCCAAGTTATCAGTAGACATCATGGTGGCCAACCAATTGAAAGAGTTAAATTATTCCGGGCTTTAAGGTCAGGAAATGGTGAAACTGTAGCAGGAAAGCATATTTTACATAATGCAGAATCTCAGTCCTGAACCAAAACACTGAGAATAGCCTGGAGGAGATCAGCACCTTTCATCCAGTTCCAAGAGAGTCTGGAAACATTCACATTTAAATTTGTCAACCACCCTTTAACCTTTTCTCCCTTTTCTTTCCATCTTCTGTGGTCTCTCCATGTGCACCTCTTTCCTGCTTATTGGGTATTTTTCTATTAATAAAAGAAGGGAAGACCTCTCTGAGGACTTTCCCCAGGTTCAGTCTCTTTAGGGCGCTCTTTAGGATCCTCTCCCTCCAGGGCTGCTCAGTTCAAAGGGAAATCAACAGTCAAAAAAAGGTATCTGGGTGTGAAAACCTTTCTCTGCAAAATAAAGGGGTATCTGCCACAGCTGTGGTCACAGCTAACCTGGGAGAGGGGAAAGTTATCGTTTCAGAGTGCTTTCCAAATGAAAAAAAAAAAAATAATATAAGCAATACATTCTTGACAACTGCATGGTTTTCTCTGTCTCCAAAGATTTAATTTTCATTTCAAAAAAGTGCTTATTCCCCTTAATGAAATCATTACATCCTGAGTACCTTGGTTTACATTTAGAAAATCAGAAGAAAGTGAAAAGTAAAAGTTGGTTTTGTCTTTTACTGTGTTCCAGGTGAATGCTGAGGGTACCACAACCACGGAGACATGGCCAGGCTGGGACAGCAGCTCTGCCCCATCTTCATCCCCTGGCACCACCAGAGCCAGCAACTGCTCTGAGCACAGGAAACAAGCTGCCAAACAGCACAGAAAATGGACTAAATTCTGATTTTCTCCATTAAGTGTGTTCTGCCAGTCTAACAGAAGTAAAAATTCATTACAAAGTGGCACAGCATTCGAATGCTGAGCTGTACCTGGATGCACAAGAGGCGTCGTTTTGAGAAAGAGATTCCATCTCCTACACAGCCCCTGCTCTCAGACAATCACCTTTTTAAGCATGCTGATGTTGTTGCTCTCCTTAATACATTTTAATTCCACTCCTAATGTTTCTGCACGCTCATGGTGCATAGCAAGGGACATTGCCCTGAAGAACCATTCCCGGGGAGAGGGTGCAAGGAGCCAAAGCAGTGACAGGAGAGGGAGTGTGGTTTTCTTGTAGAATCAAGGAAAATATAATAATGCCACACAGCGTGTAATTAGCACAGCTCCCTCTTTGCACTGCTTGTCTCTGTGGGCTGGATTCCTCCTGCAGATAGAGAAGCAAGAGAAGAGAAGGTGGAAGGGGAGAAAAGGGCTCTGATGCTGCCACTTTTCCCCATCAGCTGGAAGCCCATGAGCTCAGTGACAAGATAAGGGGGCAGCAGGTTCGGAGAGCTGCAGGGCTGGACTTGGAGGGAGATGGGAAAATTCAGCCCTATTTTGTTACTTCTCCCTGTGGGACCAGGACAAACACTTGGCCTGAGAAATACAGGGAGAAGTAGCCAGAGCCAAAAACGCCATCCATCCATCCATCATCCATCCATCCATCCATCCATCATCCATCCATTCATCCCTCC
>VYXC01005419.1:431480-530397 GCA_013397175.1 Platysteira castanea
CACCCATCCATCCATCCATCCATCCATCCATCCATCCATCCATCCATCCATCCCTCCATCCCTCCATCCATCCATCCCTCCATCCATCCATCATCCATGCATCCATCCATCCATCCATCCATCCATCCATCCATCCATCCATCCATCCATCCTGTCAGAATCACATTCCCAGGAGGGAATCAGCACATGGAGGAGAGCAAGGAAGTGCTTTCAGAGAGGGTCCTTGCCACTGCAGCTGGTTTGGGATGCAGAAGGAAAGCAGCCCCTGTGTTCCCCAAACAGACGCTGGGAGGTCGCTCCTGGGTCAGCACAGGGTGTTTGCAGTGGAGCAAAGTGCACCCTCCGCCAGCCTACCTACAATTAAAGACCTGCAGTTTCCTACATATGTATTCTTAAAACATCGGTAAGCATAATTACAGCAACCACTTAAACAGCTGAACATGAGGCGGGCGTTCTCTTTCACCGGGAGATTGCTTTTAATGACTCTGTGTACAGCAGAGTTTGCAGATAAGGCCAGGAGTGCACCCAATTATCTCTCTGCTGGCACTTATTGTGCTTAAACTCACTTTTTCAGGCTTTTTGGTTTGCTTCGTGAGGACTCCCATTCCTCTTATGCTCAATTCTCCCTGCACTGCTTTAAAAATTAAGGTTCCAGCCCCAATCCTGAGCTCTGGTTATCCAGTTACCCTCCAAAGCTCAGCCCCATTTCCTTATGTCTTCCCTCTTGACTTTGACATGTGCTGATAGCACTCTTTTGTGAGCTGAGGGGTAGATTTTGCAGGAACTTGGGCAAAACACAGGCTGTGATGTCTGTAGTGTGGCAAAGGGTGTTTAGGAGGGGACTGAAAGTAATTCCTGGCCGTGTTACAGCTCCTGTGTCCACAGTGTCCAGCTTTCCCTGAGACTCTCAGTAAGGCAGAGGTGTGGGGAGCTATTTGATGTGTGAAACACAGCTCTCACTTGGGCGATTTTTCAGCCTGGAAAAAGAGATTAAGGAACCAAATTAGGAGTGTCTGAAAGTCTGTGCTGTTTTCCAGGGAATTTACTTTTGACTGTTTCAATTTTCTCTTTCCTGCTTGCCTGAAGAGTCACCCACCTCCAGTTTTCACCCCAAATAAAAACACTGGTGAGATCTATTGGATAAACTGTGGGTGATGCCACAAGGGTGGGAGTGTCTTTGTTGTGTAAAGCACTGCAAGGCTTGAAAGTAAAAAGCAGAACTGTGGAAGTTTACACCATACACAAAATCTGCAACCTTTTTTTTTTTTTNTTTTTTTTTAGCATGGTGTGCAGACAGAAAGAGAAAAGCAGCTGCCTAAATAAAGAACTGCCTTACAAAAAAACCATTTTATGAACAAGTTGTTGTCTTGCAGCAAGAGGTCAAATCTGGGTCGAGGAAGAACATACACAGGGACTTAAAAGTCAGAGATCATAGAACCAGAGAATATCCTGAGCTGGGAGGGACACACAAAGATCATGGAGTCCTGGCCCTGCACAGGGGGGAGTGGATGTTGATGGGTTTGGGCGTGAGGAGGGAGAAATCAAGATATCAGTGCTTGCAAAAGCCAAATAAGAATACCCAGAGAGGTCAGAAGAGGAGGACACGGAGGAGGAAAAGTGCTCACAGTTGTGGGGCTCCTTCCCTCCTGTTCACCTGCGAGGTGGCGAGTGCTGGGGAGTGAAACACTGCTGCTGCTTTCCAAACACGGGAGCACATCCCAGTGCAGGAGCTTTGGGTTGGATTTGTGTGGGTTTGGCCTCTCTTGATCACAACATTCCATAACAGACAATCCCGGGGCATGAGTCCTCTCTGGCGTGACCCCTCCTGTGTCACGGCGGGATTCCCCTCACCACAGACACCGATTGCACAATCCAGACTTTATTTTCCAGCCCGTGGAAAAGCAGCCCACGTCCAGCTGGCTTCATCCTGTCACAAATATGACCTGTGGAGCTCGCAGATGACGTAGCTCCCACTTCCCCACCTCCCACGAGCAGACAAAGCCACCAGCTCCGTTTGGAGCAAGGGATGTGCCAGAGCCATCTCCACCCGGGGAAGATGAGCTTGGGCTGGGCCATGAGAAGCTCCCCAAAGGCCTCCCTGTAGCTTGGACTTTGTCTGGAGCAATTCCATGGAGGCAGAGCCAAGGGATGATGAGGCAGAGCCCAAGGAATGGTTGCGCTCACAGCTCGTGCTCTGAAGCTGACCTGGTGTGTTTGCTTTGTCCCCACCCACCAAAGCCCAAAAATGTATTTTGAAAATTCACCTCTTCCCTGAAGTTTTGAATGCCAGAACTGCATCCTCCCAGTCCCACTGATCATATTTCTACACAGACTTCCAAAAAGTAAATGAAAGTGTGTTTTAATTCCCTAGAAGATTTGGACTGTCAGAAATGACACTCATCTGTGTCTGATGCTCGGCTATATTTCAGCGTGTTCTTCTGATCAATAGAATAGAAACAGGCTGGTTTTGTATTAATTAAATTGGGAGGCATTTTCGCCCAATTAACATTTGCCTGTCAAACCAGTGAGTGCTAGAAAGCACATACATTCCTCCAAATAACTGTAATTGCATTTTATGTGGATTCTGTTTGGAGGAAGGTGGCTATGAAGACAAGTCTTGGCCAAGTATTTTAAAAGAAGATAATAAATATTGTGTAAATAAGATACACCTAATGTTTCACTGTATTCCTGCAGGATCTGAGTTCTGTTTTGGTTCAGACTAAAGCAAAACAGAATTTTGCAAAAGAAGCTAGTTTCTTCCTCTCCTACTATAATTAGAGGCATGAGCTATTTTAAAAGTGGCTTTTCTTATTACTAATTCATTAAACATGATTTTTCCCTGAAAATATTTCTCTACATCAAGTGGCCCTAATAAAACAGGATATTCTACAGCTATGACTCCAGTTCCTGCTCACAGGGAAGAAGTTTAACAGTTTCAACACAGGGCTGGACTTCAAGTGGTCTGGATGTGCTTCTGTGCCTACTTCTGTCATCCTGTGTGACCTTAGATAAGGCAGAGGCAGTCTCTGAAACTCGGCCATGCTCTGTGAAAAATGAGGATAACTCTCTCCTCCTTCACAGGGAAGAGAGGAGCTTTAACCAAGCTGAGTGAGTAGATATCAGCTTGAAAAACAGCAAAGAAATAGCAGTGACTTTTTTCCAAGGTTCTAAAGAGAACATCCTTTGCAGATGCTTTTTCTTCCATGAGTCACATTTTTAAAGGCCGTTTCACTACTACTGAAAATCAGCTTGGTTTGACTCGCCCAGTTTCATTCAGCTTTATATGAAGAAATATTTAGCACCCATCAATCATTCCCAGATCCCTTTGGTGTGGGAGCTGCAGCCATCCAGATGTTTGCTGCCTTCATCCCAGAGGTTTGCTGCCTTCATTCTGATATAGCAGGAGAAATGCTCAGTTTTACTGGGAATCTGAGGACTTCATCATTGGACAAGGCAATATTAGAAAATTAGATATATTTCAGTCTAAGGCTTTTGTCCTTTGGTCCATCCTCCTTGGTGTCACCTGATAAAGCCCTGACTCTTTGGGTCAAGCAGTGGCATGGGTGTGATGGCCTTGGCAGGGGGTTAGGAATGAGATGAGCTTCAGGTGCCTCCCAACCAAAACCAATCTGTGATTCTGTGATTCTGTGATATCAGGAGCAGCTAAATTCAAGTTGGAGTCAGTTTTTCTTAGTCATGGCTCTCAGATGGGCTTTGCTAGCATGTTTGCAGCAATCGAGGTAGGGATGTCTTTAAAAAGGGAAGCAGAAGAATGAGAACTAATTGGGAACAATTGCTTGAGGATCCTGCTCTATCCAGGGTAGCTGTAGCTGCAAGAGATTTGTTTTTGTACAAGAGTTTATTACAAAATCACCCTTCCTGTTACAAAACTATCCTGCCCAAAATTATGACAAGCTTACTCCAGAAAACTTTGAGCAGATGTGCAAAGTGCTCAGTAGGGTATTTGATTTAAAAAAAAAATAAACCAGTATAGACTGTGAATCACAAATGTTATCAGAAAGGAAATCATATCACAATATGTGATACTGCAGCGAACCACTGGATTATGTTAGCCCAGTGAATTATTCCAGCTGGGAAGTGATTAATAGAGCTCACAAATTTGGAGATCAGCTACATCAGTGCTGGCTGGCCAGAGGGTGAGCTCTGACACCAGCTGCCACTGGGCAGGATGTTACTGATTCCCCCTGCAGTCAGATAATACAATAAAGGTTTGAACCTGGTAACCTCCCTCCTTTTGGCAGAGTTGCAGTCATTCCTCTTCCTGACTGCTCCGGAGAGGTTTTATCCATGACCACACGTTTCACATTGGGTTTTGGGAGTTATTGGATTAGAGCAGTGCAGTAGGAAAGGTCACACACGGAGTGGACTCCAAGCAGCTCAGGCTTTGTTGTGTGCCCACACCAGGAGGGATAATCAGATAATCACCGTGAGTGCTGGTTTGCCACTGATTTCTGTCCCAGCACTTCAGATCTCTGCGCAGCTTAGTGCAGTGTTCTAGTGCTCTCGAGAAAGCATTTCAATAAGCCCTTTCTCTGAAGTTCAGCTAATATTTCCATGCAGTTTTCCTTTGGGTGAAATATTCTGTGGCTGCAGAGGTTTTCTTGGAGAGCCAAAGGGGAAAGTAAATTTAATTTGACTGTTTCTTAGTTACCTGACCTTTCATATTCTGTGGCATTGGGATTTTCCAGTAGTCTAGAATCTTAATTAGCTTCTTCCCTCGTACTTCTCATTTTTCTTTCTCAATCTTCCTACAGTCCCTTCAGTTGCTTCCTGAGGACTGGAACTGAGATCCACAAAAAAGCCCCAAATCAAATGGGCTCATTTCTTCAGATGGGGTCGTTTCTTCAGATGGGGTAACTCATGGTGTCATTGCTGACTTTATTCCAGTCCAGTCCTGAAGTTAAATGAAAAATACTGAAAATTCAGTTGAAAAACTGCAAGTATCATGTTTTTTCCATGCGCTTCCTTTCAAATTCTTGGATGGGCAGGGATGGCCGGTACACTTGTTTCCCATAATTATTGTTGCTATAGACACAGATCAAAAGGACTGGGGTTTTTATTTGTACCTTTGTGTGCACAATCACTTTTCATATACTGCACTTTCTATTGTAGCTGGGACTTAAACTCTACAGAGGGTAAAATTCATTAAATTTTTACTTAACTGTGCCTTTTATCTCGCTGCTTTTCAGAAGCTCTTTGCTCCTTCCTGAGATAGTTTCTTCCTATGAAGCAGATTTTTTTTTTAACCATCTTAGAAATTAAACTCCAGTTCCAACTCTAGACAGTTTTATTTCATATGCTAAACTGTCACAATCAAAGGCAGAATCTCTGCTGAACAGGTTTGGGAACATCTGGCTCTTTTCTTTTGACTTTTGAGGCTAATTATCTCAGAGCAGCTTGAGCTTGGTAAGTATGAAATTCAGCTGCCTGGCCGCAGCAGTTTTGGAGAGCTTGGGGTGTGGTTTTGCTTTTCTCCCCCTTTGTAACAGTTTTCCCCACAGCCTTAAATCACATTGAAATAGAAACAGCACAAATATGTGCCCAGGGAGCAGCCCACATGTGCTGGCACTTGGAGACACCGCCACAGGAATTTCTTGCTGTGTGTTACAAGAACTGGACAATCCGTGCCGAAACCAGGGACCATGGAGGGCTTGGGAATTGGGAACAGCGATGGAAGAGCTGCTCTCACGGGGAGACTCTGCCACTGAGCCAGTCCACACAGTCAGGGATAGGTGTTAACCCAGGGATGGGAGTCTCCTGCTGCTGCAGAGAATGGTGATGCAGTGTGTCTGCTCCAGGAGTCTGCCCTGTGCTGGGTGCAGCACCCAGGGTGGTCCAGCATCTGTCACATCTTCCTCCTGCATCCGTGGTGGTCAGGGGATCCTGGAAAAACCAGGCCTGATCCACTGCTCGCTGTCTTTGACCGTGTCACCCAAGCCCAGGTGTGTAAAGAGTGGTCACAGAGATCTCATTCTCTCTGGTTTTCCCACTCTGTCCATAAAAATGAGGGCAAGGAGCTCCCTGACCAGAGTATTTTAAAGGCCTGTGCCACTGAGGCAGCTCTTTTAGAGCTGTGGACAGACAGTGAAGTACAAAAGGAGGTGGAAACAAATTTTTTTATTAAACTGGGGGGAGGATGCCATGGTCTTGTTTCATCCGCTGTAATCCTTGTTAGGGGAGTGTTTCTTCACTTTGGGTTTTTTTCTTTTTTTGAGGATTGCTCCCAAAAAAGTCAAAGAGAATGGGTTGAAAATATGTCAGCTTGGGAGACACCAGACTTTTTTTTCCCCCAAAAGGAGCAGAAGTGCTGTAGGAACTGAGATTCTTCCTTTGTCATCTACAGAGGGTCCCACCCAGCCCCAGCACCAAACTCACGCCCCAGCCTCTCCTTCTGCCCTCAGCTTTCTGTCTGCCAGGCAGCATCTCACACAAATTCCCAGGCTGAGGAAGGAGAAAGAGGGAAATAACAACAATGAATCACAGCAAACCAACCAATCCTTCCATCCAGCTTGGAACAGCCTGATGGGAGAGACTGATGTGATTTCTGTTTTCAGACAGGAGAGCAGATGTGAAGGTGAGGAGCGGGTGAGAGGGAATGTTCAGGTGATGGGAAGGAAATCCCCAAGGAGGAAAGGATTTGCTCCCTGTGTGCAATCCAAGTAATGTGGTAGAGGGAGGGTCAGCCAGGACAGGGGGTTTCCAGTTTTAGCAATGTTTTCCAGAAATAAGTCCATGCCTTGGGCACAGGAACGTGCCAGACACACGCCAGGCAACAGAAATTTTCCTGCACTTCTTGATTTATGTATCCCAAATTGTATCCTGGGAACCAGAAAAGGCTTGCTGCCATGGAAATAAAAAATACTAAATTCCAGTAAAGGAAGAACTTAGTTGAAAAGCCAGTTTTCTTTGTAATGATGGATGGGGCTTGGTTGTAAAGGGTGAAGGGAGTCATCCATTAAGGCAACTTCTCTTGCTGAATGCCATGTTTTAATTATGCAAATGCACTCAGACATCACAGCATAGATGCAATCTACAGGAGAAACGATTATATCTCTACTGTTTTCCTAATGTTCACCATTGCTCTCGAAAACATTAGAAAGCCTGAGTCAGAAGCACTTCACAGGAGTGCAGAGTGAAGCAGAATGAGAGCACACAGGATCCTGGTGGGATCCAGCACATCGAGGCATCGTGGTGCCTTCAGCAGGCCCATGGAACGTGCTCTCCTGGTGATAGATGGCACTGGAGCACACACACATCCAGTTTTTAACCCCAGGAAGTCACTGGCAGCGTTGCGTGATGCCATCCACGCCTTCTGAGGGACTCTGGAGAGACTCCAGGGTATTTTCTAAACTCAGGGTATTTTGGGGGCTTGTCAGGAGCGACTAAGGCGAGGTGGGATGGCTTTGCCACATCTCCAGAGGTGCAGTTCCCAGGCACTGCTCCCCACCTGGGAGCAGGAGTCGCAGCTCCTTCATCCCTCCCTCTCCCCAGCAGGCTCCCCCAGGCTCCACAGGCACCCTCCTGTCTGCACAGCACGTCATTCCAAGCTGGAATACGCTTCCCTGGGGTCTGCATCAAAGCCTCACACTCACCCACACGGCTCACGTGGCTCTCCTGCTGGTCCTCTCTCTGGAGCTCTCCCCTGACAGCTGCAGCTCCAGAGGCAGGGAAAGCTTCCAGGGGGGTTTAGCCATCAGAAATATTTGCTTTCCCATGGTCCCTTCCCCATTCCAAGCCCCACAGACGCCCTGGGCAGCACAGCCAAGCTCAAAGGAGGCTGAAGAATAACAGACAGGACACCTGTGGGGTTTCAAAACACTTCAGTGTCTGTCCCAAATGAGGATCACTGAGGTTTCTTCTCTGAAATAATTTCCACAGTCAGGTGTCTCATGCTGGAGGACTCTCAGAGTTTGGGTATAGGCCTCTAAGAGGAGTTGAGTCAATAAAAGAAATTACTGCTCTCTGTATAAAAATACAAATACCAATTTAGCCCGTGAGCAAGCCCTTGAAATCCCATGTGAAATACATTTTTTAAAGCCTTATTGCCTGTTCCTTTCACCATTTCAGCCCCTTACAATGCTAATTTCATAAAACCATCACCATTATTGCCACAGGGGACCTGCTTAGCAAAGAAAGCAATGCTCTGCCACTGTTTGCCCCTAGCCACTGTCCCATATTTTCCATAAAAGGTCGAGGAGGGCAGTGCAAGTTGGCACTGGTCCATCAGAGCTGCAGGATGAATGTAAAGGGAGATCAGCACAGTGGCTCACGTGTTGCAGCTGAAGCCTGTGGCTTACCCAGCTCAGCTACTCAGGTATCACAGAGAAATCAGGAGATTAGAGACCAAGAAGAAAATGGTAATTTTCTCTAAAAATCATCTGGGAATAACCAGAAGAATTATCTGAGTGGAAGGGTAGGATAAGATCAAATGGATATGTGTATATATATATAAAAAATATGTCCATATGTGCCTTGAATATATTTGAGTGTGGAATTAGAAGGTCTCTAATCACTACACTGAATTTTAGAAACCCTCCATCAAACACAGTGCTGGGAGAAGGAACCTAAGCTGTTTTAAGATGGATCTTGGCAGCTTTCTGGGTGGGATTTGCTAACAGAGCAGAAGGAATCTTAAATTAGAAATTAAAGGTTTTGAAATATGGTTTTGCCCACAAGGAGATGAAAGGATATTTGCTGAGTAGTTGTCAATGAATTTTGATAGAACCATTTTTAATCTATTAAATAATTCTGTTCTTCTGAGCTCGGGTCGCTTGAAAGACCACAAGAACCTTTTGATTGGAGGGGGTTTTCTTGTGTTCCTACAAATCCACAGGGGCTGGTCCCCCTCTGAAATGGGATATTTGGAGAGATGGTGATGGGATATTTGGAGAGATGGATTTGGTGATGCCAGCCCCGCTTGGACTCAGGAATATTTTCAGGATGCAGATGGTGTGGATGGTCAGAGGTGTGAAGCCATCAGCTCTCAGCTCAGGAAGGAGCATCCCTCCAGCTGCACCTGGCAGGGAACGCCTGGGGGTGAGGGAGGGATGCCCACCCTGGACACCAAAGAGGCATCTCACACCTCACTTCCCACCTGTTGCAGGAATCTGCCCTTGTCCCCTTCCTTTGGCATGTTGGAATTTTAGTGGTTTTAAGGTTTTTTCCTACTGATCATTCAGATTTACTTCACAGGGCCTTAAAATGCTCATGGAAAGTGCAATTTCCATTTCCTCTACATTCCACTGCAAGTGAAATTGCTTGCAGCACACTGGCCAGTGAAAGACAGATTTTGGTTAATTAGACCAATTTTATGATGCATTTTATTTAAAAGAGTCCCTCGTCTTTATTTGGCATCCACCATTTACTGTTACACTGATCTTGCAAGAAATAAGCAGAGTTTGCAGGACCAGAATTTTAATTGTCTGTTTTTCTATAGTCAGGACTATGCCAAGAGATTAAAAATCCAGGGGCAAAGCATACAAATAAAATGAAGTAATATCCAATAAAATAAAATAAAATAGCAGATACTTTAGCCATTATTTGCTCTTTTTCCTTTGGAGCTATTAGCCTCTGCAAAGCAGAACTACTGTGCTAATAAGTTTCTGGGAGACGACTTGGCAAATCTGACATGAAAAAGGCTGCTGGATCATTTGCCTACCAAAAGGGGAATAAAAACCTTTTAAAAAAGGGTGCTTAAAATAATTTGTTGTTTAAAAAAGCCACAGGAAAGTGAGACCTGCCCTCAATGAGGTTTGACTGAAATCTATTTATGGAATTTCCATAAGACTTTGTTCGGGTTGCTGAAATTTCATGGCAGGGAGTTACTGCTCCTTTCAGATTCCAGCCTTCTTAACAATCCCAGGTTATTAAACTTTCAGAAAGAACAGGCTTTCACTTATTTTTACAGCTTGCACTCTTCGAGCTTGACAAAGATGAAACCATAATGAAAATTACAAACTGCAGGTATAAAACTCACCGCCATGACTAAACCTTTATATTTTTATAAGATAAAATATAATTGGGACATTTATTCTTTTCTAGGACCTTAAATTGACTACAGATTTTTTTGTTGTTGTTGTTTTTGTTTAACATAAAAGTAAATTAAGTTATACCTTGAGTAAAAAAGCATTTGGCTGTGGGACAGAACATGGTCGGTGTTAGGAGATCAACAATTAGAGTAGAAGGAGAGTGTTAATTATCCTGCCATTGAAAAAAT
Organism: Platysteira castanea; assembly: GCA_013397175.1. Classification (NCBI taxonomy): domain Eukaryota; kingdom Metazoa; phylum Chordata; class Aves; order Passeriformes; genus Platysteira; species Platysteira castanea. The sequence goes on from VYXC01005419.1 coordinate 441,718, forward strand.
TTGTTTTCAAAACCCAGTGTGGAAAGAACTGACCTTGAGGAGCAGCAAAGAAATCAGGAAAATATGAAAATAGTTAAAACTTAGACGTGCATAATTGGGAATTTTGCATTCTTCTGCTTTAACCTCTATTTAATCCATTTACTCTGAGAGGCTCCTTCGTGTGTTCTTCCTGCCAACTTCAATCTCTTAATGCAACTCCTACAACTATTTTACTGCTCTCATTTCAGGGCCGTATGAAACCCAGTGATGTGAGCCCTTTAGGATTTATAGGTGTCTTCCTAGAAGTCTTCAGAGATGTGCATTTTTTAGTAAAATATTAAACAGTTGTCACTTCCACTTCCAATAAAATGATTTGTGCTTCCAGAGTATATTTCAATTTTCACAACAGAGGCTTATTTTGGCTCTGGAGTTTTGAATACAACATGCCAGAAACCCTGTGTTTTCATAATACTAATTTAAAAAAACATACATTTTAAACATTTTTCAGCAGCCGAGTGTGAAATGTTGAAGGAATCTGTTAACATATTGATTGCTTTGAGCAGTGCTTTAAATTAGCTTTCTGTTCCTCTCCATATGGTTTTCCATTAAATTTAAATAAATTAAAGTTCAATTATCTGGAAGAGAGGTACAGAGTCTTCCCCAGGTTGATGGACGAATTACCACTCAACCCTCCCCGTCAGAAATTCATCAGGACACTGCCTTTGGGTGTTGTGGACCTTACACCTTCTCTTTCAGGCAAGATTTCAGCACAGGTGCCAAGCATACTTTCAGAAATAGGCCTGCAACTGGAAATTTCTTTCTCTCTGCACTATTATGCGAGTCATGCTTGGGAGAGGAAAAAAAAAATTGAAAACCAAACCCAGAAGTTCATCAGCTGGAGAGGCTCCGTGCTGGCAACCACAACAGGTTCCAGCCTGCAGAGATGCAGCAGACACAAACAGGAGGATACGGCACAGATGGCGTCTTTCCTTCCGAAAAATAAGGAAATAAAATAAAATTTAGCTTGTATCTGCCTTTTGCATGCTCAGCGTGCAGAGGAGGGGGAAGAAGGGAGAACAGCATCTTCAGTATTCACACAGTTGGGCCAAAACCAATTTATTCCTGTCCAGTGGAGGTTTGGGGTAGATCAGAGAATCCCAGAATGGTTTGGGTTGGAGGGACCTTAAAGCCCATCCAGTGCCACCCCTGCCATGGCAGGGACACCTCCCACTGTCCCAGGCTGCTCCCAGCCCCAGTGTCCAGCCTGGCCTTGGGCACTGCCAGGGATCCAGGGGCAGCCACAGCTGCTCTGGGCACCCTGGGCCAGGGCCTCACTTCACTGTAAAAAACTTCTCCCATTTATCTACTCTAAATCAATCCTCTTTCAGGTTAAAAAGTAGAAGTATAGTAACTTAAAAGGAAAATAAAAATATACGCGGAGAAGGTGTTTTGCGAGCGCTTCAGGACATCTGGAGGACACAGAGTGAGCCTGGGATGTTGTCCTTCAAAACTTGGTCCATGACTTCTTTGGCCCATGTTCTTCCCCATCCTTCCAGCTCCAGCCCACAGCAGAACCAGCCTGGCTCCAGCCTGAGGGAATGATGAGGAGTCATTTGAGCTCCTGGAGAAAGACAGAAACACCACTCAAGATCTGCTGCTCTCATTCTCGTTTTCTCTCTTATGCAGGAGAGCATAAAACATCCATCTTAGAGCTTCTGTCAGTAGCAGAGATGATCCCAGAAGGCAAAACCTCCTCATTATAGTCTCTGCCACAGAAGTCTCATTTACCTCAGATAAAATTGCAGCTGTGAAGGGCATTATCAGAACCAAGAATAACTCAGTGGAAACGTGACCTGTGAGAAACACTGCCCCGAGGAGCTGGGGAACAAACCCTGTTTGCAGCAGGCTGGGCACCCAGGGTGGTGGTGAGCCCTGAGAATGCTGGAGTGGCTACTGGGACGTGCTGGGATGGAGCTGGGCCACGCTGCCTGCTGCGTGTAATAGGAAGGGGCGAGCTAGAAGGGCTTGGCTGTCTTCTGAAATGATCAGGAAAGCCACAAAAAGAGCAGCAAAACAGGCCCGGCAGTAATTTTCACTTAGTGGTCACCTCTATGGTATAGCTCTGTGGTTATACAAAATAAAAAGGAGAAAATGGGATTTTTGCACACTCTTGAGTGCCTGTGGCACATTGGGAGTGAGGCACATTCTCCCTGTACAGAGATATTGTAGATACAGACACCTCTCTACTGCTCACATCTGGCCTACCACTTCATTTTTCACAAATCACCATGTTTCAACCCTTTGTACGAGCTCAGTGACATTTCTGAGGGCACACAGAGGTGCAGTCTCCTCACCCCCCCCCCCACNGACACACTCATGAAATGTCCCTTCCCCTCTTCCCTCTGCCTAAATTGGGACCCTCAAGAACTTCCCTCATCTCCACCTCCTCCAGCCTCACCTCCAGCAGCCCCAGACTGCTTGTTCCTCTCACTGAGCGTGCCATTCATCCCCACCAGCCACGGACCAGTTTTACTGTGTGAAAATACATTAAATGACTGAATGATTTGTTTTCAAACAACTCGCTGTGCAATCGCTCGCTTGACAGGAGCCCTCGGTGCCTTGCAATTTGCTCTGAGCACGTGGCAGCTCCCCGGGAGCCCTCAGCAGACAGGGGTCAGGGAACAAAACACCCCTTTTAGTGAGCCTTGGCATGTTCCCCCCCCAAAAAACCATGGAGGCTCTTGTCTATTGTGTCAGGCCTCTGGAGTTGAGTAAGAGGGAAATTATTCATAGTAATGGCCCTATCCAGTTGATGCTCTCCTTTTTTTTTTTAATTCCCAGAGTATGCATTTGCTTGAAGAGATAAGACAATCAGAGAGTTTTAAACTGGCTTTTATAGGACTATTAAATTTCCCTATAGCACCATAAAAATTAATAAAATCAACTGCTGCTATTCTACCAAAAAATAAACAGACCTGGTGTTAAGGGTTTGGTTTTTTTTCAAGGTTCTGTTGCTGTTGCTGTTCCTGTACCAACAGGTACAAATGGCTTTTGTTCCCTGGGATCTGTCTCACTTGCAGGAACAGGGGGAAATGAGATAAATGGCACTTAGCTTGGCCAAAACAGGGCATTGCTATGTCTGTGGCACAACTGCTTCTGTGGAAGGCTTCCCTGCTCATTGCAGGGGGTGGAACAAGATGAGTTTTAAGGTCCCTTCCTACCCAAAACATTCTGAGATTCTGCCCATCACAGCTACACAGATTTAAGTTGTGAAGGTGATTTATCCAGCTGAAATCAGTGAGGTCTAAATGTCAAACAATTTTTATTCAGCTGGGTTCACTGTTGTTCCCAGATATTTCTATTCCCTGCTTCTCCTGTGCCACGCAGCTCTATTTAAATTGGGTGGATGGCTGTGTGGAGATGGATGCTGCTCTTCTTGTGTACTCCTGAAAATGAAATTTTCCATTCCTGTAATGTAGTGCTTAAAACCTAACTCAGTCATACAAAAACAGCTCGGAGGTAAGAGCTGTCTAAATCATGCATTGAAAATTCCTCATTACATTAGTGGGGGGAAAAATCCTTTCACGTTACCTCTCTCAAGCTGCTTTAATCACTTTAAATCACTTTAAATGACTGTTATCAGTCATTTCATTTCCCTTCTTCCACTGAAACCTTACTGCTTTCTACTTCTGAGATGTTTTCAACCTGTACTTGGAATAGAACTTACTCCCTTCAGTGTAATTTTCATTTTAACCTTCCCTCAATGGCCTAGAAATAATAGATGGCTAAGATTGCTTTCATAGATTGGAAATTTAAACCTTGTAGAGATAACCACCTGGATGATGTTACAACTCAATGGTAAGGCAAAGAATAACAAATCTTAAAAGTTACTGAACTAAGACTTATGTTTTAAGGCTGCTGAATGTTGGGCATTGTTATGGCTCTGTAATTAAATAACATTCCCTGGTGTTACGGTTCCACTGCTATTCGAAATCCTCTGCTCTGGAATTGCTTTCTTCAGTGGTGACTCAGAGGGAAGTGATTACTGATGGAGGAAGACAAATATTTTTAATATTCCCTTGTTGTCTTCTCAATGGTCTTTTCTTCCCTGTGGTCCTCTTAAAGCTCCTGGGTTCTCTCTCCCTGAATTTCTGGACACTGGAGGAGCTTTCAGCTGCAATCTCCAGGTTAATTATTCACCTTCATCATTTGGTTTGGTGAGTGCAAACCATAGCAACCTGGTTAAAAATCCTTGCAGCTTAGGGGACAGCCAGAAACTCTTTGTGAATGGTGGAAGCAGTGGGCTTTTTCTCACCTTTGTGGTATCCAAAAGTCTGGTTTTTATGGAATGTTTTCTAGAGAACTGCTGGTTTTAATTCATAACATCTCATATGATCAGGTACCCACCCCTGCTGTCTATGGCAAGATCTTAGGAAACTGATTGATTTTCACAGAATCCCAGACTGGCTTGGGTTGGAAAGGACCTTAAACCCCGTCCAGTGCCACCCCTGCCATGGGCAGGGACACCTTCCACTGTCCCAGGCTGCTCCCAGCCCCGTCCAGCCTGGCCTGGAACATGGGATGGGGCAGCCACAGCCTCTCTGGGCAACACAGTGGACTTCCAATGGGTTCTTTGTGGTGCAAAATACCTTCTAAAAATACTTGTTAATTTCAGGGCTTGTGCTGAAACCTCGTGGTGCTCAAACATTCCCTCAGCGTGTGATTTTCACTGCTGCAACCAACAGCTACAAAGGCCCAGCAACAGCCTCTCGTACTCGGCACATAAATACAGAGTATTTATCTCCAAAGCACTTATTTTTAGCCTGCTTTTCTCAGATTCTAGCGGGGAGATGCTACATTGTGTTCCTCGGGCTTTCCTTATTTATCAGGCCTGGAATCACGGAAAATATCGCTTCATTCAGTTTGTGTCCTCCTCCCATGTAAATGCTGTAGCATAAATATACTGAAGTTCCTCTCCCATTTCCATGTGATATCTATGACAAACTCTTTCCAAGATTTCTCATCTCCATCAGCAGTTTTCAAATGTCACTTTCCAACTCAGGGAAACAGCATTGGTCTAAAGAGAATTAAAGAAAGAAGCATGCTTATTTTAAATGTATTTGCTTCAGGTTTTTCAAGAATCTACAAATTTGAGGTCAGTAGCGACTGTTTCTTCCAAACTTCCTCCCTGACACAAGATTAACAAACAATATTGCACTAATTAATCTCAAAGGAGCTACCTGGGAAGCACAAACAGTTGTGCACAGCTTTTAAAGCAATCACACTCATACCAGAACTGCTGTTTATCAGGGCGTGTTCCCACTTTCCCAGCGCTCTTCTCCACGGACCTCAAGTGCAAAAAATGTTCTCACTGCCATATTTGTTAATTTTGCACTCAAAAAAAACCTCTGTGAGGTTTTTTCCCCCTGACCCTGGAAGAGACAGCAACCAGCGTAGGATGACTGAGAGCTGGGGCTTCCCGATCCCATTGGGATCCCATGCCATGGGTGCTTCCCGGAATTCTGAGCAGCTGCAGAGCTCACCCACGCAGGTGGGGATACAGCAGCTCCCCAGCAAATATTTAGGATGACTCAAATCACCTCCCAAAACAAGCCGCTGTCGTGGGCTGACCTTGTCAGAAATAAACTCTGAGTGAGCGCATTATGGATGTACCACGTGGCATTAACTCACCACAGATGTGACAGCACGACGGGGATCTTGCAGTGAGTTTTCTGCACTCTGGACTTTCTGAAGTTAATCAAAATGTCACTGGGATATTAATAGTGCGAATCACTCTTTTTTTTTTCTTTTTTTGAAGGGACTTTCAGCTTGGTGGGCTCAAATCCTTCCCTGTGCTACCAGATCCTGTTTGGGATCGGAGCTCACCAGACCCGTGGGCTGCTGTGGTGCAGCCAGGCATGGGCCCAACTACCAGCCCTTGTGCCAGCTCATCTTCCAGGCTGAAGAAGAACTGCCAGTGCTTCTGGTGGTGGAAAAATGCTGCCCCAGTTGTAAATCACACAATCCCAGCAATCGGCACAGACAGATATGATGACATCTGCTTGACAAATCCAACACGCTGCTTGACAACTTTACAAATGCATTTGCAGCCTGCAATAATGGAAGGCTGTCAGTCAAAACTCTCCCACATCTCTCACTCACATCAAATACTTGACTTTATCATAAATAATAAGGAGTTAATTACTGCTCTGATGTGATCTACTCCAGAGTTGGCCCAGATATGTCGCAATTATTAAACTGATTGCCCTGGCTTGCCTCTACTCCTTACATTTTATTTAACCTGGTCCTTAGCACACAAAAATCTACCAGCAGTGTAGATAGACTCTCCAGTAAGTAAACTCTAGTTCAAATAAGAAAAAATGATGTCTTGGAGCAGGATCCACCCACGCGCTGAGTTGATCTTGAAATATCATTCTCATCAAGTTCTGGCACACGATGCAAATCCCGGTACGATGGTTGCAGGATATCAGGCAGCAAAGCTACACAAACATTGGCAGGACTTCTCTTTTTCCTTCCACTGTGTTTACCTCAGACATAAAACTCGATGCCTCTCAGCCTGCAGTGGAATATTGGAAACATGGAGAAGGCAACCGAGCCTCCCATCGCGCCGCTCAGCCAGAGGAGAGAGGTGGAAGGGTTTCCTCTCTCGTCTCCACTCTCCTGCTTCCTCCTCAGCTCCAGGGAATGCTGACCTGCTGCAGAGGCTGTTTTAAGGAGTCACAGGGGTCCAGCATCAGTGGAATGTTCATCACCCACTGACAGCACGTCAAACCCCCCGGGGATGAGCTGTGCTCCCTCCAAACACAGCGTGAACCCAGACAGTGGAGGCAGAGAGCAAAATTCAGGCTGGAGCTGGAGCTGTGGACTTGTGGGCTCGTTGGGAAACCTGACATTAATTCCCACCTTGGATCTGCTGGCCCCTTTTGAGAAGTGCTGCTCTGTTGCTCAGCTTGGCCTAACTCCACCAATGCCCAGAGGAATCCTGCAATGCCGTGGGTGATCACAACATTCCATCACCGTGATGTCATTTTGGGAGGTTGGAACTGGATGATCTCTAAGGTCCTTTCTGACCCAAGCTTTTCTATGACTCTGATTTTTCAAGAGGCAAGAATTTTTTTTGAGAAAAGAGCCCAGGCTGCATTTGAGAGGGCTGGCAGCAATGGAGCTATTGATCTTCCTCCCCTAAATATGTTGTTCTTGTGATTTAAATGAAATATGTGAACTGCATATAAAAGATTTCTCTGCTTCTACAGTGTGTCGAAGCTTGCCCTCGTACATCAGTGGATGTTAAATCATCATGTTCTCATTTATATGTAAACTCCAAGATGCTGATGGAGTCAAGTACTGTTATGTGTGTGTGTTTGAGGATCTAATTTTATGCTGTGTATTATTTTATAGTTATCAGGCTGGGCTCTGCTGGGTTGATTATACTGCCTTTAAAAGAGAGCAGTGGCAGAAGAATGGATTTTGCAGTTGTTTGATGGGTGGAATTAAAATGTCCTGCCCAAACCAAAACTGCATATGGACTATTTGTAAACATTTGCCTTGTTTACTTCCAATAACAATGCAGCCTGTTTTTTATACAGAAAATTCTTTCAGAGCAAAAACCAACACACATTTTTGTTGAAATGTTGGGTTTGAAGTCAGTTAAGCTTTGTTTCCAAACAAGCAAATCTGTAGGTAATTTGATTTAAAATTAGCAAGCAGTAAACCTGTTTTTTTGATCAGAACTATTTTTGCGTGGGTGATCCTGCCATGCAGACAAGCAGCGATTTGTCCTCAAGTCTGCTCTTGCAGGGGCAGTAAACACCCATCCTTCTGGCAGGGGTGAGCCAAATCAGCTGAAGGCTTGTGAAATGCAACCTTTTCCCATCATTTGGTGGTTCAAGAAGCTTGGGAAGTTCTGTTTCTCTGTCCAGGGGCAGAAAGCAGAGCTCTCACAGGTGCCAGGACACAGGCCAGTGCCAGGGGTACCCTACACACCCGGATTTGCTGTGGGTACACACTAAATGTGAGGCACATCCCTGACCAAGACACTATGCCCACAAAAACCAGCACAAAGAGGAGGAAAACCTTTGGCTGAGATGTAAATCAGAGATTCATCTCTTTTCCCCACTGTATCAAATGCACTGTTTTTTTCCAAATTCTATACTGCAGAGCTGCAGCTTTTCTGCTAACCTTTCTTTCTGTCAGGGTCTTTGGGTTGGAATTACTGCCAGGTACAAGGGGTGGGAACTGATCCACAAAGGTGAAAGCTGCTGGGGATCTTCCCAGATCAAATCCCCAAAAGCTCTCAGAGTTTAGGTTGAAAGCTCTACAAAACCCTTTGTGGGTCCATTTTGCCACCTGGAGCGGAATATGTGAGTGCAGAATTAACAGCTCTTGCACTTAATTTGTCAGAGGTGCAGATGCAGCTTCAGTGCTCCAGTGCTCCATGTCACAACTTCAAGGGCCAGGCCAGGAGCTGCTGGTGATTTATGTCACTGGGGCTGCCTCAAGCAATAAGATTTGGATGGCTCTCAGCACCTGCGTGGGTGAGGAGTCAGGGATTGAGGAGCTTCTTTCCCTGCCTACACGGATTTAAAGACTGAAGGCTAATTTTGTGATACCTGCCACATTCAAGTGGTGGATTTTTATATGATCTCATTTTTCAGCTGAGATGGAAAGCCTTTCTCTTCAGATAAATCCACTTCAGTTAAGTAAAGCTGGAAGCCTTTCTCTTCTGCCTGATTTTAGTACCTCTAATTTATCAGTTGTAGATCTGTATCTAAGTCCCACTGTAGCTTCTCCGTGGTGCAGACAAAATTTAAAAGTTGAAAACTTGCTGCATGCTGCCTTTCAAAAGAACAGATTTTAGCTTAGAAGATTTGGGGTTTGGATGTTTGAAAACTGACATAACTCACGATTCTTTGTTATTTTGAAGACAGCATGTCTGGCTCGTGGAGACTCCCACCTCTTTCTGGGTTGCTTGCTTTGGGACAGCCGGAGGATGTGAGCGGCTGCCACGCAAAGTGAGTGTGAAAAACATGCACAACCCTTTTGTCTTCTTGGTGAGTCACCCCAGCCTCGATGCCTCCACCTTCCTGCATCCCGGAAAAATAGGAGAAGGCTGGGTTCCAAGCAGACAAGCAGCAGCCAGTGCTGGTAGTGACAGGGCAGGTAGGCAGGCCCAGCACGCCCATGGCCATGGGTGTGTCAGGTTAGGGAATGGGACCTGCTGAAATCGAGCACAGGAAAGAGGGAAAAGGTCTTGAGATCTCAGAGTCAAGGGCTGGGATTCCCCATCCAGAAGTGGTTAGCAAAGAAAATGTAATTGCAAGTTGAAACCCTCTTGGTTTTGCTGCCATTTATAGCAGCCTTAGTTCTGGATGTTTGTTTTAAGATGCTGTCCCTGTGGCAGGGAACGATTAATCCATTCCAGTTGCTGTGGATAAGGAGCTGTTGCCAAAGCCAGAAATGCTGTGCAATCCCCACAGGCCCTCTGGGGCTGCTGGAGAAACATCTCCAGCACCAGCCAGGCCAGATATCACATCCTGTTCATAGTTCATGTCCATGTTCATCTGTTTTCACAGAATCATGGAGTAGTTTGGGTTGGAAAGGACATGAAAGCCAAACTAGTTCCAACCTTTAGACCAGGTTCCCCAGAGCCCCACGGGCTTTTTTCCTTGATGGGTTCTTGGGATCTCCAGGTGCATAAATGTTCTACCTCAGCATCCACAGCCTTGTGTGCTCCTTCCACAGCACCTCCCATGGCTGGCTGCAGGATCCCTCCTGCCAGAGCGTTAGCAGAATCCCTGTGTGATCCTGGAGAGGACTGTGCTCTCCGCTGTTCCTGCAGATTTTGAGCACACAGCTCTAAAACTCTCTGCAAAGCTTTAATTACAGGAAAAAAATGATGGTTTTTAAATAGACTGTCCCAGAGGAAAACAGAGCTGACGAGTTATTTCCCTTGTCTGGTGGTCTAGAATTGTTTGTCACACACAGATGTGTACAGCAGATCCAGCACCAACACTTAGAGATTAACTTGAATTAGGACTTCAGGCTTCACCTTCTGCTTTTTTGCACAGGAAACTCAAGCCCAGGTTGGCTTTTGGAGCTGGTTGTTGCTGAAATAATTCACCACCTCGAGCTCAGCCGTGCCAGGGGCTGCCAAAACCAGTGGTGGAGCCATGGGGGTGGCACTGGCACTGGGAGCACCGGGGTGGGAGCAGTTCTGCCTCCACCTGAGAAAAGGCAGCACCAGTGATTCCACAGCCTCTGGAGGGATTTAAAAGATGTGTGGATGTGAGGACATGGGCTGGCAGTGGCCTTGGCAGGGCTGGGTTAATCGTTCACAATGATCCCAGAGGTCTTCCCCAAACTAAACAACTCTCCAGTTGTGCACAGGCTTTTCAGAACTGTCACCACACTGAATGATGTTGTGCATGCCTGTGGGAAGCAGCTCTCTTGCTCGTGCACCCTTCAGTGGTTTGTATGCCAAAAAGTGCTTCCTGCTGCTCCTGAACAATTCTTTGCACAGCACATCACGTCTTCTGCACCCCTCCTTGCGCAATGTCATCCCATGCTATCCCTCACCTTAATTCTCCTCACTCAGCACCAAGCCCAGGTGTTGCATCACACAAAACTTTTGCTTTATTTCTCTCTTTTTCAACCTTTCTGAAGCCCCCAGCTCATTCAAAAGGCATTACTTGCAGGTATGGCCATTATACACTTGTAAATGCTCTTAGAAACGCTACTCCCTGGAGTTTGATATTGTGCTTTTGAATCTGCCTCCCAATACCAGATTCCCTCAGCTGAACCTTCCCCCAGCTTCTTCTTCAGATTGACTCCACAAGCTGAAGTTTTTTATAAAGGCTGATTACTCTCTTGGGTTTTTTTGTTGACATCTGATAGAATTTCCTCCCTTGCTAATGAGATTCTTTGGCTCAGTCCACTTGGGCTACAGTAATCCCAGGTAAAAACCAAACCAAAGCAAAAACAGCCAAGAAGAATTAAACAGTTTGGGAAGACTGTGAGTGGATACCATAATCCTGAAGCAACTCCACCTGCTGAGCCCTGCCCCTTGGCTTTATGTGCATAGGGATGAGCTGACACAGGAGGTGCATCTCTCTACTGAAGTGCGTGACTGCCCCTCCACCCAGCTTCAAACAGAAATCCCACTTTTCCCTCATACCACTCAAACCTGTGTCTGCTGGTTTGGCACTGATCCTCATTTGTTCTCCCAGCTTTCTGGAGACGGGAGGGCTGGGAGCTGTGCTCACCCCCAAGCAGGGCTCCACGTTTCTGAGTGCATCCTCAATCCTTGAGCTTTCCCACGAGGGACCTCCAAACTTTCCCCTCTCCATTCATCAGCTCTTCATCTGCAGAGGGAATTAGCTGACTACAAATTGAATTTAAGAAAAAAAATTAAGTCACTTTCAGGTTACTCACAGAGAGAAACAAAGCTGAGAAATGACAAGTTACTTGAGGGAATTCGTCAAATGGGAAACATCTTCCTGTTTTCTTGGCTCTCTGACATGGCTGGGAGCTGGGATCTTGCATCCCTAATTGGCCATAACTTTTTCTTCTGGTAGAAAATGGGGTATTTAATGCAATGCTCATTTTTTTTCCCTGAAAATCTTCTTAGGGACATAGAAATGGATGTTAATGTATGCAAGTCCATTACTGAGTATGGTAATGAAGAAGTCATGGCCAATGGTGAAGCTTAAATTAAGCACGCTTCAGAAAACAAACACAACTTCTCCAGAACTCCTATTCAACATTTGCAATGGAATAAAACTCCTAATAAAATGTTTTCCCCGAGAAGTAATAAATTCTGGAAACATGACTGTATTTACTTAGACCTTTTGTAAAGAAAACGTTTTTCTCAGGCAGGAAAACTGCTCTTTACAAGAAAATTCAGTAAATACAATTATGCAACTGTTTTCCTGAGAATTTTACAAACCTGTGCTGCTGCAGTTGCTCAGCAGACCAGTCCAGCAGAGCCCCAGTGTGCATGGAATTCAGAGAAAACATTTCTCAAGCATTGAAAACACATATGTACTTTTCTCTTTCTGTATCTCATTTATATAATTTAAAACTCCTCCAAACCCTCAGTAGAGACCTGAAAAAACCTGACTCATCTTTCACCAGAGGCGAGTTTGTTCATGCCATAAATCTTCTGAAATGAAACGTAACAAATCTCCACTTGCAACTTCTTGAGAAATGCTTTTTCTTAAAAGCATTAAAAATAAAAAATGCCATTTTTATTTCATTTATTTATTTTTTTATTTGGGGGGAGGGAAATAAATGGATTCAAATTTATGATTTAATCTAGGAAAAACGCATCAAGTGTCATCAGGATTGATTTTTTTAAAGTAGATGCTGACCTCCTAAATGCTGTTGTTGCCTCTGGAATTAACAGGGAGCTCACACCCACCCCAGAGCTGATGTGAGACGTTTTACTGGTGCGTGTTGGAGTCACACTTTGATTGAAATGCTCACCCTTGAATTTCAGTGGGCTTGTACTCCTGTTTTTACATCCCCCGGGGTGTTCTGGGAGGCTCAGAAGGCACAAACCACCTCAGCCCACCCTCCCAAGGATGCTCAGGCAGCTCTGCTGGGCGTCGCTCAGGGAAATGCCAACCTTCCCGTGGTTTTGGGGATAACAGGAGCCCTCCCAGCACGGATCTCCCGCTGTGCTCTGGCCAGGGATGCTGAGCAGCACACACAGAGCTGACAGCTCTGCCTCAAGCCAACTTTAGGGCTGCTTTGCATTACCAGCTCTGTGCAAAGCAGCTGGAGAGCACCGGCAGCTTTGATCCCCACCGATAGAAGAAATCCTGATTATTGAGCTGCCGTGATCCCAGGCGATCAGATATTGCTTCAAATGCAGAAGAAAGCACCTCTCAAGGAGGCTCTGCCCTTCCTCCTCCAGCACAGAACGAGTTTCATAGGAATCAAAGCTGAACAATCGCATTTGCACAGCAAATAAAAGGAGCTGCCCCCCTGGCTGTCCTGTCAGTTCCAAAGGATTTGTCACCGCATCCCTGAGCTCCGGGTCTCAAAAGCAGGAGATCAAAGCTCAGGAAATCTGGGAAGGCATCAGCCCTGGCTACCAGGACTCACAGAGTGGGGTTTGGAAGGGTTCTGAGGCTGTGACAGCCAGGGAGTGATGCTGGAGCCCCCCTACACTTCTTACTGGGAGCTCTGGGTGCAGCTGCCATCACCTGTCCCACGGTTCCAATCCTTTCAATCCCCAAAACACATTTTAAATCAGGATAAACAACGTGGCAAATGACATCTCTGTAGGATGTGCTGTTTGTATTTCCCCTGGTAAGTTTGTGCTTCACCACATCATAAAAAAAATGAGGGGAAAAAGTTATTTGGGTTTTGTGGCTTTTGGATAGGTAAGATTTAAAATATTACACAAACATGAAATCATTTTGTTTGGGTTTTCTAGTGTAAAAGCAAAGCTAAATAAGATAAATCAAGAGCAAATACTTTCTGGGGCAAAGATGGGCTGGAATGGTGATACACTGTGTAACTCCTGTTGAAACTTTGGCTCACACCATGGTTTCCATGTTTTATAACTCTGCTTGCATCTCTTTAATTCATCTCCAAACAATATTCAAAGAGGAAGTTTCAGCTCCTAAGGCAATTTGGAATAAGTTTGGCAAAAAGTATCTGCATTACTGAAGGATGATGCTTTTACCCTGAAAACAAAATACCTTTATTTCTCTCCCCAGTAACTAATTATCCAGGTGGTGACAATGCCAGACTAGAAAATTACCTCTAAATATGTTGAAAGATCCATCAGTTAAAGTAGTGTAATGGAAATATTTTATAAAGTACGCTCTAGATCATCTGCCTTCACAAAGACAAGAGGCTCATTTCCTTTCTCCTAACCCTGTAATTTCTCATATTTCATTAAGCTTTAATCAGGAGACTTAAGTCTTATTCTAGCCCAAATTAGTTTTAAGCAGAATATGAAGTACAAGTACTGCTAGTTTATATTATCTTATACACCCTTAATCCTGCTGAAGAATGGACTGAAGGAATTATTGCATTTTGTTTTCACCTGGCCTAAAAAGAGCAAAGGCCTGAGGAGAGCCTGAGGCTGGAGTCACCCAAGTGCAAAGCAGCCAGGGCAACTCTCAGCATCAAACTGCAGATTTTTTCTGTCTCTTACACGTGATCACTCAGAGAATCCCAAAGGCCCTCACTGATTTTGAAAGATTATCACAAATCAGGTTTGAAATTTTAATATTTTTAATTAATACTCCGAGGAAGGGAGGGAATTCAATGGGCACAAGGGAGAAAACAGGCGTAATTCAGAAATGTATGAACCAGTGAAGCAGGAAAGCTAAAAAAGTGTTCCAGACGAGGAGAAATGAATGAAGGAAAGAACTTTCTCCGTCAGCCATGGCAAGGCTGTTAGGAGGCCTTCAGGGAAAAACTGAGACAAATGCTGAGACAAAGGGAACCAGAGAGGCCTGGCCTGTCCCAGGTCCCTGTAAACAGGGACTGTCCCCTCTCCTGCAGGGTTTCCTGCAATGCTGAATTAGCAGAGAAGAAATTCAAGGTGTTGTGGGTAGAGGTTCACGGGGTCCCCCTCTGAATCCACCGTGGTTTGTGGCAGGCAGCACCCCCAGCATCACCCCCTCCAGTTCCCTGGGTGCTGCAAAGCTGGAACTCAAGGTCAGGTCACAGCCTGGCCAAGAGAGGGATATACCTCAGCAGAAGAGAGAAGCAACCTTTCAACTTCAAAATCTGCACTTGAATCACTTTGTTAATCCCACAGTGCAAACCAGAAGAGAGGGGAGGAGGGGAAGATGTGAGGAATTCACAGAGTCCAGGACAAAAATAGCATTATTAAACACCTCATTTCTTTTTTTGGATGTTTTCCCAATGACTTTTAAATCTCCCTAGGCTTTCAGAGAAAGAAAAAAAAAAGGTTTACATCCTTTATGTGCAGGTTTTAGAATACAACCTTGTAGAGTGGTGCTGTAGGGAAGGACTGCAGCTGCAGCAGTTCCACCCTCGTGTCTGGGACCTCAGCACCAGCTGATGCATTTTGTCTGCAGCCCCCAAAACCAGGAGCACAGGTGATGCTCCAGTTAGTCCTGCAAAATAAAGGAAGAGAGAAATCCCACTCAGAAATAATCCTAAAGGGAGTGGGTGGGGGTGAGGATTATGGCAGCTTGATACAAAAGTTAGAATGAAATGAAAGATGATGCAGTTCTTTTGTTCTTCAGGAGGAAAAGTGCTTGTGTAGCACTTTTCCTCAAACTTTGACAGCCCCAGCAGAGAATATGACGAATATATGCAATTTTTCTTCCATTAAAAAAATCTCTGCCATTAAATGTTCGTTATTTGACAACCTAAAATTTAGTACCTGATTTTCATAGCCCCACTTTATCTCTGTGCTCACCAAGTGTAAATTAACTTCTGTTTGTCTCTTTTACTGAAACACAGCTAGCCCTGCTTGCTCTTGTGTTATAAAATACAGATATCCCTTAGAAAAACACACATAAAACAGAGCAGGAAAGGAATAAAGTGGCTGGGATGTATATTGGTAGCTGGGCAAAGTCAAAGCACAACTTTTGCAAAAGAAGCTTTGCTGGAAAGATTAATTATTATTGGAATCAGTTTCAGATTCAGCAAGACAGGTTTTCATAGACATTCTGGCAAATCCCCTTAAACCTGGATTCCATAACTGTGGAGGAGATGGAAGGGGTGGCTGAAATAGGATAGGATGATAACAGGAACGGGAGCCAGCACCCAAATCAGATTTGTGCATAATCAGCTCAGGGGATTGAAGCCTGTGAAAGCTTTTAAAGGCTCATATGATCCTAAATGGCTGAGGTGAAAATGTAAGTGCATATGTCCACAAAATAGAGAATTATTTCAATAGTTACCTTGGAAAGCCAGTGAGTCTGGCAGACCTGGACTGCAGAGGGCTGGTAATGGACTGGAGGGTCTTTTATTTATAGAGCAGCTCTGGTTTAAATCCAATTCAAGCCATCAGCAGCTAAAAGCTGGGTATTTTCCTGTGGCCTTCAGGAGCTCTGTCCAAGGCTGTGGAACTGCAGGAGCTCCCAGCCCACAGAGACCCACCAGGATCAGGAGCTGGTGGGGAGAGAGCACAGGATTTTGCTGCAGAAATCCCAGAAGAGGCAAACCCAAACAGTGGGATTGGGGCACAGCCTCCCCCAGACACCATTTTCCTGGGAGAGGGGATGGTTTTGAACCCTGCCCATCTACCCCAGGTGCTTTGCCTGCAGGATGCTCAAATCCTGCCCCTGCAGGGAGCAAGACATTCCTAGAGTACGCAGTGTTTAGCTCAAGGTGCTGTTAGCACAGTTAAACCAACACAGCCCTGAGGATGTGGTTTCACACAGGAATGGGTCAGCGGTGGCCCTGTCCTCTGGCCTGTCTGACACTGCCACAGGCTGGAGCTGAGCTGCTGCAAGGCACCTCCTTGGGAACACCACAATCCTCCAGAGGTCACGGCTCGTCCAAATCACTGCTTCAGACAGCTGAGAGCAAAGACAAAAAAAAAAAAAAAAACAAAAAAAAAAACAAAAANAGAAAAAGAAAAAGAAAAAGAAAAAGAAAAAGAAAAAGAGTTTATATCTTGATAACCAAGACCCAAATAATTGCATGACAAGGCTGGGAAATGCAGACAGAGCCAAGCAAATGGTACTGGGTGGGAGGAGCAACATGATGCGTGGATATTAAACACTGACTGCCCATCACCATCCCTGGAAGCGTTCCAAAGCCGTGTGGATGTGGCACTTGGGACACGGTTTGCTGGTGGCCTTGGCAGTGCTGGGGGGACAGCTGGGCTGGATGATCTCAGAGAGCTTTTCCAGCCTCAGTGATTCTGTGGGAGCAGCGTAGGCACCCAGGCCCGTGTTGGTGGGAGCGTACCAGAACCTGCCTTCCAGGATATACTGAGAATACTCAGGAAGAGCGATGGAAGGATTGGGATCTAAGGTCAGAGGCAGTGATCAGAAGGGGCACAGGAGGGCTGAGCAGGCAGCAATTCCTTTCCTAACACCAGCTCTGAGGGCTGGAGCAACA
The DNA here is from genome assembly GCA_013397175.1 of Platysteira castanea. Taxonomy (NCBI): domain Eukaryota; kingdom Metazoa; phylum Chordata; class Aves; order Passeriformes; genus Platysteira; species Platysteira castanea. The sequence continues at coordinate 458,785 of VYXC01005419.1, forward strand.
AGAGGCAATTGATCCCACCTGGGGCAATTCAGGGCAAAAAAAGGACTGTACCACCTGCTCAGCCATCAAATATTGAATGGGGCGAGGAGGACTCGGATTCAGAGGGGAGGAATGTGAAAAGGCTGGAGTGTGTGTCAGTGGGGAGGAGGGTGCAGGGTGGGCTCTTTTACACCGCTCTGCAGACCCAGGGCTGCCACCCAGCCGTGCTGACATCCCACAGTTTACAGTTTACTGCAGGATTTCTGACAGACTGGGGAAAAATGCTGTTGAGTATTGCAAAGTGAGTAAATCATTCTCTCTGCATTCAGCTCTCATCTCTTTTGAAGACACCAGCTCTTCCCTAACCATGGGGGAAGGATGAGGAAGGAGGCAGGGGCACAAGGAGGAGGTGAGGAATGGGGACAGCAAGGGCAGAGAGAGGTGACCAGACACCCAGACAGCTTTGGCTCCCTCAGAACAAACCCCTGCTTTGGGCAGAGCTGACCACACTGTCTAGGCACTGTATATATAGGATGGGGCAGGAGTGTGCAATTACATTCCATTTCTGTGGTTTACATATAGCAGTGCTTTATGAGCCAGCACACATCAAGGCTGAGCCTTTCACTGAGCTTTTTCCAGGGAGTGGGGTTCTTATCTCCTCTTAGGAAACGAAAACATGGGCAAATTTGCTTTTCCAGGTTGAAGAAACCACAGAAATGTGAAGGCCATTTTTATAAATAACATCATGCACCAAATTCCACGATTCCTTTTTACTTTTACTCGTGGCTCAGCTGCATGAAGTGTTTCTTATTGGAACAAATGTGTCTTTATGTTTTATTTTAAAGAAAGCCACCAAAGCAGATTTACAGCAATTCTTCCTATCAATAAACAAACCAGTTGGAGCTCCTGACTCCCAGTTTTGTCCCAGCCAGGCATGATGGTCACCTCATTTGTGGCCACATGGTTTGAACTAGAGCTGATCTATTAGAGGAGCTGAGCTGAGCTCCCACCAAGCCCTGCACGATGTCCACAAGTGTCACCTCCTGCTCGTACTCCGAGGGCGGGGAAGTTACAGCAGAAAAAACAGGATGGTTCATTAATAAGGGCTTTCTCAGTCCATGCCAATTGCAACTCGAATGTTCCTATTTTCAAAGGATACAAGACGTTTCCTAGCAAGGCTGGAAAACCAAACTCATGGTAATCCTTCAGAGTGGAAAAGACTTGCAGCTTGAATCAACAAGGAAAGGTGAGAATATTGCCTTCACTCCAGCAATGCCACCAACTCCGGTTGCATCCCTCTCTCAGCAGAAGAATGTTGCTTTCATATTACAAATAAGAAAAAATAAAAATTGCAAACAGGAGCCACAAGTGGAGATGAGCATTTCGGTCTTAAACTCATCACAGCCTGGAGCTGCAGCCCCAGCTATCTTCAGTTATTTGCATGGCTTTTCAGTGACAATTTTTCAAGCAAAGTGCATGCAAATCTGTGATGTGTTACAGAGCAAGAGCTTCTGCACACTACAGCTCTTCCAGGAAAACAGTTCAATTAATTTCAGCAGGGAAATGAATGGTAAATTCCATCTTAAATTAAATGTACAGAGACCTTCCTGTGCAAGATGTCAAATGAAATACAAGTGAAAACACAGAAAACTGGTTGCAAGACTCAGACAGTAGAAAAGACAACAGAGATGCCCGGGCAGCTTGGCCTGGCTTTTCAGCCACAAGCAGCAATTTAGGCAGAAAATTTGGACTGCCTGGTTTGAGACCCGTCAGGATGTGTGACTTGAGGCTGTTTGAACACCCGGGCCAGCATTTGTCAGCCTATTGACAGTTTATTGACCCTGACACTTTATTGCTCTTTCCTAAAACACGGTCCCATTTCCCAGTTCAGGAAGAGACCGCGACAGCAGAGTTCAGCCAGACCCAACCAAACCCCGAGGAGATGGCAGGGCTTTTAATTCACCCCAGAGGCCATGGGAAGAAGGATTTATCCTGTTGAAAACCAGAGCCAGCGTTGAGCAACGGGCTGGCTGAGGCCACAGTGCTTTGCATAAAACGTAGACAAAAATAAAACACCCCAGCAAACAAAAGCTGTGCTTATATGTCAGTTGTGCTCCTCTTCAGATATAAGAAACCTGGAGAGCCAAGAAGTGAGCAAGGCAGTCATTTTTCCAGGCACAAAGCACTTAAAAGAGTTACAAGTGAGGTTTGCCATCCTTTAGCTTCCCTCACGTTTCTCTCTGTGCTTTCCACAGGTGAAGGATGCCTGGTGCTGCCAATAAATTGCTGAACATGGAAACTTTCCTCCCTTCTTTGCTGAACAGCAAGCATGGACTTCAGAGGCTTCATGATGGCCCATTTTGAGGGGAAAAACTGCAAGTGCTGAAAGAAATGCAACCATTTTCCCAGGTATTTGCAGCCAAATGAGCAGAAGTGAATGAGAATCCAGCAAAGGCCATTCAGACTGGTGGAGAAGGGAATTGTACACTTTTTGTTCACAAAAGCCTGTAGAGAGGAATGAAATCCTTCATTAAAGAACAGTTCAACTCAGGTGTGCCATAAACTGGTACTCAGGAAAGTGTCATACCAGAAAACAGTGTTAAAAATTGAGTAGAAAGGTCAGTAAAGCAAAAATATTATACTGGAAAAAAATGCTACTGAAAGATTTGGTAGCCTAAGACATTAAGTTAAAGCTAAAATTGCACCTTTGAAGATTGTTAGGTTTTAGGGGGGGAAAAAAAGGAGGTAGAGGTGGGTTTAAAAATATGGTTAATTCTCAAGAACTGTGGGATTTTCGCACAGGAATAGAAAAGCATAAATGAAGCACCAGGGTACAATGTACCCATCACCAGATGAATATGGAAATAAAAAATAGCTAATGAAATGTGTCAAATCTGCCAAAGGATTCAGGCATGGGAAGATCCATATTGATGGGTCCAGACATAATGGAGCTGCAGTGCTGATGTCTCCATGCTACAGGCAGAGGGTGCAGTTTAATGCTTCATTCATGATGCTCCCTGCAATTGTGCTTTTTTGATAACCCCACCTCAAAACAGGCCAAGCACAGTTTGATTCTCCCAGACAAGAAAGCCTGGAGAGGACTCTGCCCACCACTGGTCATCTGTCCTGCAGGCAGGACCTTGGGTATTCCAGATTAAAGAAAACACTGATGCCAGATGTTCTCATCCCAACAGTCTGGGGGGAAAATGGAGCTGAGGCAGTTTAAATGCTTTTCAAATGACACCTAATAATATCTTAGCCTCTTCAGAGCAGCTTTTCAAAGCATGAAATGTCACCAACTTCAATTTTGTATAACAAAAAGCTGAGAACTGAGCTTCCTAATTCAGGCAGAGTTGTATCACAGGGTAGAAAAGCTCTGATCTTACATGAAACGCTATGAAAGGTGCACCAGAGCCAGACCCTAACAGGTGCACGGGAATTTCCAAGCCTCTGGCAGGAGGAAATGCATTTTGCATACCTGATGGCCGTGGGGAGCTCAAGGCTGCAGTGACTGCAGAAGTTGTGGCTCAGCCTTTTGAGAGACAGACTCAGAAGGAACTGGAACAATCAGAGCTCATCCTTCCTGGAAGGGGAGCCAGCGGGTACAGCCTTCACTGGTAGAGCCCGAAAATAACCTGGAAGGAGCTGACAGGAACAGCTGTGGAGATGGAGGTGGCTCTTCAAAGAATTTTAGAATATGCAGAGCTCCTGGAAGGGAGCTGAAGACGTGCTGTGAATAGCTCTGTGCTGCTGGGAGATTTGTGCACAGCAAAGACAGTCTGGGGCTGTGAAAAACCTGCAGATGGGCTCAGTTCCACTCACCTTGCAGCCTGAGCAACGCAAAGCCAAACATTCCAGCTACTTAATCCCTGAAATCCACCTCCTAATTCTCCCCCAGCACACTCCTCAGTCCCTCAGGCTGAAGCTGGCAGTGTGCTCCTATCTTTCTAGTGAACCACAGCAAAGCCTAAGTTTAAAGAATCCTGGAATGGGTTGGGTTGGAAGGGACTCAAAGCCCATCCAGTGTCACCCCTACCATGGGCAGGGACACCTTCCACTATCCCAGGGTGCTCCAAACCCCGTCCTACCTGGTCTTGGGCAGTGCCAGGGATCCAGGGGCAGCCACAGCTTCTCTGGGCCTCACACCCTCCAAGGAAAGGAAAGCTTCAGCACTCCTAGACTGGGGAATCACCAAAATCTAGGTCTGAATGTGTCCATATGGAACTTAAAGTTCCAAGTCATCATAGAGTTTTTTGGCCAAAAGCGTGATGAAGTAGGTTGTTTTAAAAAGTCAGATTGAAGAGAAGGGAAATGATGAGCAAGGCAATAAACCGCAAAAAACCTGAGTGCTGGGGAGAGAAGGATTTGGGCCATGGATATCCAGTGAGAATGGGGAGGGCGAGGAAGGAAAAGTGCCAGGGAGCCAGAAGGAGGGTGAGCAGGGGGTGTGGATTATCAAAGGGACTGGGAACAGAGCAGGGACTGTGTGGGAGTGCCAGAGAACCCACAAAAAGCAGCTGAGGACATGAAAGCACAAGAACAACCAGGACTGGCCTTTTTACTCTTTCAATTTGATGTTTTCCTGCCCAAACACATCAAAGATGCTCCAGAGGAGACAAGGGGAGGGAAAGATCACACTTATATTACTTTTGGACAGATGGAGAACTCCACTACAGAAAATTTGAAGTCCAAAAAAGGACAAAAACTTCTGAAGGCTGTGCACAACAAGGCTCAAGTGAAGTAGAGGCACTAATGCCAGAGCCCCTGCAGCTGTGACCCTCTACTGTCACCCCATCAGGATCAGGGCCACCTCTGTCCCCAGGAACACCAGCTCCAGGGGTAGCCTTTGGAGAATGCTGAGTATTTTTGGGGAAGTGTTGGCACAAGGGTTGCAGACTGAGGATCCCAAGGCTGAAGCCTCACAGCTGCAGGTTTCCTTCACCTCCAGATCTACAGTGATTTGAGACAAATCACTTCTGCTGGGGCTGGTTCTGCTCTCAGGCCACTTTAGTGTTGCAGAGCTGTTCCTAGGCTGTGCTGGGGCGTGGGGGGATTTCAGCATGTCCAAATTCACACTGATTTTTCATCGGAACTACTCTGAGCTGCCAGCTAACAGGAACGCTGCCTCAGAGAGAGCAGTTGTGAGAATTGTTTTAGCACAACACTGGGTGTTTTATGTGTGGTGCCAACTCCTTTTGCAATAAATCAGAGCTGCCCAGCATATGCCTCTCAGGAGGTATAAAATCACCTGAGAAAAAGTGTTCTGGCCACTTGCCTGCACTGTAATTCCTTCCAAGGGTGCATCCCCCCCAAGGCAGACACGTGGGATGAGATGCTGACCCCTGAGAGGGGCCTCTGCAGAAAGGGCCAAGAGCAACACTCTTCCCTAGAGCTCATAAATGGGATGAGCCAAACCTGTTAAATAGCATGGAAAGACTCCCAGGGATTTTAATGGGTTTCATGCTATTCCACTGGATGCAAAGACCCTCTTTGTTCCTGAAAGGGTTGTCTGTCCTAGGGCAGCACACTGGGAGAATACAGAAGAAGTAGCCCAGGGAAATTAAATCCAATTAACCATTTCATTTTAGTATTGGCATTTACATAGTTCATTGATTACCTGGCTGTGCAGACTCCTTCCATTACTTAAAAGTACAAAGTGCTCCCAATCTGGGGCGTTCTCAGCCCTGTGACAGCTGCAGTGCAGGAAGGAGGGGGAAGACAGGCCACTCCAGCAAGACCAGCACTTCACAGTTTACAGGAGGAAAAGGTGGACAGAGGAGGGGCTGATCTATCCTTGTTCTTGCAAATCCTATTTTTTAATTGTCCACTGGGACTATTCACATGAAAATTCCTGGGATAACAATACCCTGCCACCTGCCCTGCCTCAGTACATACTTTCCCTCTGACCACATCACCTGCAAGGTCAGCTCTGGTGAAATATTGCCCAATAGAATGCTATATCCTCATCAAGAAGGTGATTTAAAACCAAAAGAGTTGTGATTTAGCAGGGTCCAGCCTTTGGGTTTTATGGGAACATGTCGTCTCGAGTCATGACTCTCCTTTTGTTGAGAGGAAAAATTTATTTTTGAAAACTGTGCATTGTTAAAACCAGGCCCAGTGTCACATTAGTTTCTGTCAAAAAAAGAAACAAAAAGCCTGGTTTTAGCAGATGGTTCTTATGGGAGTCAGACTACCCTGTTATGAAAATAAAGTTTTGAAGGGTTTGGTTTTCCTTTCCGGTACGTTTCTGCTGGCTAAGAAAAGAAACATCCTCTAAGTCCCAGTTTATTTAGCCCTCTGGAATTATAAATATCATTTCAATAGGTTTTACAATTGATTTTTGCCTTATTCCCTTCCAAATTTTGTGTTACATGCCATAAATGCATTAAGAAGAGAAAGCAATTCTTTCTTTTAATGTCCTCCTTTGCAACCGAAGAAACAAAAATATTACCCAAAGTTTCCTTTCCATCTATGACCGTACCAAAGTGTAAAATGTTAATTAGAGGGGAGAAAACCAACCTTCTGTTAGAAAGATTTAAAAAGCCATTTCAAGCGACTGCACAGCACAAAGGTAGAAATCATTTGTTGGTGGCTTTTGGGTTTTTTTTTTTTAATGCTGTGCCCTTCAGCTCTCACAGGACACCTCAGGGAACTTTCCATTGCTCTGGCTCGTCCATCTCGTGGTTCCCAGAGCTGAGCATGCACAGAACATGCACACCACGGCCAATAACACAGCAGAGGTGCATTCCAGCCCGTGCCAGCACACCTGGGTGCTCGGCTGAGCAGCCTCTGCAGTGCAGCACAGCGTGAAATGGCCAATTTGTCCTCCCTGCCCACGCTGCAGCAAGGTGTGAAATCCTAAAGAGGAAAGGCAGCTCTCACATCGGCCTTTGGGATTTGCTGGTGAGGCAGGAGAGCAGCAGTGCTGGAAAATCTCTGCTTGGGAAGCCTGACGTGAATCACAGAATCATGGAATGGTTTGAGTTGGAAAAGACTCAAAGATCTTCTTGTCCCACTCCTTGCCATGGCCAGGGACACCTTCCACTATCACAGGGTGCTCCAAGCCCCATCCAACCTGGCCTTGGACACTTCCAGGGATCCAGGGGCAGCCACAGCTTCTCTGGGCACCCTGGGCCTCACCACCCTCACAGGGAGGAATTTCTTCCTAAATCCCATCTAACCCTCTGTTCTCTCACTCTGAATCCATTCCCCCTGTTCTGTGACTCCAGGCCCTTGTCCAGAAGTCCCTGACCCAAATCTTGAAAGGCAATGACAACGGGCCATGAAGCTCAGCAAGGTCCATCTGAGGTACAGAAATGCCTCAGCTTCATGAGACATTCTCCCAGCCCCACACTGATCCTGCCCTCATGGATTTCTCCCTTCCCTCTAAGCTGATTTTCTTAGCCCTCACAATTCCTTCTCTGTGGGAAGACATCAAAGCCCACAAAGCAACTTTTCTGTGGATTTGTGGAAGATAAGGACACCACATGGTTGTGGTGGGGAGTCCTGGAAAATTAGGAAGAGCAGGAGAGCGGCATGGAAAAGCTGCTCCTCCTTTCTTCCCTCCCATGGTGGTCTCTGAGGGGCAGCTCAAGGAGAAAGCCTGGCAGAATTTTCAGGCCTGGCAGGCAAACGTGAGATCCATGCTCCAGCCATAAATTGAATTCCAAGCATTAAAGCAAATGGAAGTGGCATTCTGTGAGATGTACAGCCCCAATTCAGAAGAGGGCACGAAAATTATTGTGGGTGTTTCAAGGGATGTTTGCAGAAATCGTTATGGAAAAATCTCACATGTGGTTGGAATTACCCAGGGAATGCTTTTCTACTGAGAAAATAAAATCAATCACGGGTGGGGTGGACACAAATGTTCTGTTGCAAGAACAGCGACCAGGATTCAGAATCTGCTGCCCTTTCACAACTGCAGTTGCACGAAGCTGCCACAAAACATCTTCTCCTGTTTTTTAGGGAGCTTATGGGCAAAGAGCAGGCTTGGCCTTTCCCAGCAGCTTCCATGGAAGGTGGCTCTGGGAAGGTTACAGAGAGTTTATTCTTCGATTACGGCGGCTCTGCACGGCTCTCGTGTGTGTTTCAGCAGAGCTATTCAGGGCTACCCTTGTAACACAATCCCACCCATTCTGAGGGGATAAACGCACGTTTTGAAGTTATTTTAGGTAAAAAGAAACTGGCTGGGCTGCGTTAAATAACTCCTGACCTGTAATTATGAGCTAAGAGCTGCTGCATACAATGTAAAGGAAACCTCAGGATGACAGGAATGGAAAACATGCCTTCTGACTGAGGCACAGACACATTTCTTGGAGCACACGTCCTCTCAGGCACAGCCCCTGCATGCCATGGATGCATTTGCTCTGCTGCTGGAGCAGATGTAAAGATTAAATCTGCTACACACTCACTGCCAGGCTGCAAGGGAAGCCTGATCACAGCATTTCTTGGGCTGTAAGAGCAGAAGTAGAGGGATGGTGCTGGCAAATGTAAGCGGGAGCAGGCCTGGCTTTGCCTGCCCTTGCCTGCTGGCACAGCCCCAGTGCGGCTCTGCAGGGCAACCCCAGTGCCCAGGGAAGGCTCACCCAGGTGGGCTCTGGGCTGTCAGCCACCCCAAATCTGGGGTGGAGGAGAAAGGAGACATGTCCAGAGGAGGCCACCAGGCTGATCAGAGGGATGGAGCACCTTTCCCATGAGAAAGGCTGGGAGAACTGGGAGTGTTCAGCCTGGAGAAGAAAAGGCTTCAGAGTGACATAACTGGGGGCTTCCAGTACCTGGAGGAGCTGACAAGAAAGATGGAGAGAGACTTTGGACAAGGGCCTGGAGTGCCAGGACAAGGGAGAATGGATTCAAACTGCCAGAGGGCAAGGTTAGATGGGATATTGGGAAGGAATTGTTCCCTGGGAGGGTGGGCAGGCCCTGGCACAGGGTGTCCAGAGCAGCTGTGGCTGCCCCTGGATCCCTGGCAGTGCCCAAGGCCAGGCTGGATGGGGCTTGGAGCAGCCTGGGATAGTGGAAGGTGTCCCTGCCCTGGGACAGGCAGGGGGTGGCACTGGATGGGCTTTGAAGGCCCTTCTAACCCAAACCATTCCATGATTCTATGACCCAAGAAAGCCCAAATACAAAAGCAGTGAAGAGTAATGTAGATTAGATTCAGCAGAACAACATAACAGAGTGCTAAGAAAGAGGGGATTTCAACCATTTATTTGATCACCCAAGAGATTACCTGAAGAACAGTTAAACAAACAGTTATGGACACTTCAATCAAAAATGTAGAAAAAGGCAATAATTTAGGAGCAAAACTGTTTGAGGGAATAGTCACAAATGGCATTTCATGGATTAAATAAATTGTGCTTCATTGACAAGGATGGGACACCAAGCTCCAGCCAGGTATTCAAGGACAGCACATGTTTCTGAAGCAGCTGCTACAACTCACAATAACAGCCTCTTCCCACTGAAATCCCAGGGCAGGCCTAGAACTTGCTAATGGTTTATTATTTATTGGTTTATGTTTCATTAACTGAAATATTCTGAGCATTGCACAGGGTTGGCAAACATAATAAAACGAGCATCAGCTTCTGATTCTGCCACTGAGCTAGTAATGGATTTGGCATAAATAATTTAAACTTTCTGGCTTGTTTCTCTATACTGAAAGTAGAAGTTTGTTGCTTTTTTTTTAATAAAATGTTTTGATATCTAATAGTAAACATACCACATTAAAAGTAAATATTTTATCACCATATTGTCATAGCAGATACTCTGTCCCAATTACATGCTACAAATGTCATACGGGGAGTGATAACAACCCCTATAAAACCATGAAAAGTTGATCTGTAAGTACTGTGAGACACCTGAGCATTAAAAGAACAGATTTCTCTGCAATAGCTGAGCTCTCTGCTAGTACAGGTTTAAAAAAAAAGAAAAGAAAAAAGAAAAAAAAGAAGAAGAAGAAGAAAAACAAAGCTTTAAATCTTACAAAATGGAAATTATGCATAGAGAACAAACGAAGCCTTGCAAGCTTTAGCAGTTAACCACAACTGTGTGCTGGACACGGGTGTTTTTCATTACTGGCAAACACATTGTTAAGCATGAGCAGACCCGAATGTACACGTGCTTTACATTACACTGCACAAGGGAACCCTTCCCACAGCCAGCACCACTTTCCAAATCCCAAATGATGACTGTTCTGAAGAGCCTTGCTTGGAACACCCCTCATGTGTTTTATGGAACACGCATTGAAAAGCCAGGATCAAACAGTGCTGGTTTTTCACTTGTGATTGCAGACCTTGGAGCACCAGCAAGCCCGGCCAGGCTGAACCTTGCACTGCAATCCCATAACCCACATGATGGAAATTAGGCAGCCCCAAGGATAAATGCCTGTCCTGGCTGGCCAAAAAAAGGATAAACTGATTTTAAATAGTACAGCAGTAATTAGCAAGGCTAACAAGGATTTCCATGTGGGATAACACAAAGCACAGGAAAGCATTACATGGAGTGGAGGGGGAGAAAGGACAGGGGAGCTCTGCTAACTCAGGACCACCATCCATGGTGGGAGTGGGATATAAACCAGAGCAGCAGGGTTCAGGAGTTAGTATCACATGAAAGAGATGGGGAATTAGGGCAGAGAAACATTTGAGTGGATTTTGTGGCTGTTAAAGCTGATGGTCAACCCTGTTGATGTTATCCAGCGAGATGGTAGATACCCCATCCCTGGAAGTGTCCAAGGCCAGGTTGGATGGAGCTCTGCACAACCTGGTCTAGTGGAAGGTGTCCCTGCCCACGGCAGGGGGTGGAATGAGATGGTCTTTAAGGTCCCTTCCATCCCAAACCATTCTGTGATTTTATCATTCTATGTTCAGCTCTTTCAAGGTCAGGCCAGACTTGGAAGGCAAGTGTAACGTGAGCCACCAGAACATCTGCTATGGGGTATTTCCAGACCATCCTGGAACACGAAATACCCGAATCGTGTGAGAAAACTGGTTCTCACAAAATCTTCAGGCAGAGTTGCCAATAAGCTTAGCTAAGCCTAAGAGCTACAGCTCAGAGGAGACAGCCAGGTCCTCGCTGCATCACCTGGCACCCTTCCACTGAAGTAAATGCAGTTCTGATCTGGCTCTGTACCTGGGAAGGGTTGCCAACAGACAAGTTGATGTGACGTATCAGTGTTAGAAAGGATGGGATTAAAAAAAAAAAACCTGTTAGCCACTATAAGAAATTGTGGGTTTGGTGTTTCTCGACCTTGTAAAATTCATGAGGTAATTCAAAGAGAATCACAGCCCATGTTTCTTGGTGACCCAACAGATCCTCTCCTGGCCAAAGTCCTCAGCCAGGACATCTCACATGGAAAGAGCTCTTGGGTGCTCCCTGGTTTCTGCAGGGCAGAGGTGGGGATTTCTGCTCTGTGTTGGTAAAAATTCCCACTTGGGCAACAAGGTAGAGTGAAGAGTGACACAGGGTGCTGGATTTTGCTGCCTCCTTAGAGCAGAGAGAAATGCAGGGAAAAAACTCCTTAAATTCTGGTGGCCTAAAATTTTCCCACATGCCTCCTGTGTTTTCTGCTGGGTTTAGCTTTCAAACGGGGATGAACCACAGGTGAATTCCAGGTAAAGGAATCCAGAGTCCATCTGCACCTGGGCGCCAGGGCTCAGTCCTGACAGTAGTGCATGGAATCCTAAAATGATCTGGTTTGGAAGGGACCTTAAATCTCACCCAGTTCCTGGTTCCCCCCCTGCCACGGGCAGGAACACTTTCCACTCTCCCAGGTTGCTCCAAACCCCTTCATCCTGGCCTTGGACACTTCCAGGGATGATTGTTACAAAGCCAGGAGTTATTCCAGTGGCTTTCAGGTTGGTCTCACTTCTGAGCTTGAAGGTACATTGCTGTCTGAAAATCAGAGCTGGATTTGGGGAGACTGAGCTAAAAAAATATCTGTATTTGTCAAAAATCCTTCCTGTCATTTCACTTTAATCCCAGATAGTTCATCATATTTCAACTTTTTTTTTTTTTTATATTTGATAGCCAATCTCTTCCCAGATGTCTGTGCCCACACTGCCAGTAGATCTACACCTCATCCCTTTGACTTGATTACTGTTTCTGGTGGAGTCTGCAGCAAATCAGAGCTGAGTCCTGAGCAGCTCATGCTGGCAGCCTGATGAAATCAAGAGAAAATGTAGCTCTTGTTTATTGAGGAAGCAAAGCTGCTTCCATAAATAAGGAGGAGGCACAAAAGAGAAGCAAGGATGAAATAGCACTCTGAGGGAGACATTTCAATCATTTTAGAGGGATTTCAGTGCAAAATGGCAAGAGGAAAAGAGATTCCCTCTCTAAAAAGACAAATCTTATGTTTTTAGTATTCTCAAAACACTTCAAATCTCACTGGAGGAAGGATTATTAGGAGCAAGCTCAGCTTTAAACAAGGAGCCAGCCTCCTTTCTGTGGGTATGGAACTGTTCCCAAAGGAATTGCATTTTAAAATAGGGGGGGGGGGAAACGTCACACAAATTTCTGGGACAAGAATTTACCTTGGAAGCTGCTCCCAGCTCTCTGTTGCTGTACAGCAGCAGTGCTCAGCCACCCGAGTGACACAGGACCTTGGTGACTGTCACCGCCAGGCGCCATCAGCTTCTCCAGCTGGATCAGGTGAGATCAGGAGCAAAGAGAGAAGGGAGCAGTCAGCTGCCATCTGGGCTGGGAGGTTCCTCCCCAACACCTGCAGCTGAGGCTGCACCTGCTCTGCTGGAGCTGCTCCTGCAGAGCTCCCAGGGAGCCTCCAAATGCCTCGTCAGACCTTTCCTTTCCCCTCTGGGGATGATTAAAAACAAGAAACAAAACAACAACAACAACAAAAAGACAAAAAAGAAAAAGAACATGATAAAAAAGAAAAAAACAAATGCTAAAAATACTGGACTTGGCTGCCATCTGACATCAGCCTCCTACACAATCCTGGGAGGTCGCTCGGCCTACACATCCCTCTTTCCTTTCCTTTGATCAGCCAAGATACAATTTCCTCAATTTTGTTACGACCACTTTGTGAAAGTGACAGAAAATAAAGCTGGCCCGAGAGGATGGGGATGCAAGCAACCTTCTCCTGCTTTTCCACAGCTCCCTTTTTTCCCCTCCCTTCTCACCAGCACCTTGCACACCTTCCCACCAGAAGCCACATCCTGACAATAACCAGACCACAGCCACCTGCTGCAGACACATCTTTGCTGCAGTTTGCTCAGGGAAACACAGGAATGCTTTCATGCCTGTCCAAGCTGACTGCTGTTAAAGGAAAGGAAGGGCTGGATTTTCAGTAGCCAGAGACGTTTGCAAGCAGAGTCCCATCAGCGGAGCAGTACAGAGGGAAACTCCCAGTTTATGTGACCAGAGCCCACAGGCAGAGCCATGCTGGTGTGTGGCAGGGACTTGATCTCCTGTCCAGGCTGTAGAAATCAGCTCCTTGGCATCCAGTGGATCTCTGGGATGAAATGCATCACAGCTCCTCAGTTAAAAAAAAACTAAATTTCATCGAGAGCGTTGTTGGAGGCCTCACTTTAATACCATTTGCAAGTGTTCCCATGAAATCCTCAGCCTTTGGGCAAATCTTGCTCTTAATCCCACATCACTGATCAGTTTAAGCAAGCCCCAAATGGCAAACTGTCCCACTCCCTTGTTAATGGAAAGGCATCTCCTCTCATCTGCTGGCTCTGAAACAACAATGAATGCAGCACCCTTAGGCTTGCCAAATGCACTTTAAGCTCATGAAATACCAGCTTTATGTCATAAATAGGCTTTTTGGAAAAGCAGAACTCAATAGTCTGACAAAAACAGAAGTGAATTGCAGCATAGCTAGAGAAATTGCAGCTCAGTCCCAAAATTTGAATCTGACTTCCCTTTTTGAGGGGTTTGGAATGAGAGTTTTTGCTGAGGCACGGCCTAGCAAGAGAACTGATTGTGAACTTCAGACTATGGGGAAAAAAAAAAACAACAAAAAAGCACTTATGAATCTGGCTCTCAAAAGTCAGGGCTTCAACACCCACATCCACTGCTGGCATTTCCCAGCCTTCAAGGAGAAAAGCTCCTTAATGGCTCGCCGAGGTCTGGGCAAGGAGCCTGGGCTGTGAATGCAGCCTGTGCCTATTCCTGTGGAGGATCCATCACCCCCAAAGGCATCAGAAACAGCCCCAAAGTCTCAGGGAAGTGAAGGGAATTCCAGTCCTCTGGCAGCTGCCAGGGAAGGCCCCTGCCCCATTTGCTGCCATGAGGCAAATGCATCGCAGCAGCCCCATCCCTGCCTGGCTCCCGAGTGACAGGGGGGTTTATTGCTCCTCCAGGCTCCATCCACAGCCATTACTGCAGCAAAATCAAATGTAATCACATTTACATGGGATTTTCGACCGCCAGTAAGGAACCGTTCAGTCTCCACTGCTCGACATGAGCTTCCTCCCAGCCGGCCATCCCACCCTGCACTGGCACATCCTGTCTGCAGCCATCCACAGAAAACTTCAAAGAAATCCTTCCCAAAAACTCCTCCTGGCCGTCCTGCCCCGCTGCTCTCCCAGGGGGGCACAGGATAGCAGCAATTGAAGGTTTCCTGCCTCTGTGCTGTGTTGCTGATCCCCTTGGCACCATTCATCACCAGTTTGGGTACCAGGAGGCACTGGGCCGGCACAGCAGCACAGATTGAGGATTTGTGGCTTCTGTCAGAGGTACAAATATTGCAGAAGGAATTACAGCAGCTCTGGGGAAATCACGGGCCTTTCTTCAGATGCTGAAAGCATTTATAGACTTCTCCCTCAGAGCAGGGTAAGGAATAGCTGTGCATAGTTAGGCTAATGGTTGGGAAAAATCCAATACCTGCTAAAGTCCTCGCTTAGGGAGAGGGAGAAAGGTCTTGTCTACAAGCTCTGTGCTGTGAGGCACGACTTGGATTGCACCCATGCATTGCTTCTGTTCTTTCCTTTCACCCCTTGTGCAGATTTCCTTGTCAGGAGGACCAAACCAAGAGGATTTATTTAAACCCTAACGCTTAACAGACACTGTACTGCAACAAATCAGATTTGGGGCGCTTTAGGAGGTTTAACCAATTCTTTATGTGACCCGTGGGATTGGAAATGCTTCACTCCCCCTCCCTTCTACCTGTGCCCCTCCCCAGCTCCCTGCAAGGAGCTGCCCTGGGTGGTCACTGCCCCATGTCCCCTCTGTCCCCGTGGGAGAGGCTGGGGTGGCACACGGAGGTAGCTCTGCTCCCCAGGCCCCTTTCCCAAGTGGTGAATGTGCCCTTTCACCAACAGCCTTGTCATGTCACTGACCTGTTCATGCACGACACAAGTAGGCCTCATGTTCGCTAACCCCCACAGAAGATGGGGCAATATAATCTTATTTTCCCAGGAAAGGGGATCACTTATGTATCTTAATGAAAACACTGTGGTTTGTTGTTTTACACAGCACTACGAGCACCCAGATCAAAGAATTAACACAAGATCCAAGATCGGATCTAGCTTTGCAAGCAGGCCGTGTAGTCTTTGTCTTTGATATGCAAACAAAGAATCGTTAAATAAATTTGATCGTATCAAGCTAATAAGAGGCTTCCAATACAGATTCAGCAACCAGCAGCTAGCTGGAGACAAGCATTTTGATAAAGCAACACTAAAAATACAAATAAATTCCAATCTAGGACTTTGGAATTCATTCAAACACAGATCAGAAAGCCTCAGCAGCTGTGTGAGTCAGTGTTTTGTCTCCAGACATGTTACTTTAGGAATGTGTGGGGGTTAAGGTGAAGTTGATGAGATTATTTTTTCAAATCAGAAATGAGTTTTATTGTTGCAGAATATGATTATTTGTGGGTGACAGAGCTCAACTCTACTGGCTTCATCTTAAACAGGGGAAAAGGTTTGGGACAAGTGTGCATAGTGTGTGTAAGCTTCCCTTTTTGTAACCTCTTGGCCTTTTGGATGATACCTGTAGAATACCACAAGCTCAGATGATGTAGATACTTCAAAAAGAGCATTTATTTTAGGGAAAATAAAAATATAACTCCCGCTCAGTGGCTGCAGTGTGTCAGGAGAAAAAAAGGAAGTTTCTCTATCAGCGACTGAACAAAAGCTGCTTTGAGCTCCAAGTTATTTCTGCACTTCCACTTTGGAATTTTACCATTGGCCACGGATGAAAGCAAGATTGCTGGAGTACTCCTGCAAATAACTAATTGCAGCCTGCTGGTGCCAGGGGTGCCTTCTCCTGAGCACCTCCCATCAGGGCACAGCTGGAGCAGGTCGCAGGGACCCACAGAGCTGCCCCAAGTGTCCCCATCATCCACCCATGAGTAGAATTTGCACGCCAAGGGAGGGAACCCTCAGAGTTCAAAACCTTCTCCCACTTTCGAGTTTGCAACCCTCCCAGGCAGAGAAGCTCCCAAAACAGCTGGCAGCTCTCCAGGTTTAGGATCCCCTCATTCCAGAGGCAGAGGTGAACCTTCCCCCCAGGCTGGTACCCAGCCAAGGCATGTGCCAGGCTGTTGTTGCACTTATCCAGCATCCCAGGAGCTTTGCCCAGGAAGCTGCAGGTACAAGGATCAGTGGATTAAAAAGCAATAGGGGCACCTTAAACCCACTCAAAGCAGGGTTTTTTCCAAGGCATTTACAACAAATCAGAAGAGTTTTATATTAAGTCTCTGGAATAAAAGAGTGTTCAGACTCTGCAGCCACACAAGCTGGCATGCAGTTGAGGCTGTAATCTATGAAGTTTTTCTTTTTAAAGGCACAAATGAGCTTTTACTGTTTCAAAAGGGAGATATGGAGAAGAGGGAGACTGTCACCACGATGTGGTAACCCATTCTGCTCCGAGATTTTCACACACAAACGCCACCAGAGCACAGATGATGATTTGCAAGAGATCTGTACCTGCCTCTGTGGCTGGCCCCTGCACAAAACAGAGCAGAAAAGGCGAGTTCATCCCAGGCCAGGGGCCACAGAATGCCCAGCTATTCCCCCAGGCCAAGGCGGGGAGAGCCTGGGGTGGTACGGGCTGCAAGGACACACAGAAGCAAAAGTCTATTTCAGAAAATCACGCCCTCCCCAAGCCCCCTCCCATCCCAAGCACCACACGAGCCATCGAGGGCTGTTTTCCCCGGGAAGACTGAGGTAACAGTATTTCTTTTTAACACAGCTCTTTATTCCACGCAGTACTTAGGAGCCTCAATTGCTCCTCTGCACAGCTGGAGAGAAAACACACAGTGGCTCAGGAGGACGTGTTGTGAGTGGCCCACGAGCAGCAGGCGGAACCCAGGGCTTGGCCACCACTTCGTGCTTAACAAGCTCTAGAAAAATATCAGTGGCAGGAGCGAGGAAGATAATTCATCAAACTCAATCCAGCCAAATATGCATTCAGGCTCTTAGTGCAATACATTACGGGAGAGGCTGCATGCTCCTTTTAATGGCCATATCATCGCCAGTCCAGAATTAATGGTCATGCCAGCAGCATTAATTACCCTCACTTTGATTTCTCCCAGGGATCAGGCTTCAGCAGCACTGAAGCCCTGCAGTCCCTCCTTACAGCACACTTTTCTAAAGCTCAGGAAAAACTGTGATAATCAATATTGATTGATCGCTGCGCTCTGTCCCACTGCTGCTTCTAAATCACAAAAAGCACTTCATCAGATAATGCATCTGTTTAAATTTACCAAAGAAGAGGCAGTTACACGTCAGCTTCAGGGGCCAGACACGCAAGAGTGCATCAACAGCTCCTGAAATAGATGGAAATAATTAAATGCCTGAAAAACACAATGCAAACAGGAGTGCTGACACAGATTTGACATTGCTGGCTGAGCAGCAGGCTGGGGAGCAGGGATTAAACTCCCTTCAAACAGCTGGACTTGTGCCTGCCCTGCCATCCATGGCCCTGAGCCAGCTCCCAGCTGTGGGTTCAGGGGCTTCTGGAAGAAGAGGCAGCAGATTTGTCTTCTTGAGCTGTTAATTAGCACAGGGGTGATGTGGGTTTAAAATCCCTTTCTACCTGAGACGTGGCATAAATCCCTCATTCCCCACCTCCCATGAAAGGTCCCTAAACAAATAAACCTCAGAGATGAAACAAGCCCATGAGTCTGGATAAATATTCCAGGAGGAACAAGTGGGAGCACAGCAGCTCCTGAATCCCACCTGGATTTCAGCCTCCCACTTACCTGTTCAACAGTGATAAAGCTCAGTGATAGAAATTTAGGCATAAAGCAGAATTTCATGACAGAAATTGAGGCAACCACAGGTGAGGGGACAGGAGTTAAGGATGGCAGAACCCACAGTCATGTCTTGGTGGGCACCTGACCTCAGGCATTAGTGACACCTCAAAAATAAAATCAAAGTTCCCCAGGCATGCACAAAGTCGTGTATGTGTTGCATTTAGAGTAAAATATTCATTTCTTTTGATTTCCACTGAAAACCAGCCCTAGAAACCTGCCCAACCTTTGAAAATTATGGGAAAGCTTGTTCTATATGGACATAGGGACTGTCAGGCTGCGTTGTCAGGCTATTTTGAGAAAAAAAAAAAAAACAAAATTACCCCTGAAGACCATTTTCCAGCAATGTTATCCTAAAATCTGCCATTCTGTATAATCAGGATGGTGGCCAAGTGTGCTGAAAAGAGGAGTTCAAATTTTTAGCACCCATGTGCAATATGGGCTCATCAAAAAGTATTAAATCATTGCTCAGAAAAATAAATAGAGTTCCTAACACCCATGCAAGACCACACTCGAAAAGTATTTTATTAACAAAATCTAAAACGGGTTAAAAATTAAAAAAATTAAGCCTGCCTACTTTCCCTTGGCAATTTCTTCTAGATTTGGTTGTAACTTGGGAAAGATAAATAGCACTTGCTTCATCAGGGAACAAGCCTTTTCTGTGGCAGCCAGCGAAGCTGCCTGTGCTCAGCTGGGCTGCATCCATAGATCTTCCCCAAAATCTGGGGAGCTCCCCAGCCCACAGTCCTGGGAGCTGCACTTTCAAGGGCATAAACTTGACACCACATAAATATTACGTGCTTTTCTTACACTTTGCAGCTCGGAATTGATTTATTCTCGAGCAGTTTCGGGGCTGAGTGTAACATAACTCATCTCCAGCTGGCATTTGCTCTGTGAATAACACGCCAAGCATCCCTTCACCCAGGGATGAAGCCTCCAAGAAAATAACAACACATCTTTTTCCTGCTCACACCACCAAAACCATACTTGGGATTTGCTCTCAGACGTTGTCCATTCCAACAAAGTAGCTTTACCAATTCCTTGCCCTCTTCTCTCACCTAGTTTTGTTTTCACCAGCAATTCTGTGCATATCTGGGCACAGGTGAAAATCCAGGCTTGGCAAGTATATCATTTTTGATCATCCAAACCAAAGGTCACCTGCTACCAGTCTCTGAAAGAACAGGCAAATCCTTTGATATTTCTTAATAACTGGTTGTACAGTTAAAATCTGAAACTAGAAATTTATTGTTTGTCAACTGATCAGCTTGGTTGGCTTAAAAAAAAAATACAATCATTATTTACAACATAAAGCAGAATTCAGGTTACCCTGGAAGCAGGGAAGTCCCATAAACACCAGCAAGGTTTCAGTGGGATGACACAACATTGCCAGGGAATTTATTCCTTTAATAGTTTTCAAATCACATCCATGGATTCCGGTAACATTCCAGGACAGTATCTCCACACAGAAGGTTTGCTACGCCTCCCTGGTCTTCCACACTTGCCAGTATTTAACTGATATTGGAATTTAGCCTTTCCAAAAGCAGCCTCACCTGTTTGGGAAACAGAGTGAGGGTTAGGGTTAGAGAAAATGCAAGAGTGTCTCAGAGCTTGGGTGTATCCTGAAGGACACACTCTGCTGGAAGGTGTTCTTGGATAAGTGTTGATATTTCTCCACCAAGAAGTCCCTATTTCACACTAAACCAGGTTTCAATGACTCTGGTCTTTAACATATTGAGTTATTTTCAAAGCGATGCTCATCCAAACATTTTAGGTTTAGGTTTCTTAAATTCACCCTATTCCTAAAGGATCATTCTGTGTGGCCACAGCTCCTGGAATTGCTTTCCTCTGATTCTTGTCTAATTTTCTTAGCTGATGTCTTCCAAATCCCCACAAATCCCCTACTCCAGTGTGGGCTACCACACGTGGCAATATGGATTTACTGCAGGCTGTGAGAGTCCTCCCCACACGCCTTTTCCAGGATATTTTACTGCACTGTGTTACTGTTCCCCTCACTGGGACAGAGCTGCTCACACAGAGGTATGGATGAACTCAGAAGCCATTCTCATCACTCCTTAGGAATGTTGCACTTTAATTTTGCATCACTTACGGGATGAGCAAAAGTTCTCTCACCAGGGATTCTGGCCCTGAGCACTCTCCAAGGGGCAGTGGGAATCCCTTTTCACTCCTACTCCTCCCTTTTCTCTGGAATAGCTTCCTCTTTTACCAGGGAATTTCTCCCTGGTCTTTCAGATGTTTCGTGGGAGAGAGTGCCAACTCAACAACCCCCGAAATGAGAGTTGCCTCCTCCACCTTCAGGGATGATGGAAGCTCTAAACACACTGTCAAACAGCAAAGGTCAGCCTGCTTCCACAAATGTCATTTTTAATGCCTTAAATGAGGTATGAATTGCAGAAGTTCATCTACAGATGCATGATCGAGTCCTTATTCTGTAGCTACCTATATTATAAAGGTCATAGCCTGCAGAATTTTTTTTTTTTGCTGTTTGGCTTTGCTTCCTCCTAAGGGATCAATAAAGTAACTCGTATTTCCTCTCTATTTTAACTGTGTTGTTGAGAGTATCTTATCCTAGGCACTGAACTGCTGGCACTACCTTTTTTATTGCCTATAACCTTTAAAAGAAGAGATAATTCAAACACCACTTCGAAAGCAAGCGGTAATAAAATGCAACACCAGAAAAACAGCACAGAGTAAAACTTCCAGCAGAGTCTCCTTTATCAAGACTCTTCGTGAACTTTCTTTTTCTCTCTCCACACCATTAGGTTCAGAATGAGAACATCCTATCCCAGACCATGATTGGTTTGGGATCACCACCACAGGACTTTGGTGACACCAGCTCAGTGCAGGGGAGATTTGGGGAAGCCAAGATCACCTTGCTGGTGGTGATGCAGATCTCACAGCCCCAATTTCAACACAGAGGCTGCTGCAGGAACACCTTGATGGCATTAATTTTCTCCCCTTCCTAGCTTGACTCTGAGCACAGACATCAAGCAGCAAGAAAAACCAGGGGGAAAGGAGAGTCCCGGAGTAAGCCTACTGCTGAAGCAGAAATTTACTTTAATCCCATTCCCAAAGATGACTCATGTTCCTCAGCAGAACTTGAAAGTCAAGGTTCTCCCCTTTAAAGTCTTCATCTTCCTGCAGCATTAGTGTCAGTGATTTTCCATGTAAACAGGGAAGTTTTAATTACATAATGGCTGCTTCTGCTGTTTTCACAAGAATTCCTTTATTCAGAGGCAATTGTTAAAGGAAGCTGCTCATCCTCAAAGGTCAGGTTGTTGAATAAGGTGAGTTATTGTCCAGAGCAAGTGAAGGAACATGGAAGTACGTTTTAATTAAGTGTTATAATCCATAACCCCGGGAAATGCTTGACACACTCCCTTAACCCTGGCCAGATTCAGGATGGGACCAGGTGGTGCTTACTGGGGTCTTTAAAAAGCCATGGATAAACCCACTCCAGAAAAGGTTTTGCAAATGAAAGGAGGCACGAGGCGCAAATTAACAGACTGTGATGGCCTAAAGAACAACTAAGGAACAGAATGAGAAATTAATCTTCTCCTGGAGTCTGGTGGAGCTGCTTCAGTCCCCTGAGGTGACAACGAACACTGGCAACCACCCCAAGAGGAAAAAGACATCCACATTTGTGAAGGACACTAAGTAAGGTAGGCTACCTCTACAGCAAATCAGGAGGAGGAAGTAGACAACAAAAAAACCTGAAATTTATTGGAGTTGAAAGCAAGCTCCCTTTATAGCACAAATATTTGGTGCATGCTACTGGCTGTTCTGTTGTACAAAAAAAAAAAGACCACGTTGGCTTTGCTGTAGGCAGTTAATGAAACTCCTCAGTGCCTGGCAGCATTAATAACAGAAAAGGGTGTCGTACCTTAAAATGAAGTCTAATCTAGCCTGACACAGTGGATTGTTTACCTCTGACCTTCCCAGAGCCAAAATCCTTTTAAAGACATGAAGAGGCTTTGGCTCATTAGGATGAGCAGCAGCAGCCCAGCTTAAGCTGTTCTGCTTGAGAAAGTTGATAAATGACTGTTGTCATGAAAGGTGGAGAAGAGGGAATCTGGGCAGCAGTGCCAGGGTACTGGGGAAGGTGAGTCAAACCTTTCAAGAGAGGGCATCTCCATTATTTTACACTCCTGGGGGAGAGGATCCTTGGGCACAGGGATTCAACAGTGAATCAAAGTGAGCTGGGATTTTATCTGGCTGTTCACATCCGATATTGAGTCCTCCCTTCTTTCTGTGAGTCTGGCAAAGCTTTGGGCTCCTCTGTTTTGGGTGCTGAGCATGGTCCCACCAGGCCTTGCACTGCAGGTGAATGGAGTGGGAATGATCACACAGCTAAAAAAAAAGTGGGAGCATTTGAAGGGTCTGTGGTCTGCTCAGCCAAGGAAATGCTGCCAGGACAGGTATTGGCAAATAGGTAAAAGCAGTAGTAAAGAGGGAGGGAATAAATGCTTGTGCCGAGAGGAGAAACAGCAATAAACATAAAGGATGCAGTAAACATAAAGGATACAACAGAAGAGCCACTTAAGTATCAAGAAAAGTCCAATAAAAAGAATAGTTAATCACTGGAAGGAGTTTATCCTTGGAAAGCAGGTGAGAGAGCACCAGCTGAGGTGTGAGGCTGTTCCTGCCAGGGCACAGGGCTGGAACAGTTTGGGTGGGAAGGGACCTCCAAAAATCACCCATCCAACCCCCCTGCAATGAGCAGGGACAATTCCTGGTGGTTCCCAGCAAGGAGAGGAATGCTCAAATTGCCACCTTGCCTGGGGACTCAGTTTCTGAGTGGGTTGATGCCACCTCACACCTTCAAATTCCCTGCTTCAGTGTTCATCCATGGAGTCTCCCTGCAGAGGATGAGCTCAGCAGTTCTCCAGCTCCTCTCCAGCTCCACTTGCTGCACATCCAATCCATGATCTCTCAGTTCCTGCTGTTCCCTGCCGTGCCCTGCCCCGGCAGCTGCTGCTGGTGGGTGAGGGATGCCCACAGTGTCTCACAGCCCGCCCGGAGCTGCTGCTGGCACCATCCCAGGTGCAGGCAGAGCCAGCTGGTGCCTGCTTTTGGCTGGCAGAGTGAGATAACTCCTGTCATCTCCACTGCCACAAAAAAACCTGACTTTCCTCCTGCATGCAGGCAGGGGATGGAATTTCACATGTCTCAGCTGGCGCTCTGTTGTCCACTCAGTGATTTCACGAGTACTCCCTCTGTCCCATCAGCCAGGGGCTCTCTGCTAATAAAAGCCCTCACTCTGGAAACCTGGAGAAGCCCAGGAAGTGTGATGCAGCTGAATTGCAAACCCTAACTGAAGTGGGTGCATTTCATACAGCAAAGCTAAAAAGCGCCAGGATTTAAGGCTGCTCGTTGTAGGCAGCTGCTAATGACAGGCTCAGGTGGTAGGTTTTTTCCACAAGTCTCTGTTTAATTCCTACACTTTAAAGCAGGTTGTTACAATGACAAGCATTAGACTGTTTTCAGGAAATAGTTGCTACCTGGGCAGTCTGTAACAACTATAATACCCTTAACTGCAAAACTTCAGGAGAAAAGTGTTTTAAGTGTAGTGTAGGGATTGAGAGAAGACTTGGCACTCACTTCTTTTTGCCTCATGAAAACTAAGGCTATAATAAAAATGTGCCACCTTTTTTTGATGCTATGGCCCACTGCAGAAGACTTCAAAACTCTGGCTTTAGTCCAGCCTTTTTGCTAGGATAAGCTGTGGCTTGTAGCTTCAGTCATAAACAAAAGTCTAAAAAGTCTCCCAGCTGTAAAATTGTCTATTCAACACTGCAAGATTTTCATGGCTAAGTGCCCTGAGTGCATCAAAATGCCAAATAATGCTGATTTGAACTGTGCATGCAGATCATTTTACTCCTCTTGACAGTCCCCAAACGAAAAAATAAATAGCTGATGATTTCAGTGCTGTTGATACTCAGAACTTCAGTAACCAAGATGAAAAAATACATGAGCTCTTTAGAAATCAGAATCACAGAAAGCACCTGCTCCAAAAACACATAATCAAAGCAGGCAGAGATGCTCCTAGAAGCTTCCCACAACACTTGTGGCTCTGTCCTGATGGCTCTTGTGAGTCGTTTTACAAACTTCTTTACCACATTATCCCATTCTCTGCAAGTGAAGTGTTTACTTATGTTAATTAACAACACAAAGTGATAGAGTTAAATATCAGCAGAGCTGTCTTCTTCTTCCTGGTGGCTGCAGAATGCTGCAGCCCACAGACTGGAATGCTGCACATTAAACCAGTTTTTCAGTGTGGGCCATAGCCTCAGCCTCGATGCAGGCATGCTCGGAAGGAAAGGACATGTAAATCTTCCCTTCTTGTTCCATTGGAGCACCAGAGAAATCTGGGAAACTTTTAATTTAAAAAGCAAGTGTCCATGCATTTATGTGTGACATACATTGCTTTTAAAAGAAATGGTTTGTGTTGTGTGATGCTGCTAGTTTGAGAAAATTCATCTATGGTTTAATGAAAGCTTTAGGAACATTATTCAGAGAGGGCAGCTCAAGAGATGTGTGTATTTAGTGTTTTTCTGATGGTTGTGTTTGCGCTGAATCAGTGGCTTGACCTATGAGGAGCAACCTGGCACAGGCATGATAATAGCTCAGCTAATTTAATGTACAGCACTGATGAAGCTCTAAGGAGATGAGAATAATGATATCATTGCGGCCTTTGGGCTGCCTGGAGGATTTCCTGCCTGGTTAGCACCATCCCTCCTCATCACAGGTGGCTTTTGCTGCCCACAGGTGTCACCTGGTGAACGAGGCAGAGGCGAGGGGACACTCAGCTGTGCACCACCAAGGGCAACATTAAGCTCCTTATTCCTCCTCAGTGTAGTTGTGAGACTTTCTCACATGGCAGTGAGTTAGTTTGGGTGGATAACCAATAATGTACATCCACAATTTCTTCTTGCCTTGTGTATCATGTGCTGAAATTAATCATTAATCTTCATTTGCAGCTGCCTCAGTAAGTTAATGCCATCACACTTATTACAAACAGCAAATTTCTCTTCAATAGCCAGGCTCTGAAAACCAATTTTTCATTAGTATAATTGACAAAAACTCTACTGTACTTGTCAGCATATGTCCAGAAATTATAGGGCAGTGAGTGTACTGTTCAAGTAATTTGCATTCTAGTGTGAAAGGTTTAAAATGATAGATGCATGGAACATCTATATTTGCAACAAATGAAAAGCTGAAAATGAGGTGAACTACAGTGTCCAAATCTGTGAGGGATCTGATCTGAGCTGTGGCCACTGCAGCAGGTTTTTCTATAACAGAAAACCCTTTTCCTACTAATTTCTGGAAGATATGAATGGGGATTTTTTTTTTTCTGCTCATAAAATACAACTTCATGTTGTCAGACTTGGCTGCAGTTGGTTTTGACATGGATTTCCTTACTCTAAGGAAATGGTAGAGTTTAATTTCATCTAGGCTATAGCTTTTATTTGAAGGTTTTTCAGTGAGAGAAAGCCAGCTCAGTTCACAATTATT
Source organism: Platysteira castanea (assembly GCA_013397175.1). Taxonomy (NCBI): domain Eukaryota; kingdom Metazoa; phylum Chordata; class Aves; order Passeriformes; genus Platysteira; species Platysteira castanea. Next base: position 484,508 of record VYXC01005419.1, read on the forward strand.
ACATTGTTCCTTTCAGGACAGGGGTCCAACCAGATGTGCTGTACTGTAGCACAGGGCAGCCCTCCCCAAAGCCATTAACTTCCCAATCCTTTTCCATCTGCCAACAAACTGTCTTTGCTTCTCTGCTTTTGTTTTCTTTGATTGTTTGTGTTGCCCAAATGAACGTTCGGACGCTGTTCTCACAATTTTTTGCATTAAAATATCAATGGAAATCCTTTTGTCTGCACGTGGCTGATTTCCCAGCACAGCTCTCCTCCAGCCTTTCCCCCAAAGGAGGTGTTCCTTTTCCACCAACAGCCATAAACGCCAGTGGGATGAGGAGCTCCAGCTCTTTCCATTCACTGCAATAAACCTTTTTAGCATCAGTGGGATGGATCTGTTCCATCATCCCCCAGGATAATGGGGAATGTGGAATTCAGGGGAACTAACATTAGGCAATTTCGCAAAGTTTTCTCTGTAACATGAGGTCTCTAATGCCATTCCAATTTTTAAATATATTCCAAAGGGGGAATATATGATCTACCAAAACATGAACAAGAAGTGAATCTCTTATGGCACAAATCAGGAAAACTTTGATCCACTGGGCTCTGCAAGCATTTGCAGATGGTTTCATCCTACTGATTTTTGGTTTTAAATAATCAGCTCAAAATATAACTTGTGAAGTTAATTTCAAGAGTAGGCTGGGGTCTCAAGTTCCAGAGCGATCTAAGGAGAAAATATTTCATAGTGGCCACAGAATTCTTAGTGTAAAAATTGAAAAAAGAAAATAAATTAAGAGCCCTGCTTTCAGTTAGCTAGTAAGGATTTTAAAGTCCATTTTGGACTTGGCTTCTTTTCCTGAATTTCTAATTTTTTTGGTTTACATGTTGGGTAAACATGTGAAACAAATTCTGGGCTGGCCTTGAATTCCTCATATATTTGCTGATGATGAGTGTTTGTATCACATTTAGATTGTACAACTCTCCTGCTCCAGGGCTTCTTTTGCTTACACATAGGAGGGAAAACAAACTTTCCCCAACTTGACTTTTAGCAGACACTCCTCTCTCTGCAGAATTACCGGAAGAAGAGGTACAAGCTGTGCTGAAGCTCCTGATGTTTGGGTCTCGGGGTGGTTGATGTGCTGTTGGTGGTGGAATCACTCACCAGGAGCTCTGAGCCCCTTCCTCACCCTGAGCTTTGCAGGGTCACCGAATCCAGCTGCAGGGAGTCTGCACCTCCAGCAGCCCTTGGAGGTTTAGAAACGCTTGGTCTGAGCTGGGTTCACATTCCCTGTGCCCCTGTGTCATAATTGCTGAGCTTTGTGAGTTCTTGGCACTCTTCAGAGAGCAAAGCCTCTGTTGGTAATTTTTCAGTGAAGCATTAAAAGATCTGTTTAAAGATCTGTTGTAAACCAAGCTGTGTGTTTGTCCATTTTCACTTTACTGGCCAGCAGTGTGTAATAATACTTCAAGATGAAAGATGATAACTTCACAGACACAAACAAGTTGGAGCAATAAATGCATTAGTCAAGCACTTTGCTGAGGTGCGCGAGGGTTTTTTCAGTGCTCAATCCAATGCAAAAACTACACAGAGAGGGATTCTCCACTTGAGCTGAACCTATCAAGAGCAAAATGTTTCAATGAGATGAAAACTCTTCAGCATAAGTGGTTTGCTTCATGCTGCGAGGGAGGATAAATGATAAAAAAGAGATGTTTGCATTCAAACAGAGGAGATGCAATGAAATCCTGTGGAATAGAGGTCGAAATGACACAGGGTAGAAAAGCCACAGCTTTGAAGCCAGTTTCTATTAGGTTCAGAGAGTGTGCATGTCATTAAATACGCACTGGTAGCATTAACAAAAAGAAAATATGGGTATGCAAGAAGTAACAAGGAGCAATAAAGAGGTAAATCAGGGGGAAAGGCTGGAACGGTTACTGAATGCAATTAAAGACTCTAAAGAAATAACGTGGAAAGAAATGACATGGAGTAAAATGTAATTCCACCAGATGATGAGCAATAGGAAGTGTTTCCAACATGAGAAGTGTAAAGTGTTGATGAAGGAGACTGTGGGCTTTTCAAGGCAAAGAAAATAATTTCTAGACAATAGACTCAGCCTCTGCAAGAAAAAAAAAAAGTTAAATAAATTCCCTGCTTCAGTGTTCATAAAGGATATGGAACAGATGCCAAGAGCAGATGTACAGTTTCCAAAAAAAAAAAAAAGAAAGAAAGAGAAACATTGCAGAAAATCATTGCTATAACAGCTGATCAAGAAATAAAACAATCTCAGCAGTGGGGAAGAAAGCCAAAATTAAACAAAGATTCATCTCACTGTTCAGAAGACATCCAGAAAGGAAATATGAGCCTGGGTCACAAATGTTAAAACAGGGAAGCAAAGATAGACTAAAGGGATATTAAATAGGGATATTAAACTCAATGCCCCAGAGCCTCATCTTTCAACTCAGAGAGAATGCAAGGGTATGAGCCTTAACTCTGTGGTTTTCTTATAAAGGGCTTGAGGTGTTATAACAATAGAAGCATCCATTTAAAAAGAAAAAAAAAGGGGGGGGGGAAATAAGAATTTGTTGAGCCTTAACTCTGTGGTTTTCTTATAAAGGGCTTGAGGTGTTATAACAATAGAAGCATCCATTTAAAAAGAGAACAAAAAGCAGGGGGGAAATAAGAATTTGTTGAGCCTTAACTCTGTGGTTTTCTTATAAAGAGCTTGAGGTGTTATAACAATAGAAGCATCCATTTAAAAAGAGAACAAAAAGCAGGGGGGAAATAAGAATTTGTTTTTGTTTATTTCCTCTGAAACATTCATTTTGTGGCTCATAACTTTCTGGATCATGCCTCCCCTCTACAGCACTAGATGTGGATCAAATACATCATAAAATAATTGGTTTTTTCCATTCTAGCACACTCCAGCCACTGAGTATTATGTTTTCAAGATGAAGAAAGACATTTTTCCCTTGTGTTCCCGTGCTTCATAGGATTTATAACAATAAATATGAGCTGGTAGCTGAGGGGAATTGTGCTTTGCAAAGTGGCTATCACAAAAGTAAAGCATCATGGACTAAAATTAAACTTGGGGTTTGGGCTGGTTTCCAGCGGTGGGATCCAATTACTGGCGATGAAAGGAAGGAAGCAGAGTAAATCAGAACAAAGTTATTCATGCAGCCAGAAACCAGAGCTGTGCAAAACCTTCTGGATGAGGTGGCGGACAGTTTTAACATTTTGATTTGGAGCACCAGTGGGTTAAGAAGGGAAATGGTGCAAACGTTCTGGGGAAAACGCTTTCCTGTCAAAAAACACTCAAACTAACAAGACTTTGCACTTCAGCTGAAGTTGGGTGGATCGTTCTGAATTTCCTTGGGAAGCAGCCAAAACACTTCAAGAAGTTACAGTAAATTCATAAACTTATCAGGAGAAAAATAAGGTGCATTATGATATTTGCAGGGAAGGAAAATGTCAGCACGTGAAAGGACTTGTGAAATAATCGAATGTATTAAATTTATCTTTCAAAAAAAAGGTCAAAGGTTAAAATAGAGCATGGAGAAAATGTCATGTCCTTGGTGCAAGGTGATATCTCTGAAAGCCATGGGTTACATGGCTGTGAGAATATGTTTTGGCTGGTGGGGGACATTGAATATAGATTTATCACTGGTATTTCCCTCCAGTTATAATTTTGCAGTCAGAACAGCACTGGGGCCATGTTCTGCAGCCATTCCTATGTAGTACGACCAAAATTACTGGCAGTTTTCTCTGCATGGATACATGGCACAGGTAAAACTTCCTGTATTAGTAGGAAACCTGTGCAGAAAGGAGCCTCAGGAGGATGCAGGAGGTCTGGGACACTTGCACTGGTTGCTGATGTTTTATTCTTTTGAGCAAATAATGGAGATGTTTTTCCCAGTTGCAGAGACCAAGAAGTAGAAACCATTAACTGCAGAGGAGTATCCACCCAGAGAAAGGATAACATCATGGCCACTTCAGTAAACAAGTTTTGAAAGAAAGTTGAGAGGGAATAAAAATAAGATTTAAGAGGGAGGGAGAGTTTCATCAAAGTGGGTACTACGTGGGAGGGAGTCGTGTTTGTCTTTTTGCTCAAAGTGCAGTAACTCCCTATCATTTCCTGCACTTTATTAATAACTGCTCTTCTGTTTAAAAATATTTTAATCCCTTTCATAGCTAGAATGACTCACCAAGTCTTTTTTCATTGTTAAAGATGATTTCTTCCAGTCTTTCAGCCACCAGAACAGCGTCCCCAGGGAATAGCATGGTGCTAAACCAACACTGTCTATTTTGTTCCCCCAGATGCAGTCTAATTATTCTCATTAAGCTTAACAGACAGCTAAACATCTATGGTTATTAAAAATAAAAGAGTCAGAAAGCAATGCTGTACTCTGAGCTGTAAAAGAGATGTGAATCTGTCAGAAACAAGAGGATTCCTGCTGCATCACGTGGAGATGTGGTGCTATTTTATACCCCAGGAATTACAATTTTGCCTCTTCTTGCTCTCAGCATTCCTGAATAGATAACCTTAGGGAGGCTTCGTGCTTTTCCCAGCAAACTGTGCAGGGAGGCTCATGTCTGAGCCCCTACCCTGCTAGTCCAGCTGGAGTTCTGCCTCCAGCTCTGGGTCTCAGCACAGGAAGGACAAGGAGCTGCTGGAACAAGTCCAGAGGAAGCCACCAGGTTGATCGGAGGGATGGAGCAGCTCTCCCATGAGGAAAGGCTGGGAGAATTGGGATTGTTCAGCCTGGAAAGGAGAAGCTTCAGGGTGACCTAAGTGAGGCCCTGCAGTACCAGAAGGAGATGGACAAGAAAGATGGAGAGAGACTTTGGACAAGGGCCTGGAGTGACAGGACAGGGGGGAATGGATTCACACTGACAGAGAGTGGGTTTAGATGGGATATTGGGAAGAAATTCTTCCCTGTGAGGGTGCTGAGGCCCTGGCACAGGGTGCCCAGAGCAGCTGTGGCTGCCCCTGGATCCCTGGCAGTGCCCAAGGCCAGGTTGGACAGGGCTTGGAGCAGCCTGGGACAGTGGAAGGTGTCCCTGCCCATGGCAGGGGGTGGAACCAGGTGATCTTTGAGGCCACTTCCAGCTCAAACCATTCCCGGATTCTGTGGTAGATGGAGCCCAGCACGTTTGGTTAGAGGAGAGCCCTGGTGCCAGCTCATGTTTTCACCCCTGGTAGTTGTTACCTCACTGTTCTGCCCTCCTGTGAGGGGCAGGGCCGCAACCGCTGCATCCTCCCTCACCAGGGGACAGAGACTGCCAAAAGCCTGCAGTCAGGAGGGGAAGCTGTTCACAAATGGCATTTCCCAGCAATGGAGAACGTTGCTTTCCCCCAAGCTGTCATTCCTTTATTTCCATGCTCTCCGCCGTGGCCCGGCCCAGCGCGGAGCGCGGTGCAGAGCTGGGCTGTCACACGCTGCCACCGCAGACACCAGGCCCCACCGCCCCATCTCCTCCTGCCGTGAGCTCCTCCAGCCGAGCCCAGGGGAACCAGAGATGTCATCAAGTCACAAAGGTGGTGTGAGGACACAGTTGTGACTGCTGGGCTCAGGCGGAGAGGCTGGGTAAGTCTAAAAGGGTGGCTTTATCGTGCTACGTCAGATAGGAATATTTTAATTTAAAAGTAATTCTTTTTGTAGCATATTGAAGTTATTTTCCCACTTGTTGTCTATGTGAGTGCTGTATGCAGAGAAAATTAAGCCTAGGGGATGGTGGCTCACCAGTTTTTTATTTGAAGTCTATGAGAAAGGAAAATGTGGTGGAGTCTCCATTTTTCTGAGGTCTGTGTTCCAGTGCATCAAGACAATAACTCCCTGAGAGATAGGCTATACTTCAAGTGTGCTTTACGAGCTGAAGACAGAATTATTGACTTGGTTCCTTTAGCCTGTGTTGTGCAGGAGATCAAAGAAGGTGTTTGCAATTGTATTCTAGGAACCTGACCAACGCCAATGTCACAAATCCAACATTAACAACCAGTGTTTGCCACCCAAGAAGTCACAAACATGGTAAAAAAAAAAAGTGACACAGAAAAAATGGAAATAATAGGGAAAAAAAAAACCTGACAGCTTTCCAAGTGCAAAATTTGTTTGAGAGTAATTATGTAAGAATACTATGCATAGTTTATTCCATGCCAGATCTCCTGGTGAGCATATAAACATATTCATGCTGTTAATGTTTCCACTCAGAAGCAAATTGCCATTGCACTACTTAGAAATTTGTCAGCAGAGAGGTGGAAAAGGTGGGAATTAAGGTCCTGCTGCAGTAAAGACAGACCCACTGCGAGCAGTGAGCCAAGCTCAGGCACAGCCCTGCAAGAAGGTGTTTGAGGAAGATGTTTGCCTCATTATTTGATCCCAGGAAGGGGCTCATCTCTCCCAGGAAGGAGAAACTGGAGCTACCTGTCTTCCTCTCACCCAGAAGCAAAGCACTGGGGAAGCTTCTCCAGGGTATCAAACAATGGGGGCGTTGCTTCAAGTTTGAACATTCCTTCTATTCAAATCTAAACACAATGGACTTTATCTTCCATGGGCTCACTGGGGCCCTCGAATGCCAGATCTGTAACCCTGTGAAGCAGATCCTCATCCCTCCCCATTGTTTTCCACCAGATGAAGATCTTCCATAGAAGCTGCATAAATAGCCCATTCATAAAAATATAAGAACATATTGTACCAAGACAATAGCCCAACATCGTCCCTGGTGAAGTTAGCAGAGTTAAACATGCAAAGAATTTCCCTCTCTCCTCCTGCTCCAGTGCAGAACCCCAAGCACCACCATCTCTGCCTCATCTCCATTTCCACCACCACTTCACAAGGACTGGGGAATAAAGATCAAGAGCCAAGGCTTTGGTTACCTGGAGAGCTCCTGTGCTCGTGGTGCAAATGGATTGTGATAATGGACAGTAAAAGAGAGCCCATTATCTTTTGTCCTCTTTAAGAGGACTTCTTAGGAGATTTCTTTGATGTTTGAGCATTGGAGAAGTTATTGATTTTGCTATTCATGATCCCATTTCTTTTCTTTTTTTTTTCTTAATCAGAGTTGGCTGCTTTCCTCTCTGCTCTACATGCCCAGATGGGAAGCAAATGGAGCACCAGGACAGACATGAGGGGTTAATGAATTTAATCTAAGACTGGGTCTCCTTATCATATTGCCTGCATGGGAACATCCACGTGTGCTTAGCCTTCCCTCTTCTACATGTACTACTCATGTTCTGCTTTGCTTAAAAACTGAGGAAAATTTGAATTGTTCATCACAAGGCCTATTTTCAGCCTACATTTGGTCACAGGAGGAGTTTCCTTTGGTCCTTGCTGGAAAATAATTTAATGTGGAAAATATAAGGAGGATGTGGATGTAGCCTACTCTTTTATTCACACATCTCCAGGTCCTTTGCCTCTTTCTTGGACATAAAATGTCTCATTTACTTGTGCCACGTCACTGAGAGCATCGTGGCAGCCCTCAGTGGTGATTTACTGACTGGCCACATCTTCAGGTCAGCACCAGCCTTTACACAAAGCAGAAATGTTCCTTCTACCTGATTAGGCACCACTGCAAGAGAGCAGTGGGAGGCCAAGGATTGCCTGGTTAAAAGGCTGATTAGCCTTCCTTAAAACAAACTTAAACTTAACCAGGGGTGAATGATCCAGAAAGTAACAAAGTGCATCTAATTGGAGTAGAAATGGAACAAACTGTGCTCTTCCTTCTTGGCTTCCTTTTATGTTTTAATGAGAAGTGATAAGCACCATGTCTGATGCTATTGAAGGGCTTGAGAGGATGAGCCTCTTGTCTTGGGCCAGATGCTGCTATCCTTGACACCAACATAAACAAGAGTTTTCCCTGGTATGGATCCAAGGAGCAGAGGCCTGTCTTAAACTGCAGCAGCTCAAGTTTGAACCTTGAAAAGCCCAGGCTTCTTTTCAGTCCTTCACATTGCAATGAGGACATTTGACCTCCCCGCTTAACCCTAAACTAAAATTGCCTTTGGTTTTTCTGGGCAGGAGGGTCAATTTGCAAAATATTTGGAGTTGCTTGGTTCCCACCAGTCTAGATTTCGGGGGAGGTCAACTCACAGCAGTGCCACAGGGTCCAGCCTTGTACATCTGCCCATTGTCACATGTGGAGCTGCACATCAGCTGTGCTGAGCACAGAATTCACACGGGTTCTCCTCGGGGAGGCTTCTCATGCTCAAAGTGCTCTGAGGCTGACGGAGAATGCACAGGAATCCCTACAGAAGTCTCTGGCTGAGTCGAAAAGGAGGCACTGAAATGTGCTGCTGCAATAGGGGTGCAGTGAAAACTGTAATATCAGCACTGGGTGCTGGTGAAATTACCCAGTTTTTTGATATCGTGCTGCAGATTTCGCTGCTGTCCTGTATTCTCATATTCTTGTGGGATTGCTTAAAAGAAGTAAAAGTGCTGCACCAGAGAAGTCTGGGGTTCGATAAAAATCAGTCTCTCTTTCATCAATATCCCCTAAGTACGCAACTAGGGACAATATATTAATTTCCAATGTGGAAGAAAAGAGGGTAGAAAGTTCTTTCCTGGGTTTAATCCTAAAACCATTTCCTGTAGGTGCTGAACACTCTCCTTATGGCCCTGGAGGTGTTTCAGTAAGAGCACATTTGATTGTGCCTTGAGGCTCACCAAGGGCTGGGCTGTCCCCTCACCAAGCACGCAGCTGTACAACATCCTACACAAGGCAAGGACGAGGATCTGACTTGGATTTGAATGATTTCTTGGTCCAGACAGGAACCAGCCTGAGCCAGCTCCCTTGCCTTGATGTGTTTTAGGAAGCTGACTGGGATTCTGGGGAGCTAAGCCAAGCCTTTGTCCCTCCTAATCTGCCCACTCCGAGTGAGAGGTAGCAGTGCACGCCCTTAGAGAGGTGCCAGTTGTGTTCTCTAAATGCATTCAGATTTTCAGGCTGGAGGTGTGGGGACAGGCCTAACATTAGTTCTCAGTTTAATTTTTTTTCCAGAGGTGTTGTGACCTCCTGCCCATGGAGGGTTGTGGGCTGTGCAGCTGCACAGGGCCGGGATGTCAACACTGGCATGCACAGCTGCCAGCATTGCTCAGAGGTCAAGCTCCCAAAATTATTACAGAGTCCAAGAGGAGAAGGAAGAAACCTAAAGCTTGGAAAAAGGCAGGAGGAAAAAAGGTCTGAAGCTTAAATGTTTGTGGCAGTTCCTACACTGTGGCGAGAGGTGCTCCTGTCTCCTCAATCCAGTTCAAAGCCAGGGTTCAACCAAGAGCCAGGCTTCATTCCCAACTCCACCCTCAGCTTCAGCAAGGCCAGACCAATTCTCCCAACACTTGACAAAGCAGATCTATCCCGGGGAAGAGTTTTTCCAGCATGCTGGGAAAAAATCTGGCAACGCCTCTGGACAGCTTCAGCGATCAAAACACTCCGGGGCCTCTCATTAGTTGGTAAGATTTTCCTATGATTCCTTGTTTAGTTTTCTTTTTATAGATTTTTGTCTTGCCTGTGAAATGACAAACCCTAAATGTGTTTGCTTGATTTCTGTCCTTTTAAAACTGTTCTAAACGAGGGTAGCAAAGAGATGGAGGAGGACAGCAGAGGCTGTGGAGGGATCAGCTGCTGGGCCATGTCAGGGATCCAGTGGCTATGGACCAGCTTGGCTCCATCATTCATGGCACAGGTGAATATTTTTTGGAGGCTGAGGGATACTGGGGTGTCCCTTTCCTGCTCTCTCCATCCCAGTTGATGCTGTCCCAGCTCCATTTCACAGTGCAGGGCAGGAATCCCCCTCCCCTGCAGAGTTTAGGGGAGCATCCCAGGATGCTGCTTGCCAATCCAGCTCCAAAGAGCCAGTGAAGGCTCTGAACAATTTGTGAGCAAGAGGTATTTTTATCCCTATGGAAATGCTCAGACCTTCAAGCACAGGTCGTATTTCTGCATTAACTCCAAGTGAATGATCTCATACCCTTGAATTAAATCACTGGGGACGATGATGGTAAAGCTGGCTTGATATTGATAGTGTCATCTTATTGTCCCTGCTCTGTGTCTCCTTCCCCATGTCAGCGTGGCAGTGAACCTCCAGCGTGGATGTTCCAGCACCCCTGTCATTTATGGCAACCCTCTCTGGCCTTACAGGATAGATGGCTCCATCCTAAACAGATTAACTCCTTCTGAGGAGCCACACAAAGGGGATTTATTTTCCCTGGGGACACGTGCAAATACACAGCTGCACAACGAGGGGACTCGTGTGCACATCAGGGAGAAAACACACCCTGAGAAGTCCCTCCCCACAGCCACAGGCCTGCAGAGAGGAAGAGCAGGAGGAACAGTGAGAAGCTGATCCCAGCCCACGGGGATTGCATCAGGCTAAATAATATTTGTCTGTGCTGATTTATCTACCAGGTTCACGTGGAGTAAGACACAGGTGACTCACTCGATGGGATTTTTCTGTCTCTCAAACACTATTAAACTTCTGGGAAGCTCACAGCATTAAACTCTCACTAAAGTTTCTTTTTTGTATGTACAAATTTACAACAGCTAACAGCAAATTCTTGAAGAAGGACTAGAGGCCTGTCCCTAGAATGCAGAACGATATCACACGAATTTCTGTGTTTCAGCTCCATTTAATAACACCCGATTTTTCTAACCCAACGGCAAAATAATTTTTCGAAACCACTAGCAAATTTATTCTGTTCTCTCCTAATAAAAATTGAGATGTCCTGATCAAGGGTTTGATGCAAAACTGAAATAAACCAGTGATAATCTTTCCACTGACCTCAATAAATTTGGATAGAGACCCTGAAATAAAAGTTAATGTGTATCAGGAGAAACAGTGAGCTGAAGGCAAAACAACATAGATAAATCTATTGCCTAAAATTGCTGCAGGAATAGCATTTGTCTGATGTTTTAGTATGGTTACATTCTAAAATACATTCTCTGTGTGGTTAGAGCAAGCATTTTCCTTAAATGAAAAAAAATGGAGCCAGTCAGACTTCTCCGTTTGAATGCTGATGGCATTTTTCATTTTTATGCCCTTCTCCCAAGCAGAAAAGCAGCAGATTTTGCTGAAGCGATAAGGGAATTTATACATTCAGAACAGATCTGCACTATTATGACTCCAACATGTAATGCTGAGGCAATAAAATTTATGACTGTCTTCCTCAGTGCTTTAATGAGGCATTGCAAGGCTCACTGTATATTTGCAAATGTCTTAACAGATAATGATTTTTAAAAGTACTGGAGTACAGCTGCCAGCACAAATGGTCATAACACCAATTATCTTCGCAGGATTTAGTCATTATGTGGAATCAGAGGCAAAACTGAATCACGGGCCAGTTTTCTCCTTCCCAGTTTGTGAGGGAAGTCAAGGGAACACATTTCTCCAGACCCATCTCCTGTTAGCTTTCCTCTCCACTGCTGCCATAATCCTAGCAATTAAACTGAGCCTCCTGATGAGACTTATTATTTTTAATCCTGCTTGTTACGGGGCATAAGTGGTTTCACTAATCCGTTTTTGGCACGCCTGCTTTTCCCAGCCAGCCCTCCCTGTGACGGGGGCAGGGGTGCTCCGGGAGCACCTGGCACGGGGTCCCCAATGGATGAGTGGCTGACACCCCACTCCAGAGAGTGATCCTAAATCCACCATCAGCTCAGGGTCATGCGGGACCGGGGAGAGATGGGGAGGTGAGTGGATTGACAAAATCGATTGCGAAAATAAATTCCTGGCAGAAAACTCTCCATTTCCCTACATCTGTGGGGCTGGAAAGTGCAAGAGAATGAGTGGGATCTACACTGCTGCCTATCTCCAAGCTCCCCAAACTCTTCCATGTTTTTTGGAGTGAGTCTGTTTGTTTGGGGAGGAAATGGCAAACCATTAAAACTTTCCATCCCTTCTATTTCACTGCCAAGCCAGGGCCAAACCCACGGGCTTGTTTAAGGTCAGACCAGTGTATGGGGGTTTGGAGCCTTCCAGAAAGGTACAGCTGCAGAGTCATGGAATGGTTTGGCTTGGAAAGGACCTTAAAGATATCCAGTTCCAACCCCCTGCCATGGACAGGGATGCCACCCATGAGATCAGCTTGCTCAGGGTCCCAGATGACCTGGCCAATGACTGATGCTAATTTCACTTCCCCTAAATTCTGAATCAAACAATCAGAAGCAGCAACTTCTCTGTTTCTCAGAAGAAGGACACCTGTGGCTCACTGACCTCTTCAACTTCCCCTGCCTGCTTTTAGAGCAAAGGGAAAGCCCTTTATGTGTCATTTTTCCTGGGAAACTCAACTGGCCGAGGGAGTGCTGGCTCCTGTGAACAGGCAGGGGAATGAAGGTACCACACAAAGGCTTCCCCAGATACCACTGAGCATCTCCACCCTCAGAGGCCTCTAAGAGCAGCCTTTGGCAGAGGATGGGGTCAGCACCTGAAGGCTGCTCCTGGTTTTCACAGCACGGGATCCTGCTGGCTCCTGGAGGGTCTCTATTCCAGCAGCAGTGGCTTTGGGAGACACTGAGGGCTGCTCTGCTAAGCAGTGACTCAGCTCCCCACCAGAAAGGCCAGAGGTTTATTCAGAGGTCGTGATGAAGTCATTAGTTCCGAATTTCCACCACACTGGACTGAATTCAACCAGCTCCCACGGCCTCAGCGTTTATCTGAGCAATTCCTCTTGGCTGGTTCCGAGTGCATCATGGAGAGATGTCAGGCACTGATCTGATCTGCCCTGCACCCCTCCAGCAGCCACAGCTCACTGCCCAGCTCTGAAGGACAAACCTTCACTGTGCTGCCTTCTCTGCTCCCACACCTGACTGGCCAGATAAGGCAGTCATAAAAAATAAATCTGTTTATTAATTTAGCTTCCAGGTCAGGCATGAAAGGAAAGGATGTGATGAGCTCACTGGCTTAATGTCCTTAGCTGCTTGGGTTGATTTGAGGTATGTGTTTTGGTAAGGTCCAGAGACCAATTCTTCCTGTCTAATAAAGCAGATAAATGAAAAGGAAACATTCGCCTCAAAATATTTTGTGCAAATGCCCATGGTTTTTCCCCCTGAAATAAATGATATTTTTATTTTTGTCTCATTCACTTGGATGCACTTCATAGGATCACAGAATAGTTTGGGTTGAAAGGGATCTTTAAAGGTTACCCAGTGCCACTCCTGCCATGGGCAGGGACACCTTCCACTGTCCCAGGCTGCTCCAAGCCCCAACTTGGCCTTGGACACTTCCAGAGATGGGGCAGCCACAGCTTCTCTTCCATCTAGGGACAGAGCTCCATGTGAGGCTCTTAACAGTAACATTTTGGTGATTTACTTTATCTGGAAAGTCCTGAAGAGAAAAAAAAATGATGCTGTGGGTTGCAGTTCTCCCCATTCTCATACCCTACAATTTTTCCTTAATCTTAATATTCCATAAACACATTCACCTCAGCATATGGGGCCACTGCAGGATGAAAATGTCCTTGAAATGGGTGCTGTATAAACCATGGAAGGCAGAGAAATTCCCAATCCAACCGTTAAACACAACAGGAAATGTGACAAAATAGCCTGGCAGCTGCCTGCCCACACCTGAGACCAAGCAACACTTCTGGAAGTGAAGATCCCTCTGAAATGCCCATTTTGGAGCAGCATCCCACAAGCAGGTAGAATGTGCACATTAATTTGTGGATTGCAACATCCACTGAGGTCAGAGTGAAGATTCAGCTCTTTTATGCACTCATGTTGCTAAGAGCAAGTGTTGCTTTCATTTACCAACCCACAAATCCCATGTGTGGTATTATTTCCCTGTTTTTCAGTGCTAAGAAATGTGTCTAAATAAAACCTCTCAGAAATATTGCTCTAAGGCTTCTGTAATTCATTGTAACTCCCGGCCCTAATAACTACAAGGTGATTTTTCATAGATTTCTAAAATTGGCAGGCTAATATTTCTTGGATGGGTCAAGAAAGAAATACTGCTCTATCCTTTGCTTATCCTTTCCTCATCAACAAGTGTGATTACAAAAACATATTTCCCCAGCCCAGGATTTCAGGATTCCCTGTCAGAGCCATTTTCCCATCCTCCAGGAGCCAATCTTAATCCTATTACTCCAGAGGAATGTCAACTGATCCATCTCCCATCCCTGATGGCCGTGACTTCCATTCCTACCTATCAAATATCTGTCACAGCTGGAATGGGTGAAAAGCAGAGATATTCTTACAAACCTAAAACTGAAAGACATTCATACTGAGGAGAAAAAACAGGGATAACAGAGGTTTCCATTCTCCCCAGAGAGAGAGGGACAGAGGAAACCCTGAATTCTGGGGAGGGAACAGAGCACCAGCTCCAAAAACCTTCTGCTTATGGAGGGCTCTGTCTGGTACCATTTATTGCTGTCATTTAATCAACTCAGAGGTTTAACCTGCACTGGGAAACAGCCACCTGTATGGAAGTCTGTGCAAGAAAAATGGGATTCTTAAGCCAAAAAGAGGAAGCCCTTTCCACACAAAGGTTATGGATGCTTTTAATTCCAAAGCCCCGCGTGCCAGGGCTGCAATAATTGATGCTGGGACTTGACAAGCCGGATCAGTGATTAATGGTGAGTTTGCTAGTTTGGAACCAAGAGCTGCAGCACAAGTTCAATCCATTTGTAGCCTGTCATAGGAGGGGTGTGCTTTTTTAAAAAGACAGGCAGAAACTGGCAGGATGCTTCACAAGGAGTCTGGCGGAGAGCTGGATTTTCTGCATCCTTTAATAACAGCTTAATTTCATTTCAGGCATGCCACATATTCAGGTTACTACAAGCACAGGGTGGCTCATCTGACAAGTGGTTGTGATGGATCTCCTGTATGTTAAACACTTTCCTTCAGGAAGTGTCAAAAACATGATTGATCTCCTTTTATCCCTGTGCCGTGGGGAGTTGTGTTGCAATTCCATGCACTTTGTCAGAATTAAAACAAAAATCCAGGCAGGCAGTGCTGAGCAAAATGGAATGCAGGCAGTGTACCTCATTCCTTTTGGTGGGAAACAAGGGCTGGTACGATTCTCACCTTTTAAAATATCTTTACCCACAGGTGCAGCACCCCTTTGCCTGCATGGCAATCTATTATTTCCAACCCCACTTTCCCAATAACAGAGAGATTGTTGGATCTGAAACCAACATCAGCCCTGTAATGTTGCAAATCCCGGGTACAAAGTGATCAAGAGTTAATCCTCAGGTTCTCACTCAGGGAAATTCTCCTGTGTCAGCAGTGGCTCCTGGCTTGTGCGCACAGGTCAGGATTTGACTCATTTGTGATGAAACGTGTTAGAGATGCAGCAGTGATGAACGTGGCAAATGCATCATGAACAGCAGCACTGCACTGGGATGGTGCCAGTGGCATGTTCTCCTCAGGGATGGCTTTTTGGGAGCACCCTCTGCCCTCCCCGTGGTGCAGGGCAGGGTCTGTGCTGCCTTCATGGCGTGGCAGTTGTGTTTTAAAGCCATGGCACAAGACTGTCCCATCAAGCAGGAGGAAACTGTCACCACCCACATTTTCACCACGTGAACCCCAAGTCAAGGTAATCAGAGCACAGACTTCTCCTTCACTGCAGGAATGAACGCCTGTTGCCGAAATATTTTCAACACAGTGAAAGGTTAATGTATGCATTGCCATGCATGTAATTAACACTTCTTCTCTTGAAGCACATCACCTTTTAAAATTAGCATTGCTTTTGTCCATTTGTCGCAGGAGCTGGCATTTCCCTTCATTTCGTTCCTATCTTTGATTTACAGCACTGGTTTTCTGTCCTCCACACATGTATCCGCAGCCAGAGCCCAACTCTCATTTCTGAGCTTGAGCTGCTTTCTCAGTCGGTGCTTCAGGGGCACCTGGCAGTGCCCAGCACTGGGAGTGCTCCCGAGGCAGCCTGCGGGCAGGGAAGGATGCTCTGCTCCTGTTCCCTCCGCACCCACAGCTCCCAGGGCCTCCCTGCCAGCTTCCTGCCAGTCCATGCCTGCAGCTTGAGATGCAGCAGCTCCTCTCTGCCAGTTCAGCCCCTTGTCAAAGCCCTGCACCATCCCGAGGTGCTTTAACCCACCCTGCCCCTCCATCCCAGCTCCCAGCTCAGCTCCTCTTGTGACATTTTGACATTTTTGGTTTGTCTGCCGGGCCGCTCCTGCTGCTGCTGTGTGACAGTGCTCCCAAGGGATGTCAGCCGACTGCTGTGCTGCAGCTCCAGCTTCTTCTGTAATCATCAAGGCTTTATGAGACCCTGACTAGGAGCTGACTCAGTTCAGGGTTTGATTGAAGCGTTCAGTCCATTTTAATATTTGAATGCTCAGTGCTGGAAGCGAAGCCATCCCCAGGCAGATGCCGACCGCAAGCGTGTCACTGTCCTGGGTCATGCTTCACCCCAGTCTCCTTGAACCCACACACTCCACAAAAATTAAGGGTAAGACCATTTTCCTGGTTCGTGTTTTTATCTTTTGACAGGTTTTTGAGCAGGCTTTCAGGTGCCACCAGCCCAAATGGCAGCAGGTGCCAATGCCCATTGCTCGAACCAATGCTCATTTCCTGATCAGATGTCAGAGTCCTCCTTGTTCCGTTCCACGCTTTGTCCTTGTGATCCCAGGGCTGCTGAGGGGGCCAGGGGCAGGGAAAGCACAACCTGTCACGGGAGCTTGCAGCCAGGAACGGAGAGGGAAAGCAAGCAAGGGGAATACTCGGAGGCTGTTTTATCCCATCCTGCTGTTTGCTTCCTCCTTCTTCTGGCCCTGCTCCTCCACAAAAACACTCCAGGCTGGGGAGAGGCTTAACAGCCTTCCCAGGGCTTGGTAGTGGAGGTACAAATGGGACTGGAAATGCCCTCAGGAGAAGGAGGACACCATAAAACCATTCCTCCTCCTGCTATTCCCATCACTGCGTTATCCTCACAAAAGGGGCGATGAGTGCCCTGCCACGGGAGCTCTGTCCCTGCAGACAGGATTCATCACTCCCTTCCAAGCCCTTGAGGAGTTTCAAAGTCAAAATACTGGGAGAAAGAGAGAGAAAAAGGGTCCTTTTCTATTGTAGTTTTCTGAATTATTTTTTGGCATCATAGAAAAAAAACACAACGGAGGAGAAGGCTCTTAGAAGACCAAAAGAAATAAACACCAACTGAAGCTGCTTTGCTCCAGTTGTCAGATTTGGAATTTTTAATACTTTTAACATATCCGAAATGCCTCTGGAAACCCAAAGGCCTTCTTGGGGTTTTTGTATTTCATTTTAGCTTGATGAAAAATGAGCAAAAGCCCATGTTTTTGTTTTTCCAGCCTAACACAAAAGTTCTCTAAACAAGGAGGAATATCCAGGTCAACAAAGCAGGAACAGGCTGCACCATGGAAAAATAACACATCAGCTCAGTTTCCAGAAGGGTGAAGAATCAAAGGCCTTGTCCCAGCCAGGAATTCCTGTCTCCCAGAGAAACTCAACAAATTCGAAAAAGACCAGCAGAAAACTCCCTAAAATGAGGTTTTATTTTTGTTCCCCATGGGAAAAGGGCATTTTACACCCTCTGCCTCTTGCAAAAACTCTACATTTCCCTAACTGAAAGCTGGATACGTTTTCAGTGTGTTTTCAGTGCTTTAAATCATTTTGCATTTTAGTCTCCCTTGTTCCCCCGCCACGGGAAGGGCTGAATTTTTGATTTATATTTCATAGAGGTAGGTGATGATACTTTAAGTCATCTTGGAAAGCTGTTAGCACAAGGAGTCCCACTGGAACATAACCCTCTGCAAAAACTGCCTCTCCATGAGAGGTATTTGCAGGCTGGCTCCCACCAGCAGGGCTGGGCCAAATCTCAGCCAGCCATAAAATACAATCCTCAGGTCTGTTCTTTCCCTAAATTGACTATCTTAAGGGAAAAACCCTTCAGCAGGTATTTTAGCCAGGGACTAATGATATTTTATCCCACTTGAGTAATCCCACTCCCACTCATAAAAGTCCATGTTATCTCAAAAGCAGCCCCCCGGATTTAGTCCTGCTTAGTCAGTAAAGCCCAGCCTATTTAGTTTTGTTCTTCTCCTGGAAGTATTCAGTAAATTCAAACACATCACGAGAATTTCACCAAACCAAAAATATTTTTTTAAAGCCTTAATAATAAAGGGTGTGTGGAAGTCTTCCAAGGATTTCTTAGGAAAATTCTTTCAAATTCATGTGCATTAAGAAAAGCACTTTTCATTCCAGGCACCCTGACAAAA
The DNA here is from genome assembly GCA_013397175.1 of Platysteira castanea. NCBI lineage: Eukaryota > Metazoa > Chordata > Aves > Passeriformes > Platysteira > Platysteira castanea. The sequence goes on from VYXC01005419.1 coordinate 502,663, forward strand.
AAATGTTAGGAACTAGAGCTGGGAAAAATATTTTGGATTTGGTAAAGGGTGGTAGCTTTTTTTTTCAATAGTTCAGTAAAGACCAACTAGTAAAAATCATTTTCATCAACTGCAGAACAACCCTGACTGAATTACAGCAACAAAAACCAGGTAAAACAGCACCTTCCTTGGGAATTTGCAGTGAAAATGTCAGGCTAGTGCAGCAAACACATTTACTTATGCTCCACATATTGTTCCAAATTTCAGTAGTGGCCAAGGTGAGCATGTTTATCCAAGGAGATGATTCTGCCACCCTTCCTTGGCTGGCAGCTAAGAAATTGCACATAATTACTGGAAGATACAAGGCGGGAAGGAGCTCTTCTTCCTTGGCTTGAAAACTTAAATCATGACATGCCCTTAAAATCACAGAATCATAAAATGGTTTGGGTTGAAAGGGACCTTAAAGATCATCTTGTTCCAATTCCCTGTTATGGGCAGGGACACCTCCCACTAAACCAGGTTGCTCCAAGCCCCGTCCAGCCTGGCCTTGGTATTGATCTCTGGGAGGAAATTCATGTAAACAAAAAATTCATGGCTCCAAAAATGTGTTTTCTCCCTTTTTTGCTCCACTTTGGCTGCCCATGTCCAGCTTTAAGTGCTGCTGCACCCCTCTGCAGCTGCCAGGACCTTTTTCAGGCACAAAGAGCAGCTGGAGCTGTGAGAGGGGGCCCAGCAGGAAAAGAGCCTCCCAAATGCCTCCTCCATTGATTTCCCACTGTCTTGCTGGATCCTGTTTTAGCCTTTTTACGACACTGGCAGCTGCAATAAAATATGCAAAGTCATGAAACTCTCGGGGCTGCCTTGAGCTCATCCAGTTTGGCACAAAGGCCAGCAAAGGGCAGAACTTCCTCCCTGATGGACGTGCAGAAAATGCTCCTCTCCAAAGCAGGACAGCCACAAAACGCTGCAGAAAATCCCAGCAGGCACCACCGAGGACCAGAGGACAGGGCAACCCCTCTAGTGGATTAGGAACAGTTGAGAGCAGCAGGACTGTAAAGGACAGGAAGATGCAGGAGGTGGGGAAGCTCCAGCCTCTTTCACATGGTCTGTAAAAATAAATTCATAAATAAAAAATTGTCTCTGGGTGACCTCATTGGCCGTGCTTTCATCTGTAGACACTGCAAATTGGGCACAACAAGGCACTTCAGCAAATTGGAAAAGTCACTGAAATAGAGAGAAGAGGGAAACTGTTTCAAGCAGAATATTGTTATTTTTGTCAAGTGTTTACCAAAATACAAGTGGAAAAATTATTTTGAAAATTCATCTCACTCTGACATCACTCAAAGCTCAGCGAGGGCAAGGGGATGTGAAGTAGTTTTTGTGTAGATGTGATTTACTCTGTATCAGAGATGGATATAGACTGTCTGACTTCATCAGGTTAATTAATTATATGCTAGCCTGAGTCAGATTAGGTAATTGCATTTCTAATTGATCAGCAGTCTTACCAGAAGGTGGATGCAAGCCAGCCAGGTATTTTAAAATATCCCCACTATTCCACTTGCTTCCAAGTAGATATTTTAGCTTGGAATTTGAAGTCAGAGCGGCTCCTAACGAAGCAACAAGCACCAGTTGCTCAGAGTGGTGATGCCTTCTGGGCTATTTGAAGTACAGACGCCTTAACAGGGTGGAAGTTCTGCCTCAGCCAAGGGGCCACCACTCTGAGGTAATTATAGATACATACCTTGAATGTCGGGGACTCGCCATCAGATCTACGTGTGAGAGTGGGGCTTTTATAAATACCACGGCACTTGGCACATCTCCCACTGCAGCAGGGACCAGGGCTGTCATGCAAACAAATCCTCCCGGTACCTTGGGAGCAGCCTGGCTGACACTGTCATGTCCTGCTTCTGGAGATGTGTTAACCAACACCGAGCTTGTTCTGATCCTATTCTGGCTTTGCTGTACCTAGAAGAGAAGAACTCTGGGTCACGAGCTTCTACCTTGTAGTTGTAACATATGGGCTCAAGGAGTGCCTGGCATCCTCGGTGGGAAACTCAGGGAACGAGCTGTAGTGACACTGCTTGCTAAATACTGTGAGGAGATCATTGGAATTCATCGCTATTTTCATACCTCTGTGACAGGGGAAACTGATTCGAGGCACTTTGAAAATGTAGCTGATGTGCTCTGAAGGCAAAGGCCAAGAGCAAATTCCTTCCGAGGAAGCTGAGCACGTGTTAGATAGGCAGGGACCTTCTAAATCAGTGGGTAATGCAACTGCTGCAGACTTGCACTGACTCTCCTTTCCAGGATTCAGAAAGTTCTGAAGCTGGCTTTTGCCAGCCTCACCGTTCTCCTCCCCTCTGCGTTTCAGGTTCTCCAGCCAGCAAGAAAAAAGAAAGAATTAAATATTTTGAAAAAGAAAAAAAAAAGAACAGCTGGCAGGAACTAAGGAGATTATCAACTCGGACGGAGAGCAACCCCCTTTAAAATGTCTGTCTTTGATATGCATCCCTCGAGGTACATTTAGGGCAGCTCCTGGTGAAATTGGTGGCAATTAGGCACTTAGGTACCTCGGTGGTACCTCAGCCTTGCCACTCCCCAGCAGTCGGAACAAAAGCTTTTGAGTGCGAGCCCCTGCAGGAAGAATTAGTTTGGAAAAGGGAAATGGTTTTACAAGTTGTGAACTCAGACAAGGACATTCGAACAACAAAAACCTGGCCGACCCCTTTGTTCAGTCACAAAAGCCAACCACCATTTGGCTGAAACCTTCGGTTTTTCCACCGCAGCTCCTCAAATGAGCTTTTGGAAGGTCAGTTTGCAAGAAGCAGATAAAACCAGCTGCCAGTAAGGAAATGCCGTCTCATAATGGGGAAAGGACGTGCTGGGATGTGAGTGCAGATGCTGGGGCTCAGCAGGGTCTAAAAAACGTCCCCACCATCAAGTAGGAGCTGAGTGAGGGCACGAAGCTCCTGCAGCAGCTGTTCTGTGGGGGAACCTGCCCGTGCTGGGGCTTGAAAAAAGCACGACAGAACCAAAAGGTTCTTTTCCAACACAAGCTTTTATTAAAGAAACAGCACAGACCACTTCTTGCTGGTTGCCTTCCTCTACTTCTCCCCCTTTCCCCAAAAAAGACACACGGGTTGTGCTCTCTCTTTACTGCACAGCTTCTCCCCCAGACTTTCCTCCTCCCCTAAAACCCTGCTGAAGATGAAGGAGACAGGACTAGCAGAAGCAGAGGCTTTTGAAGAAAATTTAAAGGAAACTTCTGAACAGCCTGGCTGGGTAAATGCTGAGAAGAATGTGAGTATCTGCCTGCCTGTGTCTGAAAATGGAAAGGATGGGAAGGAACTGTTCAAGGTGTTTCAGGAGGTTATAAATAAAAATAACGAGATGGGATTTCAGAGAGAAATGTTAAAGCTGAATATCAAGGGGAATTTCCTGACAGTGGGTGCTTCCAGTGGTTCCTAGTGGTTTCTTAAGGAAAAGTGATGGATGAGTTATCACTGAAGGCAAGAAGTGGAGAAAGGATTGGGAAATGTACATCAGGAAACACCACACCACTGGGCAGGGGTGGCAGACTCAGTCCCTCCCCTAAATCCTTCTTACTAACAGGGATGTTACCCTAAGGCAGGTCCCCAGCCAGCCAGAAGCAACCAAATTTTTGTCACACAAATGCAGAAGCTTGTGGGAGTCTCACTGAAGTGTGTGATCCATGCTTAGTAAGGTTTCTGCTAAATTCAGTTTGCTAAAGTTCCCAAATCAGGGTATGGAGCTACTCCTTTTCTGATTTCATTTATATCAGCATTTTTAGCCTCCAGTTGGAAAACCCCATATTACTTAAAACCCATGGTTTTTGCATAGGTTCAGCAATAAAATCACAGGCCAGTTTTGAACAATTCCAGGGATGGGGCAGCCACAGCTTCTCTGAGCAACCTGTGCCGTTTTCCTTTTAAATGTAGCCCAAGGTAGAAGGAAAATCAGGAAAATTAACGTTTCTGCACTTGTCACACGCTTTACACACGAGATTTATGAACCACACCATCTGCACATGCACCAGCTCCAACCACATGAGAGCTGGATCCTCTCCAATAGTCTGTTCCTGACTTAGCCAGTGACCTTAAAAATCGTCAATCTGTGCATTAAAATTGATATAATAAATTACTTTCTTGTGGGTTTTTTTTAAGTACTTCACTATCTGTCCCTCAAAGCTGTGATGCAGATGTTGGAAATTAAATAAAATTGGTAACAGGTTTGATTCTGCATCAAACATATGATGTCAAACCCAATGCCAGGTTCCTGGATTAGGCATGTACCTTCTTGTTCAAAATTCGGGCCTTTTCCTATGGACCTGAAATCAGATTTTGTCTCAGCCCTGTTTTCAGAAGGGAGGCCAGAGAGATGCAGCTGCACCTTTAGCCTCTGCCACTCTAGCTGGGACCTCATGTTTGTGATGCACTGTGCTACAGGATTAGATGATAAATAAGAGAGTTAAGCTTTCCTACTGCAGAAGGAGAAGATAGGTGCCCTGAGATGCCTGCAAACATCCCTGTTCCTTATTTGAATGTTGAAACACCAGTTTCTAAATCAGTAACATTCAACTTGTTCAGAGAAATCCGGGTGCAAAGCCAGGGCTGTGTGATAAAGTTGTGTCACATTGGCTCTCAGAAAGCCAAAGGCTTTTTTTCCCAAAGCCTGTTACAATTGTTCTGGGTGTTGGATCTAATCCTGAAAGATCCCAGTGATGAAACATATGAATATCAAAGGAGGGATTACATTTACTGTAACTTCAGAGTCTTTTCTCTACTCCCTTCAGGTGGATTTAACAATGCTTGTTCAGTTTTCATCCACTATAGGTTTTAATCTCCCCAGACAATGGAAGCACGTTACTTACAAATAACTGAAATGGCAAAAAATATTTCTCCTCCACACTCGTCACCAGTGAAATTCTTAACATAAAAAAAAAAAGCAAAAGGGAATAAGGTATTTAAGTAAATTTGCAGCAACAAAACACAAGTCTGATTAACCACATACCCTGCTTTTCTTCACCTGCTAAAAAAATGCATAAAAACTTCAGTGCTGCACAGTAGAAAGCTGGGTATTGCAATAAGCTGGGATGGCTTGGCTGTACACAGAGAATGTAGAGATTTGTCTAATGTCAAAGAGCAGACCAAAATTACTCCCAGGAAAAGGATGTGGGCATTCACATCTGTCACTGTGTGCCCTGCCCACGGAGGTGATGATGGAAAAGCAAATTCCTGCACCACTTTTTTCTAAAAGTGTCCTGAAAGCGTCGTAATGCGTCACTACTTAACACTTGTCCTATTAGTAAATATGAATGTCAATGAAATGTTAATGTGACATTTCACCACAATCAGGGCATTAATTTAATTATGTAAAGATCCTCATTAATTAGATACTCTAATTGCTAACTTTTTTTGCTTCCTACGCCTGAAATTATTAGTAGGATCTTTCTGCAATAGTTTCCATTCCAATATTTGTGTGAAGCCTCTGGACCCACAACGTTCTCCATGACCCATTTAATAAAGTGAATTACTTTCACTAGACATCAGTGATAGTTTGGGGTTTGTCACTGTACCTCCTACTTTTGATTAAAAAAAACCCCACCTCTTAATCAGGTAGCCTGAACTAAGGTTATTCCTTGATTTTACAGAACATCTTTATAAAGAGGGAAGCTTGCATGCATGAACCAAAATTATTTAACAGTTTTTTTATCTCTGTCTTGCCCCAAACTACCTGCTCTGTCTGCTGGGAAGGTGGAACAGAAGACTTTGCCAGCCTGTTTATGGTAAATGTGTTAAAAACAAGTAGATGCTGAAAAGATTTCCAGGCTTGCTAGAGGACCATGTATTTTTGTGCTTCAAATTCAGCAGTGTGGGGATGTGTTTCTATACATTTACCAGAAGTCTGGGGCATACTCCACACCCAAAGTCCAGCAACAGAAGATCCCATATCCATCAGTGACAAGGGCATTGTTTGCCTTTCCCCATAAATTCCGAGTGCTCTCTACTGCAGCCAAAAGCACCATCCCACGATAAAATGTTATTTTTCTTTCACTTTAGCAAACAGATACCCAGGAGTGTGGAGGGCTGGCTTCCTACGTTGTCAGAAAAATTCATTTCCAGCTGATGACGACAGGGAGCAGAGAACTGTGTGATGATAAACCATCCATTTCCCCTGCTCTGAGGAGCTCAGCGCCGTGGTGAGCTGAGGGAAATGCGGCAGCAGCTGCGGTTTGGGGCTGGAGGGCTGTGTGCCCATGGGGTAACCAGGCACACAAGTCCTCTGATCCACGGGCCCCTGTCAGCCGTGTGCTCCAGTGTGTCTGGGAAAACACAGTAAGACGCTCTCACACCTGCCAGGTTCAGCAGAAAGGAGGGAAAGACCCTGTTATTATTTACATATTTCACGTCTTATACCTTTGTCAACTGCACAAGGGATTGGAGGACATATTCCTTCCTGCTCAATCCCACTGGAGAAAAAAGGTGCTCATCAAAGTTCTCTTATTACAAAAGGAATGAAAAACAGAAAATACCGTTAAGTAAACAGTAGCTATTATTTACATAAAACTGCGAGAAAAAATTTCTGACTCCAAAGTTAAAAACAAAAAGCTTAGCAAAAACCAGGGCAACACTCCAGTGCACAGATTATCGAGCAGAGAGGGAACACCAGGGAACGTCTCTCAGAAGCTGCTGTTTCTGTCTGTCTGTCCTGTGGGAGCTGAGGAAGCTCATCAGCATGCTGGAGCTCCCTGCAGGGAACCCCGGGATGCAGGAGGGACACGGGGATGTGTGGGAAGAGGGATCTGCACGTCCTTTCTGCATGAAGAGACCATGGCTCTGTCCCCACCACCTCCTCCTCATGTGTTTTCCCATTTTGTTCCTGTTCTTTCAGGTGGAAATGACTAACTGCTTCCAAAGGACGCTGGTGGAGAACAACTTGTTTACATCCCTTGCACAGCTGGCCAGGGCCTGTGCAGGAAATGCAGGTGATTTATCAGAGGCTGTTCACAGACACGGAAGATGGGCTTCCTGCACAGCTCAGGGACTCTTCCCTTCTTTTATTTCCTGTTCTTTTTCACTCTTCCCTTTTTATGAGGGTTTCCAAATTCCTTTCCAGGGGCTCCAGTCATGCTGCTGTAAAATTACTGATTCCTGGGATACCCAACAAAGTGCTCTGCCTCATTCAATGCAATTTTTCTCCTGCATCTCTGCATTTCCTTACATCTCTCCCAGTTCACAGCCTGCATCCTCCATCAGTCACAACCGCAGCTTTGAGCTAAATGCAGTAGAAAACCACACAAAGTGTGTGGTGATGAAACGAATTCCGTACACACCATAAATCCCAAAAAGCAGTCCTAAAAGCATCACTCATCACACACTGCACATATCCAGTGTTACCAGGATCTCAAACTCCTGAACTTGAGGGTTTCCTTCTTGAATGAGGAGCTGGGTGAGTGTTTTCCATCAGGTAGCACTGGTGTATTTGCAGATCTCATGGGCAGCCCCAGGCTCAGCAGAGGGTGCCCCAGTGGCACCTGCAGAAGGTTGCTCACCTCATGCCATGGCACAAAGCAGGGAACAAACGCCTGAGCTCACATCCAGCAGCTCTTGCCCTCCTGAGAAAACCTCACCTTCGCCCTCTCACTCCTTTCTCCTTCCACCTGTCCCTCCTCAGCAGCACCCTGTACTTTCTGAAACAAGCTTATGCCCACCCTCTTTTTGGCATGCCCCTGAATTGCTGAGAGGCCTGCTTCCAAAATCCCATTTTTCATGTCTCCAGAGACTGTCCAGTTCCCAGGGCAGTGTCACATTTCCCAGCACCAGGTGTTACCACAGAATCACAGAATCATTTACCTTGCAAAAGATCTGCAAGATCATCGGGTCCAACCATTCCCCCAGCACTGCCGAGGCCACCACTGATCCATGTCCCCAAATGCCACATCCACACCGGTTTTAAATCCCTCCAGGAATGGGAACTTCACCACTGCCCTGGGCAGCTGTGCCAGGGCTGGACAGCCCTTTCTGTGAAAAAATTTTAATATTTGTTTGGAAATATCTGATTTCTCTGTTGCCATACATGCTTGCACAACACAGGTAGTGCTGTCTGCTGTTTACATGCTTCCTGGCACCCTAATAAAACGGATGTTCATGTTTTAGTGGGGCTCCTCCTGTCAGAACAATTCCCATATGCTCTGTATGGGTTATGGCTGTTCTGGAAGCATCTGATGGTGGAGAGGGAATTGTCACATAATTTCGGGAGCACATGGAGTGGAAGCACAATTCGAAATCTTTCTCTTATTAATATTTGATGCGTTGTTTTCTTTCATCCGTGCTGGAGAAATCAGAGGAGTTAAAAGAAGCAAAATGATTTAAACCCCCACTTTCCTGTCCTGAGGGACTATAAACAGCATTTTTCTTCCTTGATGTACCAAGTGAAGTCACTGACAGGTACTGCATTAGGGAGCAGAAACTCTCTGTGCTTTTCAGTCTGTTATAAAAGAAGGAAATGCAAACCCAGCCAGGGCCTGCAGCTGGCTCGTGGCTCCCGTGTGTGCTGGTGACAGCTCACGTGTGAGCCAGGAAACAGCTGCACAGGAACGGGGCAGGGACACTTGTCAGGGTGCTGGTGACACTAAACCTCAGGTCCAGCTGACATGTTATTCAGCTCCTGTGTGGTTTGGCTTTTACACCCTCCCTTCTGGAGCTATTTGTTGTTTTTTACCAGCTTATGGCTGAGTAGATCCGTGTGGAACTCCCGAGGGCACAACCAGCTTCTCCTTCACTGCTGTGGACCCCTGCAATTCTCCCACTGCAATTCCACACAGGAAAGGGTCCAGGGACAAACGTGGAGTCCCCCTGATCCTTTACATCCCACTTCACACCCATACCCACCAAGAGGAATACTTAAACGCAGTCATTCCCCTGCCACCACACTAACGGGTTTCCAGGGAAGCAGCACTGTCCTGTTTGCACTGACATTTCCACAGGACACCTTCCCCTCCTTGGAAAACCTGCTCAGAGAACAGGCTACACACATGTCAAGCTGCTGCTTGGCTGAAATTGTGAGGAGCAAACAGAATTTTTAATGGGCCTATCACTATAAAGGCCGAGTTTTAATTGCATTGGGTAAGTCTTTCAGCTTGCCTTGGCACCAGGTCACAAGGAAGGTATCTAAGTAACTGTGTCAGGCAGTGATTAAATGATCATAAAAGTCTCCAACGACCAGCAGTTTACAGAATATGACTTTATTCTTGAGGGGGGAAATGGAAGCTTTGTGCAAAATCATCAGTTTGTGCTTTGAATCTCAGATAAATCTGTGTTCAGAGCAAGGGGGTGGGAAAGAAGCACTCCAGAGATGTGGTGGTACTGCTGCTCCTCTTGCTGGGTATCACTCTGTGGCTCTTTTTCCTGGCAGAGAATGGCAGAGGGGGCGAGCAGAGGTCCAGAGCCTGTGCTGGAGGCATCTCTCTGTCGGAGACACAGCAGGGACACAGGCAGAAGCCAAGAGCTCTCAGACCTGCCAGGTGCCTCAGTGCTCCTCACAGGAGCCTCCCTTTGCAGCACACACACCTAATAAATCAGGTGAAAGATGGATTAGTGCAGCTCATGAAACCACTGCTCTGGAAACTACCAGGACAGGCCACAGGCTGACTGGTGAATGGTTCCAGAGGGGTTACAGGGACTGACACCACGGAGAGGCACAGAATACAAGCTCCATTTCTAGCAGCAGTTCTGTTAATCCAGGTGAATATTTCATAAAATGAATGAGGGAGAATGATGTTTGCCTGAATGCATTTTTCTCCTCATATGGGAAAAAAAAGGAGAGAGATTAAAAGACCACGTACAAATGCTAATTTTTTACTATGTGTTTTAGTTTCCCTGTGCCAAGAAAACATTCACTCAGGGTGGGAAAGCACAGCAAAAGGCAGGAAATATCCACTGCAAACAAGACGCCAAACACCTCCAATTTAAATCCCCAGCTGGTTTCCGGCCATTTTTGTGGACAAAGATCAACTGTGGAAAAATATCCATGAGAGATCTGTCCCTCCTTTCTTCCTCTTCCCTACCTATGAGCATCTTCATAATTCTGGGTTTCCAGTAAACGCTGGTGAGTTTTACAGCTGAATGAATTCAGGATTCCCCTTAATGGAACACCCTTCCCTGGGCTCAGAGAACCCCAGCTACCATGGGCACCCAAGGCATTTCCTATCCCTTCCCACATTCCTTCTCCCAGGAGGAAACTGCATGGATCCATCTCTCTTCTAGCCACAAAAAACCCCGTTTGCTTTGATCACCAAAACCTGGCTGAGAGTCATCCAGGGACAAGGCCTGGGGCTGGGAGCGTTCATAGCTTTTTTTGATTATGTTGGACAAGTTTTCTCCTTTCTGCCTTTGGTTCATATTTGTCCATGGGAGGGGAGTGTGTGATCTCTTTGTAGTCTTTAGATAGCCCGAGCTGGACACAGGAGGCAATCCACACTGGATTCAATCCCAGGCCACAGCAGGGGCTTTGCAAGATGGTCTTATCTCAGAAAATAAGGGATTGATGCTTGACCTTCTCAAGGCAGATAGAGTTCAAATATGAACCCCTCTGCAGATTAAGATAAAGACTTAGTTTAAACTGGTCTAAAGGACACATCCTCCTGCTACAGTTTTCCCAGTAGGAGCAGGGGACTTGCCAGTAGAAAGTCTCCTTGCCAAGCTTCTTGTTCTCTGGTGGCTGGAAGAACAGATTTAGCCATTCTCCATTAATGCAGACCAGTAATTAAAACCGTGTGACCCAAGTGTGATTACAAAAACAATGAGAGCAGTGCTAAGCTTTTATGCTTTATGACAGCAAAATCCTTCACTGAATCACGGGAGTAAGCATCCTCCTGCAAAGCTGGGGTTTAAGTGTGGAAGCCTTCAAAATCAGACAACGAGCTAATAGGATGGGTTTATTTTAGATGAGTTCTCTCTCTGTCCTTCTCCAGGAACCAGCTGGAGTGATGCTGCCGAAGGTCAGGTGGTGCTGCTGGACGGACAGACAGACAGAGGATGAGACCCCCACTGGGCTCAGCTGTCCAGCCTCTTACCCACAGATGGAACAGAATCACTGCAAATCACCGTCTTTTCCTTCAAATAAGTTTTTCTTTTGGGCAGCAGAAGTCACCAAAGTTTTGTTTTGGCTTCCTGTTTCATTAAAATAAAAAAATGCAGGCAGATGGGAGCATGTGTGAGAGCATAAAAAGGGCTCTCCCACATCTTTGGAAAACAGACTCTTCCAAACCTCAGACCACCCTTTCTTTGGGAAGATATACTTTTTAAAAAGAGTTAATTATAGTCTTATCTCAGAAAATAAGGGATTCTTGGTGGACCTTCTTGTGGCAGCTAGAGTACACATACGAACCTCTCTGAAGATTAAGACTCAGTTTACACAGGTGTGGCCCAATTCTCTGCCTAAACCCTGCTGAACTTTTAATGGCTCTGACACCCCCACCCTTGTAAAAGCAAGCTTTGGGTGTCTGCCTGCACACAGGACAGGAACATGGGACTCTTCCAGGAAATTCTGTGTTTTCATTCCTCAAAAATACCCCAACAGCTGCCTGCAGCTGATTTTTGTTTCCTGCTCCTCGGGTGCCACCAACCATGGGTGCCACCACGTGTCAAACCTTGCACTGAGGTTGCCACCTGAGCACCCAAACAGATCGCCCTGGCCAGGAGTGACAAGAACAAACACTGGAGTGTCATTTCCCCTGCACAAAAGCTCCTCTGGCTTTTTCCTTCGCCCCCCAAAAAGAGAGCTGCCGTGCCTTTTTTAAACCCAGCTCTCTTCACATGCAACTGCTTTCTGGATCCTGTGGTGTGACTGCCCACATGTGAATTTTTCCCATTGTCCTTGGCAGCTAGAGGAGTCAAATGCCAAGTGGTGGAAGGCATTTTCTACAGCCACAGCATCTGGCTTCCTGGCTGGCTGCTGTGTCAGTCGTGCTGTTGACTGTGGAGCTACCTCTGTTCCTCTTTGGTGTTTAAATCCACGGAGTTGCTTCATCCCCATATTGCTGTTTTCCTTTCTCACCTTTCAACTGCTTTGAACATTTTTCCAGAAATTAATACTTCCTTGAGTAGTTTCCATGTGGGTTCAAGATGAGAGATTCCCCTGGAATGGCTTTTCTCCTCATGTTGGGAAGGTTCTGGAGAACTCCTCCAAGTTCATCCACGGTCACATTTATGATACTGCTGAGAGTTTTCCCATGGCTTTATGACAGATGGTATTTGCTCTAAAAACAACCATATTTTCTGTTAGCTCAATGCTGCTCTGTACTGGTGGTTGTCTCCTTTGGAAAACTACGTGCCTTCCACCCCAAATCACTTTTTATCTAAAACATTTGGAGCGTGGTTTTGTAGGGAATGTATTAATTTGATTTGTTCTAATTACCAGGGGATATAAAAGTCTGGGCCTTGGTGAAAGATAATTTAAAGACAGAGTTTTTCACAAAACTCTGAAACACTTCTTAGACAGGAGAGGTGCATAAAGCTATTGACAATAAAAGTACTGTTTTGTTTCACTGAAACAACCAAGGATCAGTAGGATCAGACTCAGCAATTTTGGTGGGGTTTAGTTGTTAATAAATTTTGTATAAAACCAGACTCTCAGCTGCTATAAATCAATATATCTTTATTGAGTCAAAAGTAGCAGCTCAACCAGCCCAGACACCAGTCCATTGCTTTCACATCTATTTGGGAAATATGTGCAGACAGTGCTGGGAGGAAAGAAAAGACAAAAAAAGTCTTTCAGCAATGTGAAAGTTCTGCTACCTGACAAGCAGTTCAAAGGCTGGAATTTTCTACCCACAAATGAAAGCTGTCCTGCTCCTGCTGAGCTCAGCACTGCAGAGGGCACCCAGAAAAAGCCATTTCCCACTTGCTCCTGATTAAAATTAACATTTCTGTTCCTCTGCTAAGAAAGGAGCTAAAAAGTGGCTGCACTCACAACACCAGGAGCACTGCCAAGCCAAAATATGCAGTGAAGAGGGGGAAAGATGGGCAAGGAGTGACAAGACAGGGGGAAATGGTTTTAAACCAAAGGAGGAGAGATTTAGATTAGATACTGGGGAGACATTCTTCCCTGTGAGGGTGGTGAGGCCCTGGCACAGGTTGCCCAGAGAAGCTGTGGCTGCCCCATCCCTGGAGTCTCCATGACCTAAAAGAAATAAATGAGCAGCTGTTAAGACACCACAGTTCTTCAGCAGAGAGGAATGAGCCAAAGCACGTGTGAACTGTGGACATAAATTAATAAAAATCTCAGCATCTTGTTAATTACGTCCTAAGCCATGTACACCCCACAAATCAGTAGCTTTACAAAGCTGCACAACTCTACAGCATTGCAATCTTTTCTGTTTTATACTACCAACAGGGAAAATTCTTTTTTAGGGATTTTTTTTAGGTTATTTTTTTGACATTATGTGGTTATGGGTTACAATACCTAGGAAATTAAGGTTTATGCTACAATGTCAGTGTTACCTCAACTATAGAGGAGAAGATTGTATAATCTCAGAAGAACATCTGGCAAGAAATTGTTTTTTGAAAGACATAAAAGCCAACAGATAGCACTGTTCATCAGCTTCACACCATCAGAAACCATCGGGTTTATCTTTGTCCAGAGACCATCCGTGTCATCAGTCACATAATTTAGAGTGAGAAATATATAAAGGTTCTGTTCAGTGGCAATTACAGTTATAAAGACCAATAGAGAAATCATTTGCTGTGCTGTCAGCTCCGGGATTACAGATTTCATGTGAGGTTTTAGTGACCTTAGGGCATTAAAAGTGATATCCCTCTCAGCACAGCAGATTGAAAAGTATTGATGAGAGTCAAGATGAGAGAACAGCAGCTTGCTAAGACATTCCTCTGCCTCTGCCCATTTACTGCTACATTAATCTTTCCTTGATCTATTAAATTCCATTTTCTTGGGCATTTATTCTGGGGACATGTAGGAAACGAGCTGAACCTCTATCTTCATGTCAGCTGGCACCCTAAAAAGCCACGAACCCACAAGGATAGGAAATTTGTCACTTGGCAGTGCAGGATATGAGCTTTTCACCAACAAATCAGTGAGACTGTGACTTCCTTTTCCCCCAGTGGCATTGGCACCAAGGCTTGTAACTACAACTGGAAGCATTTTCGTTTTGCCAAGTTACAGAACCACACCAATATTATCTTCACAGCAGAAACGATCCTGCACAGACTGAGGTGGGGGCACACTGACTTCATCTGGGTCAGGAGTCCACCTGCTTGTACCTGCTCTGTACAACGTTTATCCCCAAGAAATACTGGGCAAGGCATCCAAAAGCAGGTGGACTCCACATCCTTGGGAGTGTCCAAGACCTGGTTGGAATGGCCTTGGAGCAACCTGGGATAGTGGAAGGTGCCCCTGCTCACAGCAGGGATGGAATGAGATGATCTTTAAGGTTCATTCCAACCCTGCTGAAAGACCTTCAGACAGAGAGTAAAAGGTATGAAAAAAGTAAGGTAGACCATAAGCAGTACTTTACAAACACTGAAGGAATGCTGCAAACAGCTTTTTCCAAAGCTTTCTGGAAAAAGAAGCAGGAGGGTGAGGTTCAAGCAGACTGGAGTGTAGAGTGTGGGTTTATCTGCTCTTGCACTGTAACCCTGATGGAAAATTAATCCATAGCTTTAGAATTGCAGCTTCAATATTAATTCTTAGGAGCCTTAAAGAGATTCAGTCTGATTCAGTGGCCATAAGCTTTTAGCCCTTAATGCCCCTCAAAATGTGCTCCTCAAGGCAGCCAGTGAGTCTCACCTTGCTGAGACCATGAGTTGTGACCATGGGTGGTCCCAGCAGGACTCAAGGCCATTCCTTTCTGTTCACTGGGGAAGGCTTTATCATATCCCTGTCTAGAGGAACAGAAACTCTTCTTCTGATCCTCATTACAGCCCCCAAATCCGTGTGTGAGCTGCTCAGCCTGCACAGCTGCACTTCGGAGCAGACTGCACTGCTTCTTCACCAGGCTGCAGACGAGCCCTGAGTCACCAAAATTTCTGTGATGAAGCATTAGCAGAGGGAAAGGTGAAAATAAATACTTGAAAATAAAATGCTTTCAGCTGGTTAGATTCTTAGGAATTTCATATTTGGCAGAATGAAAATCTTACTTAATCTCTTCTTCAGCGGTGACCAACGTCGAAAATTGTTCATAACTTTGTTGCTCACTGAATGCTAAGGAGATGGAAGCAGTTGTACATTTGGCAGTGTTGGGTTAACGGCTGGGCTTCACGTTTTAAAAGCTTCTTCCAGTCTTAATGATTCTGATTCTCTATCCCTGCTGAGCTTCACTTCCCACCACTGACCCCATCCAACTCTCCAGCTGCATATCTGCCATCCCTTGCAGCAGCCTCTTTACTCCATGGCTCAGGGCTCATGGGAAAACTTCTAACTTAAGCCAGCGTTACTGATAAAGAAATGAAGAAAAGCACTGCAATGTCCATAATCAGACTGGGATGACTTTGAAGTCACGAAGGAAGGTGGCTACAGGTGCAAATGACAGCAGCCTCAAGCCCTGAGTTACAGCCCTCACCTCTGACTCAAGGTGTGCATGGAAAAGTGGGACAAACACAGAATTTAGGGAATGAGAGGCACTTGTACTCAGCGGATGTACTCAGTTAACCAAGTTTACCTGGCTGTGCATCTAATTTACTTTCCTTCCTTTGTCCTGCCTGATTTGTATTCCCCAGAAGCAGTCACTCTTAAGGATTTAGAAAATAATCTGCATGTTCTGGAGAAAATCAGATTTTCTTTTTCATCTCTTTGTCTCCCTTGCTGTCAAAATCTTATTTTATGCCTTCCTCTTGCAATCCATTTCAACAATGGCAGTGGCACAGGTAATATTTCTCTGTGCTTGATGAACTGAGGGACACTTGCTTATATAACTGGGGGACAATGATTATGTCTGAGTCTTTGTGAAATGTTCGAGAGCAGGAGGGGGAAATGCTGTATCCCAGCAGCATCTCACTTATCCTCACATAAAGAAAACAGCTCTGCAAACCAAAGTGTCTCATCCATATTCAAAGTTAGAATCAACTAAACCAGCACCTCAGCAGAGTGAGCCCAGCCAGCCAGGGCTGCCTCACCCAGGATTATCATCTCTCCCACTGGTGTTGTACTCAATTTTCTTTATTCCAGTTAGGAAACAGATAAAACCACTTCTTGCCAGTGTGATATTGGGTTAATGGATGTCTCAAAGCCCCTGGCTGTGATTCCTCCCGATCTTTCATGACATTTTTGGTGTAACACTCCTATCTGTGCCAGAAGCAATGGGTCTAGCTTATAAAATACAATCCAAAAAGGAAATGCAGCCTTTCACAATGTGACATATACCTCAAAATCATTAAACTAAGCAACAAAAGCACATGGCCTAAATCCATTTTCCATTATTTCCACACATAATTGTGTTTATCCTCAGAAACCAGCTTGTACAATGTACCTAGCTGAAAGAAAAGCAGAGAAATGCCCATCATACATCACAAATGGAAGGAAGTTTATATTTTTATAATTTTGACTTACAATTCCCTAACTGCAGCACTTCAGCTCACAAAGTTTTCAGCAGATTCCACAACTGGAACTAGTCATGATGCTGAGGAAGTTCCGGGGAAAGGATATGCATAACCAGCCCCATTTTTTCACTGTTCCCTCCATTTTTGTAAGACTCTGAGAAGGAGAGCGATTCCAGGAATATTCTTATACAGTGAAATCACAGGGCTGGTCCTTGTTAAGGGTAGTGATGGCAGTGGTGAATGAACACTGATTGTTGTTACCTCTTACATTTTAAAAGATACTTACTGCAGATGAATAACGCATAAGCTTGGAATCTCTTCCCGAGGCACTTGGAGCCCCGAGCTGGGATGCACAGCACAGGCACGTTGCTGTGATTGCCTTCAGCGTGCTGCCTTCTTGTTCTGAAACACAGCATAATGATCCCCCTTAAAACATCAGTTTAGAAAACTCACACCCACCAGAAGTGGGGAGGATTTGTAAGAATGAGCCTCCTACAGCTCCTGTGCCTCAGCAGCACCTCAAACCCAGGCCGATCACTACTACGTGTGAGAACCAGGAAACAGAATTTGGGTTTTTCTTAGAAATCATGTTCCTGCATCACCTCAAAGGCTACTACGTGTCCTCTGCTCGCTTTCCAAAGGTAATGGGTTATTGATCACTGCTGATCAGGCAAATGTGCCTCCTGATGAATATGCAGACACAACACCAGGAGTGCTCCGAGCATCACAATGTTTTCTACATGGCTGGGCTCCTCACCCCAGTATTTTGAGGGTTTTTTTAATGGCTCTCTTTGCAATCTCAGTTAAAATGGATTAATTTATACTCCATACAACATCCAAGAAATCACTTTGGAGACTTAAAGTTCCTTAAAAATGTCACGTCAGCCCTGAAGCTTTGCTTTGCCCCTGCTCTTCTTGCCAGATGTCTCCTCCAAAGGACACACAACAGTGAGCCTGGATGATGCCTTCTTGCAAGGGATTGGGAAATGCAGCATCCCTCAACCTTCCTGCATGAAAACCTCTGCAGAACAGACAAAATCAAAGCATCACCTTATTCCACTTTTAAACTTCTGCTCATGTGAGTGCTTCTCTTGACAACTCTACCTTCTTTTCCCAGTGTTTCCTATTGAGGGACAGGGTTTTCAAGGCTCACAGCAGTGGCATTATGAGTGGTGCTTCAGGCTTGTACTTAAGTTAGGAAAGTGGCTCCTCTTTAAATAATGGAGAATATGCTCTGACCTGAAAGACCTTTTTCTTATAGGTAAGTATCAGGGAGAACTAGGAAGAGCTATGGAACTTAAAGCACGAGTGCTTTTACTGACAAAGCCCTGAGACAGCACTCCTAAAATGTTCTCCTCTGTAGCTTGTTCAACACACAGGGAATTTTGGATAAGTAGGATTTCTATTAGTGGTTCAGTTATGAATAGATGTAAAGTCAGGCAACATTAAAAGTGGTTTCCCAGCTGTTTCAGCATAACAATTCCTTTGTAAATAAGGTGAATGTTATGTCAAAACAGCTGTGAAAGGGATTGTATTGAGTCACTGGGCACAGATACCATGTAACTTATCCTTTAATTATTCCGAAACTTTGTAGATTTCGCTAACAAATAACATGTGACAGCAGGATATTTATGGATTCCTACAGATTGCCGTGTAATTACCCTTAGAGAGCTTTGTGGTGCGTGTACTGTGGAATTGTTATGTCTTTATTTTGGTACACTGCAGTTTTAAATCTCTAAGGCATCCCCTCATTCAGCACCACGCCTGGCAGCCTCTTTGCATTCATGTCAAGGGAGGCTGTCAGGGAGCAGACACAAATCCTAACACGTCTTCCCTAAAAGAACTGACTTTTGCTGTGTTTCTTATTACTCTTCTCCCTGAAGGGTAGTAGAAGTCTTTTAGATTGAAAACAACATTGTTGTGCCATGTGTGGAAAAAGCAGCGCTGGCTTCAGAAGTGACTTTAGTGCAAACTGTGCTTCTGTTGAGGTGACAACAACAGCCTCCTTATAAGCTCTGCATACGAGGGACTAGGGATGAGAGTCTGATTTCCCCAACAGTTCAATTGTGCCAATTATAGTCCAAATCAAGCAGCTCAAAGCAGCAAGGACAAACCCCTTGGTTTGGGCAGTGATATTTGGCAGCGGCAAGTTCAGAAAGTCATAAAATGCTCTTGGTTCAAAGGGACTTTAAAGCTTATCTCATTTCCACCCTCTGCCATGGGCAGGGACACCTTCCACTAGACGGGGCTGCTCCAAGCCCCACACCCAGCCTTGAAGTCCAGGCTTTTGTGGAAAGCTCCCAAGGAGAGTGGGTGACAAGCGAAGCCATCACTGGTTTTTGTGGCTATTCCAGGACCAAACCCCTCTCCTCTCCCGGGGTGTGTTAGGAGAGCTCCATCTCACCACGAGTAAGTGACACGAGGGCCTCAAGGCCTCTGCAGGTCAGGAGCAGCTCTGCTGCTTTTAAAGAAGAGCTATCCAGCATTTTTGCTCCCTGACACAAAGGGTTATGAGGTTGATGCATCTTATTTTTATCTGTGTCATTTCGGTGTTAAAAGTTTGGAAGCAGCTGCTGTCAGCGCTCCTGAAAAAATGGGAAAATATGGGGCCCTGGAGAAAAAGTAGATGGGAAATTATAAATAAACTTGTGAGAAGATTGCAGTGTGGAAGGCATCATGTTGTTCTTTGATGGGTCTGGGAACTGATTGAAACTTTTTAAAGAAATTTCTGTGACTAATTCTTCAGTAGCTTTTCAAAATAAGCTGTCCTTTGTTGCTGTTTTCTACTTAATATTGCTTTTTCATTCACTTCTTAGTGTCACGGCTTCCAGTGGGAATGTTTTCCATCAGAAATTCGGTATTAATTTACTGTGGGTATTCTTCAACTGTTCCTGATAAGATACCCATTCACTAAAGCTTTCATGGAAATGACCATCATGCATTCAGCTAAGGGAGAAGTCCTGTGAAGCCACGCCAGTATTACTGAGGACACTGGAGTGTCAGTAATTATCCATTTTCACTAAATAAACCACACTGTGTAAAGCACCATGTCCTGTAATAATAAAAACATTATTCCTGATAAAATGTTATCTGTCGGTCCCCTGATTGTTATCCATGGTGGTTTTTTTCCAGTCAAAGTAGAGAAATACAGCTCCAGCTCTGGGGCAGCTCTGCCAGTCTCGCTTGCTATTTACTGGCTGCATGTTTCATAGAAATCTTACAGAAATTACTTTATGCTGTGTTAATTCTCCTTTTTATTTAGAATGATTTGGTAAAAAGAGTTGGAGCAAGACCAGAAGAGGCCATGAAGATGCTCCAACAGATGAAGCATCTCTGCTACAAAGATAGGCTGGGAGGTGTTCACCCGGAAAAGAAAAGGATCCAGGGAGACCTTAGAGCCCCTTCCAGTGTCTAAAGAGGCTCCAAGAGAGCTGGAGATGGGCTTTGGACAAGGGCTTTCACAAGGTTTATGTCACTGGCCTGAAACTGATCCCATCATCAGGTCACTGGCAGCAGAGACCAAGCCAAGCATTTTTTAACATCTAAGTCTCTTACTGACTGCTCAATTTTAACTGGCTTCATCACCCATGAGCAAGGTTTCTGTTCACAACTGATTACACGCCAGCCCTGAGCAGAAGGAGAGTGGGTTTTGAAGAGATCAAAAAACAACTGATAGATCAAGACTGGGAATAAGCCCTCTTTTATCTACAAAAACTATAATGAAAATAATTGGAAAAATATATTTTATTATTTTCCCAGAGGAGATTATTAGGGAACCTGAAGGCAAAGGCTGCTCTATGGAATGAATGATTTGAATTTTAACTGAAAATGCTGAGGCTCAAATGAAAAACCGTTTTAGACAGCAGGAGAGGGTTTACCCATTTTTTTAAACTGTTTTTATTATTTGTAGTAAATATATTTGCATAATTTGCACATCCAAAGTATCCCAACTGGGACTAATTATCCACTATGTTAGACAACACACAAACACACAACAGAGCCAACCTCTGATCTGGGAGTCACAATCCAGTGCTCAGTTTCAGCAAACAACACTTGATAAGCCAAAGTGTTCATTCTCTTTTCTCTTTTTGCCCCCATTTATTAAAAAGGGCTCTTAGCCAAACCCTCAGTGGCCCTTTGAGAAGGCAGAAGAACAAGGAAATATTGTGCCCTGGCTAGTGCAGAGGGCTGGGGTTTGCAAACCAAAGCCAAGTCTCCATACTCTGGAGCAGATTTTATGTCTGACAAGAAGCAGTTCAGCTCCTCTGTGCTTACGTAACCTGCTTGTAAAATGGTAGTAGCACTCCCCATCCTCTTAGGGGCAGGCTGAGAGGGAAGGCATTAAGATTTGTGAAGAAATACCTAGAAAAAATTAAAGAGACTAGTATTTTAGGATTTTGTCGCCCTGGGACTGGATGAGCTGGTCATTGGTTGAATTGTGTTTCCTCACAGAAGCAGTAAAGTTTATGGTTTCCAGGACTAAAACTCAGCACTTGCAAGGTTGGATGTGTTTCTCCAGCCAACTTTGCTGATCCTGGTAACAGTTGTGTTTATAAAAGTCCATTCCTGCCTCGCCATCAGGTGCACAGTGCAACTCCACTGCCTTTAACCCAACACACACTCGTAAAACCTGGGCTGGTGTTCAACTCTACATCATAAGCTGAACCATCAAGAGGAAAATGCCAGGCATAAAACTCGTGGAGTTCCAGCTTATGGGAGGCTGCAACATGCAATGTTCCAACTGCTTGTTGAGGTCAGGAATGGAAAATGAGCCAGTGAGGATTTTTATCAAATGCACCACCAGTTCTCTGGAATGGATTAATCCTCTTTACTCACATAGGGCAAAGCCGCACTGCAGGAGCATTTTTACCTCTGATGTGGCCTCCTGTTTTCTGCTTCTTACCTGGGGATACCAACTTCACATCCTGGTCCTGAACCAACCTCCAGCACTGTAAAATGCGTCCTGTACTTCAGAACAGACTCCCCTGGGCAGTGCTCATTTGGACAGCGCTCTCAGGGATGCACAGAGTGGGATTGCTGGGGTGTCTGTGCAGGCCCAGGAGTTAGACTGGATGATCCTGGTGGGTCCCTTCCAAGTCAGGGTATTCCATGATTCTACGATCTTTTTATCCTGCCCAAATACCAAATATTTGCAGTCAGATGTCCTGTTAAACAACTTTGAGCTGATTACACTCAAACTTCTACAGACTCTCCAGAAACTTATTCTGAAGTCAGGTTATATCCAATGGTAGTTCTGGGGGGAAACACTGAGCAGGAAGAAGGCTGATGTGGATGAAGTCTAGGCATGCAGTAAGAATGAATAATCACTGTAAACAACAAAAATACTCAGTGCCCACTTAGAGTAAAACATCAGAAGAGCATCTAGAGAATAAACCTATTATTTCCAGACCTAGCCAGACTCCTATACACAGTTCAATTAGGACCTGTCTAATTACAGGAGTGTGGGAAAGTGCTGCCAGCAGTATTAGATTGGCAAGTACTTTCCTTTGTGGAGGTATTCATTTGTCAGTTGAGGAGCAGAGCTCTGGAACAGCACATTTCTACCTCCATCACCCAGCACCAGGTGTGACTGAAGGGTAAACAAGAAGCTGTGTTTGCAAAGCATTCAGCACAGGAAGTTTACTGACAGCAGTGGAAAGCTGCATGGTGAAACACCACCATCCAGGAGTTAAAAGGTGTTCACTACTCCAGAGCATCCTAAAGCTCTGCCCTCCTGCTGAGGGAACCTGCTGCCTGTAGGAGTTCAGGTGGGGATTCACTCTGGGTGTCCTGGGCAGACACCATGCCCTGTGCAGTAGAGAGGTTGCCATGGGGAGATGTGGTCAGTACCAACAGCCCTGGAAGCAAATCATCTCCTCAGTGGCCTACTACCTCCTTCCTGCTCCTGGTTATTACCTAAAGGTACCTTAAAATCAATTTTTACAAAGATATTTCATTTGACATGAAAAAACAAAAAAAAAAANAAAAGGAAATAGGAACATTGGAAAAAAAAAATCTTCTATTAAAGTTTCTGGAGAAAGCAAAATAGTCCTATTCAAGAGTCCCTGAATGTAATAAATTAAATTTCTGGTTTGGCTGAAAATATTTAGTGGGAAATGAAAGGTTACTCTTCGAGAGCTGCTCCACAAGTCAGGTGTTTTAAGGGAGAGCAGAAACAATGGGACATGCAGTAGCACTGCAACATTCACCTCTGCTGTAGGGTTATAGGGAGGGAGAACCTGCCCCCTGAATTAGGAGTGCCTTTATTATGTGTACCTGAGCTTCTGCTGGCTCCCAGGCTCAGCACGACTCATGGCTTTGAGCTGAGAGGGAAAGCTGACTCCCAGCAGGGCCATGTGCAGAGGCACACGAGGAGCCTGCTGTGACAAGCCTCTCCTCTTCCTCAGCCAGGAGATGATCACAGGGAGAAATCTCACAGGCTCTGCACACACACACAGGCACTGACATGTGGGTGGTGTTGTTTGCATGCTTTGGGCAGATTTCAGAAGCCAAACAGACTGGACTCCAAGACACTACAGCATCAGAGCACTCAGATAATGTGCAGGCTGGGTGATAAACTGGGGGTGAGGATAAAAGTTCATTTATCCACTGAAAACTCTTCCCCAAAGAAACAAAACTCTGTGTGGTTTTTCACAAAACCCCTGGGGAGAAGCTCATGTGCCTGGAGACAACAATACAGACATACAGGCAATGAAAAAATCATCAGTTTTAAATGATTCTCTCAGTATCCATCCCTCACCTCTGCTCTCTAAGAGGTTTTCCTTCACCCAGATTTGAATCCTTGCAAGCTTTGCTAATTCTGTTTCCTTGCCTGACAATATACCATCTCTATAATATATAGTGCCTCTTGCTTTCTGTGGGATTTGTAAAGGAAAACCAACAAACTTTAAATTGAAATTAATTTCTCACTAGACCTATTGTCTTCAGACTGATTCACTACTGCCTCGGTAGCATTTGCAGCCCATCTTCAGTGAGGGCAGGGCTGACACGAGCACATCAATCCCTTCGTTTTTGCCCTGTAGGTCTGCAAATACCAACTACTCCCAGGCAGCTGCTGAGAAAGAAGTTGCTGTGTTGAGTCAGAACCTGCAAGCCCAGGCACTCACCAGGAATGTTATAGATGTGGGCTATTTACTGAGTTACGTGTGCTTGTCTGAGGGCAGGCAGGGGTACAGCTGGTTACCTGGGGCTGGGGCTGTTGGGACAGCCCAGATTGTCTCTTTGGGAAGCAGGATGGACAGAGACTTTGGCCAAGGCAGCTGCAGCACCCAAACCACTCTAGGATCCTGTGATAGCTAGGAAGAGCAGTATTTAGCACCAGGTAGCATTGGGTTTTGCTGTTCATTTGGTCACTTCTTAAAACATACTTATAACAGCCCTATGCCAGATAATGAATTTTTATCATAAAGCTCCCCCCAGGAAACGAAACCAAGACACATGAGATCTGGGAAATGGTAACAGAGGGCGCAGTCACTGCATCCTAGGCCTGAGAGGATGCTGGGCTGAGTAATCTGTATATAAAGAAAAGGTCATTACATGGGAAGATTTGCACGGAGGAAAATGGATTACAAGCAGTAGAAATAAATAATCCTTGCAAACTACTGGAGGTGATACAAACCAGCTGGGATGAGCACACAATGGGAAAAGAAGAAAATTTTCGTACGCAGACCCAAGAAACCATAACCCCCTGCTTGCCATCCTATCCCAACCCTGTGATTTGCACACATTTCTACCTCAGAAAAAAAAAATATGCTGGGTTTTGTCAGTCTACAGGAAAGGCCACATTTTTCCTACACTTAACAAAAAGGTTTGTTTCCAAGCCCTTAGCTTTATGCTGGGATAAACTTTCCATAGGGCCAGTGATTCTAATCCTATTTGGAATAAATTTGGTTTAAAAGAGTAGAAGTTTGACCTGGGGAGAGTCTCAGGCAATAGAATACGAGTCAGGCTAATGGACTGCTTCTGATGTCCTCTGTCTGGCTTAGGAAAACCATGTCCAACAATTCACTGCTTAATGAAATGTCATCAAGTGGCACCAAACAGACTTCCTAAGGTAACAAAAAAGCCTGGGATATTCCCTCATCTCATGTCTTTCATAAACTGGGAAGCGTAGAATTGAAAACATACAGAAATGTGCTCCCCTTACCCTTGAGAAAACCTGGCACTGCTGGGTCTGAAGGTAGGAAATGCAGTGCCACGCATGTTCCCTCGGTATTTTGGGATTCCCCAGGCAGGACTGCACCATCCCTGCTGTGCCCAGGCAAAAACCTGTCATCAGTTCATCTGTAAAAGCAGTCCCCTGGATTGTGGCGGTGCGCAGTTTTGTTCCAATAAGTTGATAAGTTGTTATAAAGTTTAATTAGTATGTTCCAGTTTTCTCCTCTGTTAAAGAAAATGGTTTTTCCCAGTTGGTTCTATTGCCCTACCCCTACCCCAAATAAAGCTATTCCCCTCCCCTTGTTCCAGTACCTTCCCTATCCATCACCCAAACCACTCCCTTGATTCCAGACCATTCCCTGCCCATCACCCAAGCCCCTCCTATACCCCATGTCAATCCCCCCAGACCCATACCTTTTCTTCCAGAAAGTTCTGTTATATTCGACACATCTTTGGTTCTCCCAGGTGTCAGTTATGTTGTAAAATCCCCATTGGTTATATGCAAATGTTATCCCTCCCTAAACTCCTCCCTATGTATTCTCCTATTGGTTGCTCCCTTTCCCCGCCGTCTGTAACCACCCCCCTTTAAAAGTCCACGTTCCCGTTGTATTTGGCTCAGTCCATCTGACGCTGGTTTGGGAATAAACTGCTTTCCTTGGGCCTTTGGGCTGGCTGTCCCTTCCTTCAACCCTTCGCCTCTCGGGCTCGTTGCGGACTTAGTGGAGGGGATTTTGCCCCTAGCTGCTTTCTGGCTCTGGGCTCAAAGCCGGAAAGTGGCCCCTATCCTACGGAGGTCCCTGTGCGGAGCTAGCCGGGGACTGACCGCGTGGTCAGTGGCACAGGACTGCTGCACTGGATGCCACCCAGACACGGGAAACATGTCCCAAACCTCCCAGATAGCCTCAAGAATGTCTGAGATGCCTCTCCCAAGGTGTTTAACGGTGTAATTAGACAGACCTTTTAGAAATTAAAGGCGATGAAGTTGTAATGAATGACATTTTCTTTTAAGTGAGGTTTAGAGAATGTAATGGGCGAGGCACAGAAAGAGTTGAGGAAGGAAAAACATCCTGGGAAAGTCCAGTTGTCCTGGAGAAAGAATAAATAGAAATGAACAGCAGAATATTCACTCCAAATTTCCTTACAAAAAACATTCTTTCTTAGATCTTCTTACAAAATTTGCTGTTGCCAACTGCTACGCAGCAGAATGTTTATGTTCTGTATATCCTAAAGGAAAATATTGGGAATTGCACTGAGTCTCATTGGGAAGAATGATGTAATTGGATATAACATGAAGGATCACTGTTCCCATTGCTTTTACCTCTGACTAAACTATTTAATCATGCCCATTACATCGCTTGTGCTGATGATGAGCTCGCTATGAAATGCAGATTTTAAAACAATTCCTGCCAACTGCTTCTCAGCCTCCACTATTTCTTTTTTTCCATGGAACTGTGTCAGACAGACTCGAAACACATTTTTATTAATCTGTGCTAGAAAAAACCTGGTCACATCCAAATCTGGGTGTGTACTGCCAGAGTTCTAAAGGCATGGCTGCAAGGTGGCACATAAATCAGATCACTGCATGGGCAGCCCCTGCTTTCAGCAGACCAGTAAATAGGTCAGCACCAGTAAACAGGTCAGGAATTCGGGATTTGACGGAAAAAATGAGATTATGTAGCAAAGGAAAAAAGCTTATCCCCGTGGAATGGACATTGCAAGAAACACGAGATTTGGATTTTTCTAGTTCCACATGAATGAGCACTTTCACAGTGGGGTGAGGAATGGGAAAGAGAAGCTGTTTGAAGGTTTCTGTTTATCTCTCACATCAGGAGTGTGTAGGACGGTATTACCCCTTCATGTGACTAAACCTCTTTTCTCACTTGAAACAGCAACTTTGGCCAGGATATGGGTGCCATCTGGGCACACAGATGCAGCTCCCCCAGCACATCCCAGCTGCCTGAAGAGGGAACAAAACCGCTGCCTTCAGGTCTTCTGGGACTGCTGGGACAGTGATACCATGCTCAACATGGACAGTCCCTCAAGATAAAACCGCATGAGAGCCAAAGTACGCAAAAATTAAGGCTAGAGTTGACCTCCAGGAGTATGAGAGTTCTACAGAGGTTTTTCACCTCTGAAAAGTCTCCAAATTCAGCATGACTTTAACAAGTTCTTATCAGCAAAGTAACCACATGACCTTTGGTAGTGACTGCCTCTGGGAACCGTTCTTCTTATCTGCTTCTTACTTGTTAAAAACCATGTGCTACATTTTAGCATCTCAGGATTTACTTCCTACATTTCCTGTTTGTTTCATAAATACATAAACCTGTTCCCTGAGACAAGACACAAACCCCCAAATGACTCCAACCTCCTTCCAAGCAGTTGTAGAACAGTAAGATTCCCTCCAAGCCTCCTTTTTTCAGGCTGAGACCTACAGCTCCCTCAGCTGCTCTTCATCAAATGTGTGCTCCAGATCTTCCCAAGCTCCACTCCCTTGTCTCAACATGCATAAGCACCTGAATGTCTTTCTTACCGTAAGGGGCCCAAAACTGACTCCAGAACCTGAAGTGCCTCAGCAGTCCCAGCAGAGAGGGATGGGCACTGCCCTGCACCTGCTGCCCACACTGGTGCTGCTACAGGCCAGCTGCCATTGGCCTTCTTGGCCACCTGGCAACATACCACACCATTTGCAACTGCTCTCAGCCACCACTCCCAGATCCTTTTCCATCCATCAGATTTCTAGGCACAATTCCCCGCACTCAGTGTGGCCTGACACTGCTGTGACGGGGGGCTGAGTGCCTGACAGGACAGGGGCAGACACCAGGCTTGGGCAGCTCTCTGTGTCACTGGGCCTGGGAATGCTGATGGGACACTGAGCACATCCTGGTCTGCAACACACTCACAACATCCCTGTTGCACAAAGACTTGTGGACTGAGACACTTTAATCAGATAAACAAATTGGAACCATACCAGTGACAAAAAGGCCACAATGGCTCACAAGCAGCT